>OX438741.1:8686923-9289923 GCA_949316235.1 Oegoconia quadripuncta | reverse complement strand
TTGTTAAGTTAAGTGGCAACTTTAGGGCAGAGTGCGCGGTGCGACCGCCTTGCAAAAGTGTTGCGGCAATTCCTGAAGAAGCCACAGCTAATGCAATATCACGTGTGACCCTTATTTTTCCCAAAATAAAATTTAATAGGTACGTTTTGCCGGTTCCTCCTGGAGCATCTAAAAAAAAATTTGGCCCTCACTTGCATTTTCACTAGTTATTATGTTTCGATGACTACTCCCTCCCGCTTCCCGCCGCGCACGCAGCGTCACTGCTGCAGCGGCCGCGGGCGGCGCTCGCCTAGGTTCCGATTGACGACGATCGATATGATATCGTATATATTCCAAAAAACCTAAATAACGACACCAATGTCGATTTTGTTTAACATTTACCCTATCTCATCCCCTTTGACTTCGACTTGGACTACGACTTCGACTACGACTTCGACTTCGACTTCGACTTCGACTTCGACTTCGACTTCGACTTCGACTTCGACTTCGACTTCGACTTCGACTTCGACTTCGACTTCGACCTCGACTTCGACCTCGACCTCGGCCTCGACCTCGACCTCGACTTCGACTTCGACCTCGACTTCGACTTCGACTTTGAGCCTTCGACTTTGAGCCTTCGACTTTGAGCCATCGACATTGAGCCTTCGACTTTGAGCCTTCGACTTTGAGCCTTCGACTTTGAGCCTTCGACTTTGAACCTTCGACTTTGAATGTCGACATTGATTCTTCGACTTTGACTCTTCGACTACGACACCAATTTGAATTTGTGATTTCAACCCCTACCACTATCGCAACCCGTAAGGGGTTAGCTTCAAAATAAATGTCATTTTCGCAATCAACGTCCCAAAAAACCTAAATAACGACACCAATATAGACTTTTTTGGTATCATCCCCCACCCCTATCTCACCCCTAGAGGGTTGGCTTAAAATAAATGTCATTTTCATAATCAACATCCCAAAAAACCTAAATAACGACACCAATATCGATTTTATGGTTTCAACCCCCATTTCACAACCCAGGGGGCTGTTTTTCGAAAAATCTCAACTCACCCTTATCTCATTCTCTAACCCCAAGGGGTTAGCTTCAAAACAAATGGCATTTTCGTAATCAACGTCCCAAAAAACCTAAATAATGACACAAATATTGACTTTTTTGGTATCAACCCCCACCCCTATCTCAACCCTAGAGGGTTAACTTAAAATAAATGTCATATTCATAATCAACATCCCATAAAACCTAAATAACGACACCAATATCGATTTTATGGTTTTAACCCCCATTTCACAGCCCAGGGGGTTGTTTTTCGAAAAATCTCAAAACACGTATTAGCTTATTTGTTCCTAGGAGTACTCTTGCGAAGTTTCGAGTCGAAAATAGTCGAAATGTCCAAGTTATGCTGTTTCTTCATACAAACTTCCCACCCCTGTTTCACCCCCTTAAAGGGTGAATTTTGAAAAATCCTTTCTTAGTGCTACCCTAGACCTCGTAAGGAACCTACGTGCCAAATTTAGAAACTCTAGACCCAGCGGTTTGGCCTGTGCGTTGATATGTCAGTCAGTCAGTCAGTCAGTCAGTCAGTTTCTTCCTTTATACATATATTTAGATTATAGTACCCTGTGAACAAAAAGAGAAAATTCCAATTCATATTCCAAAAAATAGATATTTTCTACCGTGTAATTATTATTTCATTATCTGTGGACCGTTCCTAAATATACATCATTAGGTCCATGAAGCTAAAAAGGATTTTACTATGCCCTTGTCCAATATATTGAAAAGTCTAACTTGTTTCATAGAGATTTCCGCCATTTGTAAACAGTTTTTTTCCATCGCCCAATGCAAGGACAGGTTAAGGTACGGGGCCATGCAACCTCGTCATAATTTTTTTCTCTTTACTAGAATTATTAGTCTGAAACATAATATATTTAGTTTTCTATTTTAATTATTTCATATTCTTGCTGGTTTCTTACTCACAAACGTCAAATGTTATGGAAAATTATTGTAGTGTTGCCAGTTTCAGTATAATTATTTAACATATTAGGTATAAATGCAAACTATCTGGCTTTGAACTTATATCGGTACAGATAATTCGGTTTGTGATACGCGTATAATACAGGCAAGCCTCTCCAACGTTCTACAATTGAAACGCAATGGAAAATAAATTTAGAAAAACTGGCCACAATAACGACTGACCCAAAAGACTCGGCTTTTAAGGCTTTTTTTATAAATAGCACAAATGGCCACCACGTTACATTTTCTTTTATTAATTTTGGACGAAATGATAATAACTGTTCGTGCATGGGGAAAATGATTTGATGTGTGAAATTACGACTTTCTTTTGGCATATGTTTCATTTGGCATCGCACTTAGGCGAGTGTTTTTTGGAGCCTGAGCCCATCTCCTTCGCAAACGCTATTACCAGAAATGAAATTATAAGAAACTGTATAATATCATTGGCTTCCACCACTGTCCAAAGTCAAAGTCAAAAATGTTTTATTTTGTAGGTACACAGAGTACACTTAAAATAGTGAATTTTACATTTTTTAAACTACTGCTTGTTCAAAATGCAATTTTCCCCTGTTTGTTCTTCTGAACAAGCAAGTAACTCGATGGGTTGCTCTTTTAAAATCAGGCTTTGATTTTACATAAAAGTTTTTATATTACAAAAAGGTTTTTATATTTCATTATTAATTGTGAAATAGCCTGGCATGCGAACGATCTGATTATGTCCAGGGATAATTATCATCTAAATAGTCTGATATTTTATAATATGCTTTTTTTTTATATGAGAGGGCGGCAAACGAGCATGCGGGTCACCTGATGGAAAGCAATCACCGCCGCCCATGGACACCCGCAACACCAAAAGGAAGGTGTAGGCTCGTTTCTTGAAGGTTCCAATGTCGTACCCGTTCGGGAATATCGCTGCAGTTTCTTGACTTCCACTCATCCAGGTGATGTGGATGGAAATTTAATTTTCGGCGAGAAGTGTATCGGTTAAATTGAGCAGCGGGTATTAGCTCGAACAGTTCTTCAGAACACTCCCCATGAAATATGCGATAGAGAATGCAGAGGGACGCGACGTCTCTTTGCAACGCTTTGTTAATAAGTTTCTGTTTTATAGTATCTTTGAGTGGAAGATTTTGTATATCAACTGGAACCTTATTGAAAAAGCGTATACATAACCCTTTAAATGAATTACTGACTTTGCGGAGGCGACTTATGTGACCTGCGTATTTATTCTTAGTCCTTCCCGATATCTACTTATTAATAACAGAGGTGGCGGCCTTGCGTTGTTAACTAAAACATATCAGTGTTTTGGTAACGTTAAATGGATATAAAAAACATCCGCAACGTGGGATACGGAATGATGTGTATATTAGGGGCTTATGTTATGATTATGTCGACGTGCACAGCTATTTTATTATATATCATTAATGTCATTCATTAAAGCGCAGGTACTTCGGAACGAACCGATTGGAGGCGACGTTTCATTTTTTTTATGCACAACGGGTTGGTTCTTGACCTCAGTCACACCTGATGTTAAGTGAAGATGAGGTCGAAGGTGGAAGCGTACTGACACGGAAACCCCAACACGTTTGGGGAACTGGCTATCTTATCTCTGACAACCGGAACACAACAATGCTATTAACATTGCTGCTTGGCGGCAGATTTAGTTTAGATGGTGGTAGCTAGCCAGGCGGACATTTAAAAAGCCCTGTCACCCACCAACCGCTCATTGGCTCTGTAATTTGATGGTGCACATCGCGTATAGTTTAATTGATATAATAACAAAAAATTTTGCGTTAAGAGGGTTGATTCCGCCCAGTGGCGCCATCATTGGATAAAATAAGATTTCTTTTTAAATACAGAACAAATCTAAATAATCGCTCTGACCTGCACTCGAGAAGACTAAAGCTAATTATTAATAAATCTCGGGAAATCCACACACTGAGCCTTTTTGTGTACTGCGGCTCACACATAGTATTTGATGTCTCTGTACTTGTGTTTTATTGTTTTAGTTGTATTTGTCATATGTAAAATTTGTTATGTGTTTATATAGATACATATATATGCGTATCTATCTAAATAGCTGTAATGAAGGTTATTTTTGAGAATTTGAACTTATTGATATAAAAATGACCACTTTTTATAGTTGTGAATTCTGAACATTGGGCGGAATAAACCCTCTTAAACACTTAACAAACGAAATTAGCTTAGTATTTTTTAATGCTCGTGGTAAGTTCTAAACGTTTTGCTTTTAGTTTTACTTTGGAGACGTCAACGATTTAATCATTCAGAAAAAATTGCGCAATACCATTTTTTACGTCAGCTAAACCAAATCTAAACCAAAACGATCCATTCCAACGCTAAAACTATTGTAAAATAGCGCCCAGCTTAAGCCGTAGATACCTACGGTGATTGGTTGTTCGGGCTGTGTAGTAACTATTGCACGGGGATCACCAATTCTTAGGGCCGTGTTAATAAATCGATCTTGAGATTGAGATAGTGTCTCAGTCTCAATAATATTTCTTTGATACTGTTTTAACAAGCCACAGATTCTCAAGCGTCAACTTAAGGTCAACTCAATCTTGAGAACGATTTATTAATACGCGCCTTAGAGCACCTACGCAAGAGCACCAACAGGGTCAGCAAGCCTCACAATTTCTTTACAATGACACAGTATAGATTAGTGGCGTGCACAACGTTATGTTACAACTTAGGCAGAATAATAAAGTTTGCTATTCAATGAGAAAAATACAATCACAAAATAATAATTTAGTATTTTATATGTTTTAGTATGTTTAGAATATGTTATATTCATATTAGTAAGAACCAGCTGTCTAGACAATGCATTTCGAGTACAATTTGCTATGATAGGCACCGTCTTTCTGCCTTATGGAGGGGTACGCCACCCCTTTTATCTCGTGAGATTACGAATCACTAATAGCTAATAACTATATAATTCAGAAAACCCCCGATATGATCAACGTTTACATCATCCATATATTAATATAATATAATAATGATAATAATTAAATACCTTCGGAACAGCATAACCGATTGTCATCAAACACCACCTCCCAGCGACCCACTTTGGAGAATAAAAAACCGTTTGCAAATCGATTTAGCAGTTTTGTCGCTATAATGCTACAGACAGCCACACAAACAGACATATGCTTAAAACCTGTAACACCCCTACTTTGTGTCGGTGGTTAAACATAACTAATTTTGCTCCCGAGAGCAGCTAAACGATAAGTGAAAACATAAATAGACAGCATTCTCGTAGTTTCTCCATGTCTGTCTGTGTGTCACAGCTCTTTTAGTCGCAGACTATTAGTGCTATAAAGATGAAGATTAGCATAGATACAATTTTTAGAATACATGTAGAGCAGGGAAGTTTAGATTTATAATTACCGGTGATCCAGCAAAAAATTGGGCGAAATTTGATCGACAAGTGATCAAAATTATCACAGCTAAGTTAAGCTCTACTAGTTTACTCTAAGTTAAACTAGTGACTTTCCCCTTTAAGCATTGATTTCTATGCAATAAATCTGGCAACGTCACCATTTCAACAATTTCCGATTTAATTTAGCATCTTTTACGAAATATCTAAATGAAAATTTAATCGAGAGCATAATAGCATACATTAGATGGGCAGCAGCGTTATTGGTGAGAAGTTCCCATCTGGGATTGCCAACTCCTCCCATAGAAAGCGATGCATATCGCACCATGGGAGAGGTTTATGTCCAGTAGTGGACTTTTCATAGGCAGTTGATGTGTAATATGAATATGGATATAATATAATTCTGTCTATAATTCTGGCGGACGCCAACGGTAGGTTAACAGAAATAATGCAATAACTGAATTTTCTACGTTTTATTTTACGCCGCTTTTCTTTCAGGCACCGTGCCGCAAGGTAGTCTTTTGGAAGATATTTTTTACTTGTGAATACTCATTTCTGTTGTATTTTGGATCTGAATAATAGTGTAATAAAATATTAACGTAAATTGTAATTTTATTTGAGATTTTATTAGAAATCCAATCGATTTTGTTTTTTAATAAATAATCACGTCATAATGACTTTTTCCAGGAAAGAGATCACCAATTAAAATCTACTGATTTTATTTCGTTCACTTTGATACATATTTTGAAACTAAAAACAAATTCCAAATCAACTTATTAAAAACTTCTGCAAAAAATCGACGCTTTTTTTTGTTAAATTCGTTGTGTCTGTCTTTAAAGTTTGTTCAACCACATGTCTTTCCAATGCATATTCAGATTCGGGTGAAAAGGTCGCATACATTAATTTAATGTTACCCAAGAGCTACGTGCCGCATTAAAAATACACACCAAGTGAGTCAAACGTGATTTTATAAAATTATTAAAGTCTTTGGAATATAGTAGAGACTCAGCGTGGACTCTTATCTGCTAGTTACGGCATAGAAGTACCTTGTTTGATCCATCATCGCTCCTAGTATGTCATGTTTACCATTAAAAAAATTGCAAACTTTAAAATAAACTTTTAGAAATAAATAAATTTTAAAGTCTTATTTAAATACATCGACGAGCGAGAAATAATTACACGAGGTTATTAGGTAGTGATAGATAATACGAAAATCCTGCAAGCAGTCATAAGAATAACCATCTTCTTCCTGGCGTCTATTTTCCGGTTCGCATATAAAATGTCACACGTAAATTACCCATGAGACATTAGTGAGCCTATAAGCAAACTATATAGCATTTTGAAACATTATGTAAAAATTAGTAGCTAACAACATCATTAGATCTCGTGGTGATTCTCCTGATACCTGAGACTATTGCATGTTGATTTGGAAATAACAATATACTCAATCTTTGAAAGACAGTCCATAAACTATAACCGCTTATGGAAATTCTCAATTCTGTAATCTGAGATTGCATCCATAAAAAAACAACTATAATTTCTAAGAGAAAAAAGAATGTAAGAAAAAATATTTTCATTTATGATTAAGTACCTATTATTTCAAATTATGAAAAGTGTATAAAGTGCAAAAAAATATTTAAGCCTTGTAATGAAAAAAATATATATAGTCATTTTTTACTCAACTAGTCAAGTATTTAAAACAAGAGTTATCAAAGTCGTCTTACCAATCTCCTTGCAAACGAAAAATACCTTATTATCATAAGAATATTTTTTTTAAAGTTCATGATTCTCGTACATTTCGTGGCTACATGCTCAAATATTTTCTAATTAAATTTAAAATATCAGGTGTACTGCAAGTAAAAATACCTATTTATCTTTAAAAATTAAGAGTAGTGAATTAATCTTACCTACTTTCTTCGACTAATTATATCAAATTGCAATTTTTGCTCGCATATTATTAAAAATATTTTTTTAAATTACCTAGGCATAGTGACTGCACTGATCACTTGCATTACGAAAGATAACACCTGGGGATGAACTACTATCTCGATTAAACAATAATAACGATGTAATTGAACTCTAAACTAGATAATATTATCTACTTCTTTATCTACTACATATATATAATAATATATATAAACCTATTGTAAATACACACCTGTTCATTTGCTATCAATTAAACTTGCGTACTGTCAAAGTTTTATTAATTGTTTTTACTGTACATAACTTTGACCACTGCAAATTAAAACACAAAATATAAATTCAAATATTCTTGCAAATATCCAGTACATCCATAGAGGTGAACGCGAATACTGAACTTTAACCGCAACTTGTCACATAAACTTTACTACATATCACATTTGAAGGAAATAATAAAATCACGGGTTAAACAACTTTGCACTCTGACACTGTACACGTGGTTTTTTAAAGTCAATGGAATGGCAAAGGTTGAAAGTCACACGGCTTATAAAGCGTTCGATGAAAGTTCGAAATTTAAAAAATTTAAATTAGAACGCAGCGCGGTGTGCGCGCCGATGGTTAGCACGATCGACTGGAGTCGCATGCGCAGCTCTACACGGGCCTGCGCTGAATACAGAGTTCGTCAACATTTTGAAATGTAAACCTGCCAGCGATTTATATTGGTTTGTGAAGTTTGATTAAACAAGAATAGATTATGACAGTTATTTCTAATAGATATTATTGTTAGAGATTACTATCCTTCTCGATTTCTTAATAAAATGTAAATAACGCTAAAAAATCTCTGCCAATGTAATAAATTATGTAATAAATTATGTTATTATTTTTTATAAATAACTATTGATAAATCCTGATGAATAACTATTTGTGGACTTTTTATATGTATCAAATTAAATAAGTATAAAAGAAGTAGAAAAAGTGCCTAATAAATTTTAAAAGATAAAAGCTCGGAGTAACGTAATTGACCTGGCAGTCCAATGCAACTTGAATTTAATAGTTAAATACTTGTTAAATTATTTTTTTATAATTTCTATTGCAAATTGAAATATTTGCTTGACAAAAATATGTAATTTTCTGGATTTTAATTTATTATTTTAAATTGACAATGAAGCACTGAATAATAAAATTTCAACATAAAAAAGCAACCAGTGGTTGATTATAGCTGGCGAAACCTGTTAAGTCAGCTAACGTATGCAATCAGAGTCTGAGATGTCCATACAAAACTATAGTTTTCCTTTTCACTCTTTGAATTTCTCTATACGGAGTTAGACAAAGACAAAGATATTGTTACAGGTGATTTCACATCGAACTTGCCTGAACTTTAACAATTCAATAAGGCCATAAGTACAGTATGAAAATGGTATTTTATTTTACATTCAATATTGTTGGACATAAGTCAGATTATTGAAAATTTTTATCTCCAGAATTGTTGTTAGGAAAACAGATAGTTAAAAATTAAATAAATTTCGTCAATTACACAAAATACTACTTAACCATTGTTGCAGTACACATATTTTGATAAAATTTTAACGAAACATGCTACAAATATTACAGAAAAGTTCATTTTTGAGCTCTGAGAGATAATTTAAGCACAGGATGCGTAGGCGCAGCCGGACAGTGGACACGTTTCATTAGGCAGACAACGTCTTTTAACGACGTCTCTTTTACTCCCCGTATTCGGTGCGACATGGAAGCGAGACAAAGTCATGTTTACATCTCTATGGACCGAAATGGAGACGTGGCCTTAATGGTATCTTCCCAGATGCGATCGGCTAATTTTCGTAGGTAGGTGGAAATTGTCAGTTACGACAGTTTTACATAGCGCCGCGTTTTTTATGTTATTTATTAACAGTAAAGATGAGCGTGCCTCGTAATAGCCATTGATGTCTCAACAACATTTTTCCTTTTTAATGGTTTTTGCGCTCACTAATTTATTAATTAAGCACTTGTTTAAATTCTTTTATTTTCGTTTTACACATGTAAACTGTTTTGACAAGTGCAACAGCGTTTTATTAATCATACTTTCTACTAATATTTGCATACTGTGTTTACTAGTTATGGCAAAATGTTTGTTTGTCTTATAAAAATAAAAACAATCCACTTGGGCGAAGCCGAGGGTGAAAGCTAGTAATAAGGTAAACTAGATACACATGAAATATTATTATTACACAAAACAACTAAATCATAGAGCACAAGTTCTCTGTCAATCTCTTTGCTTTATCTCTGCTTTGCAAAGCACAAGTTCTCTTATGCTATGTGTAATGACATTTTTTTTTATGTTTAAGTGGGTACGCGTGTGACCACAACCTCACCTGATGGAAAGTGGCTATGTGGTCGAAGATGAAGCACGCGATCCCAGTAAATGCCTATTCACTCTGCTGTTGAAGATCCTAAGGATGTAGAAAGACAGACACCGGAAGCGAGTTCCAGGCCTTGGCTGTTCGTATTATGAATGAACACTCGAATTTCTTAGTGCGAATGTTCGGTATATTAACTACATACCTATGTCCCCACTCCTAGTAGTTTGAAGATGGAAAGGCGACGGTGGAATAAGATTATGTAATTCCAACGAACATGAGCACCTCGTAATATGTAATGTTGACTAGCCAATTGAAGCTTCTTAAATTTCAAAACAATTAAACCACCACTTTATATATTAAGTGCGCACATTCATCCACTACTGGACATCCACTTTTCTTATTTCGCGTTTTGCATCGCTTTCCATATTTATAGTCCTAGTCGCCAGGTGGACAGGCGTATTGGTGATTAGCTGAATCACACCTGACGTTAAAGGTAATGCCGAAGGTGTCTACGCTTAAATTAACGTAGTATTTAATAAAATATTAGGTCCTTGTATGAAGAATTTCATTAAACTGTTTTCTCCATACAAACATTTTTGAAATTTGTTTGGGAACGGCAAATCCAAATTTAGCTAAACTTTGTGTGTATTATCGGATAACATTAAGTTAAATATAGGCAGTGTTAATTTTTAAAAGTAACCGCTTTATAAAAGTTTCTGCGAATCTAAGAAATAATATGGGAAGCTCATGAAAAGAGTTGTGTTCTAGTTTGTTTTATTATGTGATTTAGCTCAGACATTAAAAAATATTTCATGTGAAACCTTGAAAATATGTTCTAGTTTCCAAATAAAAAACCAATTTCTAAATAGCTATAGAATCGTAGGAGTTGGTACATTATGATTAACGAAGAAAAAAATCTCCAATTTCATAGGTAAAGACCTATATGAGCGCTACATCAAGCGACACCAATTCAACATGCAACACAGAGGCGTATCACAACAATTATTGAGTATTAGAATCCGTCTGCCACTGAGAGTGGAAACGAGTGTAAAACTTGACGAGTTGTTAGGTGCACGCCCCAGATAGCAACGTGATTGTTTAGCCGGTGGGACTGTCTACATACACACACGGCATTGTCACTTGATAATAGGGACGCTGCAGATTTTGTGTAGCTTTTAATATCTTTATGT
This sequence comes from Oegoconia quadripuncta, assembly GCA_949316235.1. Lineage (NCBI taxonomy): Eukaryota > Metazoa > Arthropoda > Insecta > Lepidoptera > Autostichidae > Oegoconia > Oegoconia quadripuncta. Next base: position 9,279,054 of record OX438741.1, on the reverse strand, counting down.
TGGTGCTTACTTATCAGGGTAGGCATCAGCCTGTTTGCTTTAATTTATATGCATATAAAAGTAAGAAATTTATATTTTCGCATCACATGTACATCCACATCGACGATTGTATTAAGATTATTGAGCAAATTGAACTGATAATTTTAAATATAACTGAAGATAACCACATAGAGATTAGATTTATGGTTCGATTCAACCCCCATAGCATGACATCGTTTGTCGCGAGCGATGTATGTTGCATGTTCAAGCGAATGAGCAGGACAAATAACACCGACACCCATATTTTTCATTGCGTCCTTTACTTAATCTCCGGGTATCACATCGAGTCATGATAATTACTTAGATCAAACCAAAAACATTAATATACTCAACATAAGAGATCACTATATCATCAACATAAGAGCTCTTATCAACGCAAGAACTGAAAAGTGAATTAAAAATATTTGTCAGTAGTTTCCTACCGCGACTTCGTTTCCTTGGATCTCGAAATAAAAACCAATATTTATCACTGTAAAACATATCACAAGTAAAAGAAAAGGACTACCTACGAGTTTTAAAGTAACACTCTCTAGCTTTTTAGCTAGCAAAAGAGAGTGTTCATACCAATTTTCATCTTTCCCGAGCCCTTGCCTTGGTTTGAGAGACTTCTATTTAAAATATTTCTCCCCATGCGAGCCCCTTCAAAGTGAAAATTTAAAAAAATCAATTCTTAGTTATCTTCTAAGGGCATTTAGCAATACAACACCGATCTACACGTTTACGTAGTGCGATAATCTCTGGCTTGCTGGTTGATCAGGACATTGTCTCTTATTAATGTATATAAACCAACTAGTCCTGTGTGTGTGCAGTGTAAACATGCGCGCCATGTTTCGGTGGTGGAGAAAGTGGAAAATCACCCATAATCGACGCAAGCGCACCTGGAACGTCGAGTAAACATGTAATAACCCTCTCATCATCGTATTGAAACAGACTCTCTCGTTACGAAAAGAGTAGTCTGAATTACCATTACATGAATCAGTTACCATGCTATCGATAATTTTTTAAAACAATAAATATCGATAAGTAATTATAAATTATTGCCATAACTAGGGACGTTATGCCCGTAGAGCTGAAAGGGTGTTAAAGGATCCCTTGTCAAGGGTCTTATTAACAATATCGTATATGAAAACCGTAGTACAATATTATGACTTACCGAAATATTAATTATTTTTAATAAAAACATTAAATAGTCACCATGGAAGCGCAAGACTATTTCAATGTTTTTATTAAAAATGATAAATTTTTCGTTTAGTCATAATATTGTACTACGGTTTTCATATACGAGATTGTCAATAAGACTCTCGACAAGGAATCTTTTAACACCCTTTAAGCTTTACGGGTATTTTTGTAACACCGTGTATACATGCGCGGTTGGGAATGGACGAAAATATCTGAGAACACATTTAGTACAGAACTGCATCGGGGCATAAAATAGAACATGCACAGCAATAAACAAACAGCCTTCACTTGATATTTTTAACGATTCCATACACAAATTCAAAAAGAAAATATGCAGACTACGATTAAAACTAAATAACTTAGTACGTAGTAGATGACCGCTTTGGTGTAGTGGTTAGAAACTCTGCTGCTATACCAAAAGGTCGCGGGTTCGAATCCCGCTAGGGGCATATGTTTGTATAATGAATATGGACATGTGTGCCCGAGTTATGGATGTTTTTCATTTATATATGTATTTATTTACAAAAAAGAATGTATTTGTGTAGTGTATCAACCATCTGGTATCTACAACACAAGCCTAGTTGCTTAGTGTGAAACTAGATGGCGCTGTCTGTATATGTCCAAACATATTTTATTTATATTTTAGTACTAAATAATACATAACGTCACGATTTTTATCCTAAATGCCACCCCATTTCCACCCCATCGCGGATCATCGCACCATCTAGCAGGTGAGCGTGCCATACTACATTTATCACCAGACTTTGTTTACCCCAACAGCCGTCGGTTCTGCGACAGATGTAGCCCAATACCAATTATCTGAGATACGTCAGCAAATGTAATCATCATCAACCCGTAAACATCTCCTATATGATATAGGCCTTCCCTCGTATATGAGGGAGTATTGGTCATAGTTCGCCACGCTGGCACAATGCGGGTTGGGGACTTCACATGCCTTACAATTTTTATTTCTCAGGCATGCAGGTTTCTAGTTTCACCGAGTAAGAGCAGACAGACGGATGAATGCACCGAGACCGCGTCGTTGTAATATGGAATTTAATTATGAAAGACCTATGTCTCGCCTAGAACATGACGAGGTAATTAAAGAAATGTTAACGAACAGCGACGAGGCTAACCACCCCGTCTGCAATGACAATAATGATTCACAATTAAAGCGAAAGGAAGGACGCCATATCGCGACATCGAGAAAGTAAGAGTGCGACAATTTCACGGTGATGAGGCGCACGCGTCGCCTGAACTTGGGGCGATGGGATACGGATAGCAGAAAGGGTTGATACGTTATTTCTATAGACTAAACAGGCTGATTAAGGACTATCGCTTTGGTATATTTGCGGGACAGCAACTAAACACACAGCTTAACAAAGTGAACAGATTATCTTTACCAGCCATCTATGGCTATTATTTCTTCAGGCTTTAGTATGGGACACAACTTGTGCAGATACTTTGGCACCGTCTCATATAGATGGCACTGCCCTCAGAGCTGGAACCGCGGCTGAACAGGCTCAAAGTCACAAGCGCCGTAAATATGCGTCACTCTCTTTAACAGCTTGAGTTTGCGGCGCTTGTAGTGGAGACATAGGTCCCTTGGTCGTGTGACACGAAAAAAATTGTAAAAGATTTTTCTATTAGACTGGTCCACGCCTCTGGAGATGTGAGAGCTGATTTTTATTAACACATAATTTTTTCAGTGATTTCTTGTATGTACTAACATAATATTGATAAAAATTTTACAATATTATGATCATTAATATTGACGACCCCTGACGGCTATACCAAGAGGTCGCGGGTTTGATTCCCGCTAGCATAACTGGCCCGGGGCAACTGTTTAAATGATAAATACGGGCATATGTATATAAATAATAAATAAATAAATAAATATCTTTGCATATACACACAGCGCCATCTAGTTCCACATTAAGCAACGAGGCTTGTATTATAGATACCGGATGGTTGATAAACTACACAAATACATTTTTTTTTGTAAATAAATACATATATAAATGTAAAACATCCATAACTCGGGAACACATGTCTGTATTCATCATACAAACAAATGCCCCCAGCGGGATTCGAACCCGCGACCTTTTGGTATAGCAGTCAGAATTTTATCCACTACACCAAACAGATCGCCAAATATACCCGAATTATAGATGTTTTCATTTATGTAATGTTTCATTTAGCTGTTTAGGTATTATTTATAATTAGCTTTTAGGCTTCTCGAGTGCAGGTTAAAGGGATTTTTTTAATTTATTCTGTATTTAAATAGAAGTCTTAATTTGTCCAATAAGGGCGCCACTGGACGGAATAAACCCTCTTATGTTGTTTCGAAGATATTTAGGTTTTAACACAGTTGGTTGGTATATTTGGATGATATCATAGTCTTACGAGTATTTTCTTTGTTTCCAATTTATATAGATGTTTAAAACTGCTTGAAATGCTATAAACATTATAATTTGACACGCCAAGCGTTGCGATTATTGCAACTAACCCCCAAAAATATGGACATTGCAAAAGTGCCACGGCTCCCAGCCCCCGGCGGCCCCGCTATTCCTGGCTACCATGGTAGCGGCCATGGTAGGCAGTGGGTGTGAGGAATCTCCGGCAGTAGCCAAACTACCACCACCGACGACCACTGGCCCTGGAAACATACAATACCCGAACACTGCGGACCGACGAGAAGATTGTTGAACTGGAGGAGGAATTGAACAAGTTACGTTGGGATATTATAGGATTGCCCGAAGTCCGAAGAGAGGGGGAGGACTCGATAATCCTCAAATCCGGTAACCCACCGAAGATTGGATAGAGCGCAACGAATGCAAGAGGTGGGCATACGAGAACTGTACTTCTTTTCCAGCGGTAGACACCTACTACTGTAACGAGTGCGGGGATTAAACTCTAATTGCTTTACTTATCCTTTTTGCCCTACCCTTTGCTTTTTGTGTGTCCGTTTTATCCGGGGTGGTCGGGCAAAACGGATAATAGGCACTTCTCTTTGTAATCAAAAATTTATGTATAAGTTGTTTTAAGTACAAATTAATTATAAAAAGGCTGTTGCTGATTAGAAATTTGTGTGTTTTTTCCTTGCCTTTGGCTTTCCTTTCCTTTTCCCAAATAGGATGGGGTTTCCGGGTCAGTACGCTTCCACCTTCGGCCTCATCTTCACTTAACATCAGGTGTGATTGAGGTCAAGTGCTAACCCGTTGTGCATAAAAAAAACATAAGTATTCGTCTTGCCCGGGTTTCCCTTACAGTTAAGATTGGAATTTAAACCATACAAGACTACAGAATCTTTAAGAATACACTTAGGACCTTCTTGTTAGAAAAATGTTTTTATCCCTTAAGTGACTAAGAGGTTAAATAATTTGACAATTAGTAGTTAGTTAATTATTTATTTATGAATAGATTTCACATACTTAACATACATTATAACTTACATTACAAGAAAAAACATTTCTTGTTCTCCAACGATTGGGAGGGGTTAATGATGACTAAAATCAGGAAACTTTGTCAATCAAATAAACGACAAACACAAATGGGTTTTTATTACGTTTAAGGAAAATTGAGTCAGAATGTTTCTTAACACCCAATAATGCTTCACTATTCTTTTCACATTCCCCCGTGTTTGTCCTTGACAGCTGAAAATCATTGCTTTTCGAGCTATCCCATACACTGAGCTATGACCCTTTTGTGCTGCTGCAGCACACACATTCTCTTTTTTTTTTTTAATGCACAACGGGTTGATACTTGACCTCAATCAATCACACCTGATGTTAAGTGAAGATGAGGTAGAAGGTGGAAGCGTACTGACCCGGAAACTCCAACACATTTGGGGGACTGGCTATCTTATTTCTGACAACCGGAACACAACATTGCTGCTTGGCGGCAGATTTAGATAAGATGGTGGTAGCTAGCCAGGCGGACATTTAAAATGCCCTACCACCAACCAAACCGAGTACTTAAACATGTACCCCGCTGTGGATCGAACCCGCGACCTCCGAATCGTAAACTCAGTGTTGTTTACATTGAGCCACGAAGGCGGTCTCTAACATTAATCTTGTAAATGTTGTCATAATTTTGTCACAGTTATCATTGTGCGTCAATCAATCACTCAAGTACACTTTATTGCACAAAACTTCTACAATGCACTTCATAAATATAGCTTTAAAAAAATTGTACAACCAGGCGGTCTTATCGCTATTCAGCGATTTCTACCAGACAATCTTTGGGTAGAGAAAAAAGTAGAACGGGAAAAAGCAAGTAGGTTGTGCGTCATTGGATAAATTATGAATTTTTTTTCAATACAGCATCAATCAAAAATATTGCTCTGATCTGCAATCGAAAACTTAAAGCTAAGTTTTCCTATTTAGCTTTAATTACGAATATTTTCGAGAACTTTTTTAAATATAAAAACGTACACGTTTTTTTTTAATCGTGACTTCTGGAAAATAACCCCCATCTAAGCTATTTAGGTGTCTAACTAATATTATAAATATGAAAGTTTAGATGTTTGTTTGTTTATTTCTTTGTTTGTTGCACAATCACGGCGATGCAAATGAACGGATTTAGTTGAAATTTGGTATTTAGGTAAATAGAATATTATTATGCCCTGGATTAAGATATAATTTTATCCCCATAAAATGAGCAGTTCCCGCGGGATATACGCGATAAAGTTATTCCACGCAGGCGAAGCCGCGGGCCACAAGCTAGTTATTTGTGTTAGGTCAAAGTGATTTTTTTGATTGATTCTGTATTTAAAAAGAAAGTGTTTTTAAATTAATTTAACTAATTTAACTAGTAAATGCGAAAGTTTGAATGTTTGTTTGTGGCTCAATCACGGCAAAACGGGTGAACGGATTTGAATGAAATTTGGTATCAATGTGAACAACATTGGGTTTACGATTCGGAGGTCGCGGTTTCGATCCCCAGCAGGGTACATGTTTAAGTACTCGGTTTGGTTGGTGGTTGTATAGATAGAATATACCCTGTATTAAGACATAGGTTATTTTTTAACCTGATAAAATGAATAGTTCCCGCGGGATTAACATATTTCCGTGATAAAGTTATTCCAAGCAGGCGAAGCCGCGGGCGGAAAGCTAGTATAATATAAACCCTCTTAAGTTGAATGTATGTGTATAAAGTTGTTCGTAATCAAGAGTGGAGCCACCAGCAGAAACTTGTTGGACTCTATACTAAAGGTAGTTCCAGAACGGTTTACTTTGTATGGATTATCGAAAATATTTTGGTCGAATTCGAGTATGGTTCCTTGGTGAAAGCTGTTCGTAATCAGGAGACGAGTAACTAGTGAATAGGAATTACACGAATTAAATTTCAATTAGGAAACCATCGCGTTCCAGCTCAAACCAACTGAGTTGAAAGCTAAATGTCTTCTTTCCCTCAATTATGGCTAAGAACCTATCCCCGAATTTTATTTTAGATGTAAAAAAAGGAAGAAGTTTTTTTTTTATTCTTGATTTTTTTTGAAACTTTAGAATCTATGATTATGCCAACCTCATCATACCCTAACCTTCACATTACTTACAACCTAAAATATCAACAACAAAGTTATACAGCATTCTGGCCTCAGCCGAGGCTAGATCGGCCAGGATGCCGTGAAATACACCTACATTGACTCTATACAATTTTAAGCGTTCAAACAAATGTTGTCTTTCCGTACGATTCCGATTACATTCACATAGTATGTGGCGTATGTCTTCCACAGTTTCACACAACTCACAATTAGGAGAGCTAACCTTTTTCATTAAATATGCAAACTTATTTAGAGGCAAATGACCAGATCTAAGTCTATGCGCAATCTTTACTAAATTTCTATTTAGTTTACATTCATCAAACCATTTTTTTATGCACGACGGGTTGGTACTTGACCTCAGTCGCACCTGATGTTAAGTGAAGATGAGTGGCGTCACTTGGCGTTAATGGGGAATTACACGAATTCTAATTCACCCTGCATAGTAATATTATGCTATCATTCTAGTCTCACCGACTATATAAACGCGTAACATCAAGCTTCTTATCAAACGTTTCTGCTACCACTACAAGGTGATGCATGCTCGCGCGCAGATCTCGCCAAAATTGTCTCCGCACAATTTGCCACCACTTTCCATATTGTCCGCGTTGCGTCACGCCCGCAGGAGACGTACGTTTGTTTGGTAATTAGATTACCTAACCGCATCCGTGGTTCGTGATTTCGGAAATGTGATCATAGGGTTACGTAGACGTGAGTCTAATTCGAGGGTTTGACGCATTCCGTCCCATTCGCATTTCGTCACGAATTCAAAAACGGTCCCATTCGCATTCGGTCCCATTCGCATTCGGTCCTATTCGCATTTGGTCCCATTCGCATTCCGTCCCTTTTGCATTTGGTCCCATTCGCATTTTGTCCCATTCGCAAAATTGTCACACTCAGGATAAAATTTGTTTTTAACACTTTCCACCTACAAGTTGAAATATTGTTTCAAAAATGGTAGGCTTGAAAATAAAAACATACAGCTTTAAATAATTATGTGTATTGTTACGTCTGCCTAGTCTCTATCTCGAGCGTGGGTGGCTCAGCCGTTAAGACGCGGTCTCCCAATTTGGGAGGTCCGGGTTCGATTCCCAGGCTGGCCATGTACCAATGAGCTTTTAAATTTAATTTAATTACTTATGTGCATTTATCCGACCGCTCTTAAACGGTGAAAGAAAACATCGTGAAAACCTGCATTTTTTTATGCACACCGGGTTGTTACTTGACCCCAATCACACCTGATTTTAAGTGAAGATGAGGTCGAAGGTTTCCACCTAAGCGTACTAACCCGGAAACCCCAACACATTTGCATGCCTGAGAAATAAAAATTCAAAGGCATGTGAGGTTTCCAACCCGCATTGTGCCAGCGTGGTGGACTATAGCCCATACTCCCTCATTATTCGATGGACGGCCTATATCCCTGCAGTGGGATGTTTACGGGCTGAGATGATGAGTCCCTATCTCACTGCAATGCTCAGATATGCCATAGATTAGAGTGTATGTACCGTGCATCAGCAGTACCACATAAAAAATTGCCGTTTAGCTCTCTTGTGTTCAACCCCTTTTGGTACCACCTATATAAGTGCTTTAGAGTTAAATTATGGTAACTCGGTACATCTATCGATCGCAAAAGCTCGATACGATCCCTTACCCTTACTGCTAGGGTACTTACCATGTTATCTAAGTCTGCCGCTAAGAAACAATTGTTGTTCCAACTATTACAAATAAAATAGCCAGTCACCCAATTAAATTGGGGGACTGGTAGGCTTCCACTTCCACCTTTCGCCTCAGCTTCACTTAACATGAGATGTGAGTTAGGTCTTGTGCATAAAAGAAATACCTACGTCTGTAATAAACCGTCAACTTTTTGTATCTTAAGTCTACTATTTGAAGTGGCGTTTTACACATTTTTTATTAAGAATGTGTAACTATGATTTTTACGATAATGATAATGCCTGCCGATATTTACGCACACGTACCTATGTATATAGGTACGTGTGCGTAAATGCCTATGCGTAAATCCGTCTGAAGCGTCAGACGGATGCCGAAGTCACGCACGTTTATTAAAGGGTATAAGTATTAAAGCTCCGACTTTCTTGGTCTACATTTCAGAGTTGATTCCATAGTTGTTCAGTCGGTGATCATTCGGTGTAGACTAGAGGGCCGATCGCGCTAAGTTTGAACGGTAATACCAAGGCTAAACTATAACCAAAAACGTTACGTTAAGCGCATTTTGATCGCGCTAATCATTTACTTAAACGGAAATTAAACTAGTTTTTTTTTTTAATACTCGTGGATGGATTTACACATTTTGGGTTTGGTTTTACTTTGGTAGCGTCAACGATATAATCGTTCACAAAAAATAGCGCGATACCATTTTTCACTTCATCTAAACTACAGCTAAACCAAAACCAAAAACGTTCCGTTCGAGCGGTAAAACCGTTGTAAAATAGCGCGTTTGGTCCCCTGTAGGCGAAGAATGTTAAAACCTATATTAGTTTTATTTTTTAAAGTGATGGATATGACTTTACGCCAGAGTGGCAGTGACGAAAAAAATCCAACTAGGCCAATAGGTACCTAAATAGGTAAGTTATATCTGTTTGTTTATTGTTCAATCACGGAGAAACGAATTTGTATAACATTTGGCACACAGGTAGATTACGCGTTTTGAACATAAGGCAGGTACCTACTTTTTATTCCGATAAAGTGAGTACCTGGTTTCAGAGAAACAATTGACAATATAACCGAAATCCAAGCGAGCGAATCCGCGGATAAAAGCTGGTCTCTTATATTTACGAAATAGTTGCTTGCCAACATAACACACTGGATTGTTACGTAAGTACTATCAAAACTGCGTATAGAAGTTCACTGCTAGACAGACAGACTATCTGGACATATGCGTCTTCCCTCAAAGCGCGTATTCTTTGCAGTTTTATGCTCATGAAGGACGAATACAGAAGAGGATAAAGACGTCTTAAAAAGCGCACACCTTTTGTGTGTTGCAGTTGCCCGATGTCCATGCTTTAGCCCCCTCTCTGTTTTGAACATATTTTCCCCGTATATCGCTTTCTATTGTCATAAGACCGTGGCATTTACAGGAAGATCGTTACCAAACCACAAAATGTTGGAATAACATACCTCCTCCTATAAGAATACTGAGATCTAAACCAACATTTAAATCCAAATATAGATATTTTTTTATTGAAAAAGCACAAGATTGGTATTCCGGACCGCTACCTTTCCATTGTCTTCCTATCATGAAAAGATAATATACAAAGCAGTAGGGGGCTTTGGATTGGATCCATAGTTTGGGCATAGTTTATTATAATTATAACGTGTATAGAATATGAAATCGAAAATTGCAATAATTTCTTAATTTTTCATTAATTATCAATTTATTCTATAATAATAATAATTGGTTCAATAACTTAATTAGGTATAGTTTATTAATTGAATCCAATATGTTACGGGAATAACCTTACACAATATTTATTTACCAATAACGTTAGTTTTAATTTGATAACACCAAACATATTTCAAAATTCCATTTGTCCCAGACCAACCCTCAGGTTTCAGCAGAATACCAGTGTTTTGCCCGCCTCGAGCAAATCCATACACTGAGCTGTAGCCTTATTGTATACTGCTGCACACACATAATATTTGTTGTTTCTGTACTTGTGCTTTATTGTTTTAGTTGTATTTTTCATATGTAAAATTTGTTATGTGTGTGTACATGGATGCAAATAAATACTTACAACCCCCTCCTCATAAACAAAATTCCTTCGTATAGTTTCATTTGATGAAATCTGTCGTATGAACCACGGGAAGAGACTTGTTGACCATAACTACAAAGTATGCACATTACGAAAACTTTTTAGTGATAGCGGTAAAATTTGTCTCAGTTGGCACCGCCTGACTGCAGGCTGGGTTACCGTCACTCGTCGCGCGGAAGGCAATATCCTGTTTCCTGCTAACCCCTTTTATTTTAATTCACAATTATAAAGTTGTTCGGTTCATTTCGTCAGGCCGGTCGGTTTGAATATAAATTGACTAATATCGCTTCGAGACTGGGGTGGGCTGTGTGGTAATAATTCTTGAGATGTTTATGTACTGTAAGGTTGTTTATTTCTAGTTGGATCTTCCTAAAGTTAGGTATTGGCCGCGAATTCTTCTTTTAAATATTCAAATTCAAAAGTTTATGTACCTATTACGTAAGTAATAAAAATAACATTTGAAAAAGTCATCACATACAATTATCGCTCATTCACGATTTGAAATTCTAAGTCTCTAAATTGTAACGTGTGACGTTATTACTTATTAATCGTATTGATGGACGCTAAGTGTTTATATTTTTATTGATTTCTCAGATTCATCAACACAAAAACTAAAGTTTTGTAGTACAAGCAGATACATTTTGATTTTGAAACGTCCACGTGAGTACTTATGCGAGTAATTAAGGGTTAAGTACCTATGCATGACGACTTGTTTGGTGTAGTGGTTAGAAAGTCTGACCACTATACCAAAAGGTCGCGGGTTCAAATCCCGCTAGGGGCATAAGTTTGTATGATGAATACAGACATGTGCTCCCGAGTTATGGATGTTCTTCATTTATTTAGGTATTAATTTACAAAAAAAGTTTTTGTGTAGTTTATCAACCGTTTGGTGTCCATAATACAAGCCTAGTTGCTTAGTGTGGAACTAGATGACGCTCTGTGTATGTGCAAAGATATTTATTATTATTATTCACAAGCAATACTCCCGAGAAGAACGAGCAAGAAACTAAAGGGTTGCTCTCTTTAAATACTTAAGTATTTTTACAATTTATTGTTCACCAAAGAAAGAAAATATATTCTTACATATCTGTAGATAATCTGAAATTTTATAATACCCCTACATACTAATTTTATAATACCCTACACATATTAGTTATAGGCAAATTTTGTCTACCGGTACCTACCTTATTATAAAAGTGTATACATTGTCCCTTGAATGACTTAGTGACTTTGTGTAAGTGACTGATATGAACAGCAAGTTTATTTTTATAGGGCAATTTGATTTGCCCGTGGTCCGATTGATAGAACCACAGGCAAAAACAATTGCCCATGGATCGACCAGTAGAACACGGCGATCGGACCACGGGCAATAAACGGTATTTCGTTACATATTAAACCCGTTGTGCATAAAATAAAAAAAAACATGATATAGGTACATTCATCATTTTTCATTCACTATTTTTCCTAAACAATTGCAGATTCTTTCTAACGAACATTAAGTTTTTGTAAATATATTGCGATGCCAAAGTTAATATATTGTTTTGTTTTTTTTCCTCAGAGATACTCTGGGGCCCAAGTTGTACATCGCATTAACTACTCGCTTCTGCAGAACAAAAATACAACGACTGAAGAAACCTACGGTTCCAACCACGATAGTTGCGAGACCGTTACAATAGGTAAACTAATCGATCTGGAGACAGTCACAGTAGGTAGTATACTGCGACTGTCTCCAGATCGACCTTAGGGGCGTAGCTTAGGGTTCCAGGTTCTTCTACTTCAATAAGCGTAGGACGTAAAAAGAATAGAACCAGCCCGTCTCTTCCCATAGGTGTCGAAAAAAGGCGACTAAGAAATTTTCCACCAAAAACCATCTAGATTTGCACGTTTCAACGGCGATGGACTCACCCCCGGACACGTGCTGTGCATTTCTGTATGTTTCGAAAGGCGAACCGTGGATGTTGTTGAACAATACAAATATAATAATGATGTGGTACCATCGAGCTGGTATAAAGATGGAGGTAGGTCGAGGTACGGACTTCTTTAATGGCCTACAGGAAAGTCAACGAGTATGGGCTCGTTTGCCTTGTCTTATAATTAGGTATAATGTACGTACGTACGTTGCAACGTAGACGCCACGCAACGTGGTAAGTCGCTGCGTAGGTAGGTATACGCTGTACGCTATGTGACCTTCTCGTGCGTATACGATTCGCGGCGAATTCATCTTTTCTGGACAGTCGGGTCGCGTACAAGCCGCGAGAAATGAACGCTCATGCGAACTACAGGTGTTATGTGTGTCGTAGGAAGTGGAAGTCTGTGGTCTCTGCCCAGTTGCCTACTCCTACGGGAAATAGGCATGACTTTATGTATGTAATGTATTTATTAGGTCCTTGCCTATGAAATTGGCGTTTTGTATGAAGAATTTAAGACTGTTTTCTCCATACAAACATTTTTGTTTTTTTTTTTGGGAACGGCAAATTTGTGTGTATTATCGGATAACATTAAGTTATGTATCGGCAGCGTTAATTTTTAAAAGTAACCGCTTCATAAAAGTTTCAGCGAATCTAAGAAATGCTTATGGGAAGCATATGAAAAGAGCTCTGTTCAATATTTTTTTATTATGTGATTTAGCCTAGAAATTAAAAAATATTTCATGTGATCCCTTGAAATAATATTCCATTTTCCAAATAAAAATCAAATTTGGATATAGCTTTGAAAATCGCAGGAATTGGTGGTAAAAAAAACTCCTATTTCATAGGTTACCCAACACCCAAGGACCTAATATTTATGTAGGATAGTGATCACAATAAAATCAAGAGCGATGTAATAAATACTTTAATTTCAACACAATTCGGTTTCATCTTACATCATATTACATAAATATCAGAATATATTCATTTTTATACTTTTCCTTTTTTTTACTGCTTTTGTTTACATTAAAATAACTATATTTATGTCACTTTCCATATTACGTAACGAATAGTACGCATTTAGACATCTCTATCACAAAATTTAATGGCGAAAAAAAATATTTCAATACGTGGCCTTCACCGATTCGAAATCACTCTGAAACAACATTAATTTTGGGTTATTTTGTTGATATCGATAAATAAAAAAATAATTATTTGTCATATAGCGTAATCCGATCCCGCCAAACACAAGGCCAACGAGCATATGCGAGCAAGACAATAATAACAAAGTTTATGTTGTTTCAAAATCATCACGAGCCGAGCCAAAAATTGCTGACCGCAAAATAAGATTTTGCTATACAAATACTAAAAACAGTTCACCTGTAAACTTTGAAATATTCAAATCTTATTAGGAACGAATATGGGTAATACTATGCCAACACATTTGTTTTTAAGATGCATACGACGTTATATTTAGACAAAATAATAAGTAAGAAAAAAGCCTTTCTTGTCGACCAGGGGTTCTATTACATAATTTCATCGTTATCGTCATCGGTTACGTTCTGACATGTGATTGGTTGGCTCATCGCTCGCTCGGCAATTTGATGGTTTCTCATTGGTCAACGTAATCGATAACGATACCGATGAAGCTACGTAATCTAAGGGCTGATATTCACATAAATTCACGAGAAAAAATAAAACATTGCCATTTATCCGTACAAAAATATTTTGGCCAATTGAGTGACAGATTTAGGAGCAATATATCTTCTTAACTAAATTTAATTCAATGGATTTCTAAAGTTAGTTTAGATGGAATTCTAAGATTTCAGTACTAATAAGAATAGATCTTCCCATTGTTGTAATCCTCTAATTAAATCTGTCCACCAATAGGTAATTCATAATAGTTCCATTTGCATATAACACAAATAAAAGAAACGTGTTTAATTTTTCTTGCTTATAACCTACTTTGTCAAAAATATGATGTATTCAAATTGCGTGGCATACAATATAGAATACAGGATGAAATTTAATTCGTGTAATTCCCGTGTGACCCCACTCTGGATTACGAACAACTTTCCACTAGCAACCATAGCCGAATTCAGCCGAAAATTGTTGGACTTCCATAGTAAAGGTCCATACAATCAATAAAATCCATTGTCTAGGTTTCGCAAAACCCAAACCGCATTAACTCGCCCACTATTTTACAGAAGTAAAAACCTTTGCGTTGTTGTTGATTTGTCTTTTGTAGTTGAAGTTTCAGGCAGGTCAGTTTTACAACTAGGTACTCTCCCAAACGAGTACCTTTATGATTAAAAGGGTTAACTCCATACCAACTGCAACACTATTGAAATGAATACGCACGTCGTGACTTTTATCCAAAATATAGTCAGATATATTACAACATCCACGGTTCATCTAAGGAAATACAGGGTAAATACATCTAAGGTAATCGAAAATTTTTTTAATCGAATTCGACAATAGTTCCTTGGGGAAAGCTATTCCTAATCAAAAGTGGAGTCACCAGCTAATGGGAATTACATGAATTCAATTTCACCCAGTACATTGGCAGAAGTGACTAATAGCATACGTATTTCTATTCCATGATAATGTACCCGTGGTTATTCACTTAGAATCATTAACACAATATTTTACTAAAGTAAGGATCACATGCTTATTTTGTTAATATGATACCTAAATAAATAACAAAGAAAAAAGTAACAAAGTAGCTCCTTGCATAGCACCATTAAGTAGGTAATTCATGTAAATGCTTTCAGATAAATTATTGTTTACCTTTTACCATTTTTTTTAAATACATCAAGATTTTATTTGTGACCATTAAACCTTATGGGAATGTTTTATTAATAAGAATACTGTTCTTATGAGAATAAGGTACATTTTCTAACACAGAGGGCGCTTTTGTGCACTGCACACGATTTTATCGACCCATAAAGCAAATTTAGTTTTTATATCCATAATGAGTTAGTGTTTCGCGTCAATCACACCAACTTATTTGGGGGACTGGCTGTCTTATCTCAATTAGCTGGAACAATAACGCTGTCAAGTAACAACAACAGATATTTAAAAATACCACTAACCAATGAAACTAAGAATTCCTGAAATTTTCAAAAATATTAGCACTTATATGTTTTCGAAAAATAATTTGTTGTGTCGTAATATGCCTCACAAGCAAATTTTTCAAAAGTAAAAGTGCTAGTAATCGTTTCTTTCTTCTCATTCAATATGCTCTAAATTAGTTATCTATATAAGATTATCAGATGATTAATCGATCACTTACTCGATTACCAACCGTATTATGGATCGATAAAATATGCGCTAAATTGTGCATACACTACCAGTAAGACATCTATTCCGTTTCTAATTTTCCCGTATTTATAATTAAAATAAAACTAATACGACGATTCATATTATGTTTGCTTTCAAATTATTGTATGTCCGATGCAGAATATAACACAAGATATGTGTTCAATGGGCGTTTTATATGGTTCAACCAAAGCCCTATTACTGAACTACCTGTGTCCATCTGTCACAAAACTCAATTAAAGTAACAATAAGAGGTAGTCAGCTTTGCATCGGATGTGGCATCAAAACTTGCCTTCATTCGGAAATTTAGGTGCGCGAATAAGTCTCAATTGGCTGATTTTTATATTCCTCCATGACACACACATCAAATGTATCCTTGTAAGCAGTGTATTCACTAGCGGAGACATCGGGCCACATCATACGATAACATTGGTAAATATTGAACGATATGATAATAATAAATATCCTTGACCATACACACAGCGCCATCTAGTTCCACACTAAATAACTAGGTTTGTATTATGGATACCACATGGTTGATATACTAAACAAATACATATTATTTATGTAAATACATAAATACTTTAAAATTAAAACATACATATTTTTCATAGACGTTCGTCGAAGTCGTCAAAAGATGTCCGCAACATTTACTCACTAGTGAGTACAAGTATTTTGCTACTATGCATACGATCAACGTATGCGGTGTATTTTATTATGTCATGGTGACTCATAAAAACCGCCTACACCTGCAATCAATCGGAATAGAGTCAAGGGTCTCACATAACTGTTTAAGTACCTTTTTTTACAAATTGATTTATTGTAAAATATATAAACATGCAAGTTATTGTAGATAAAATTATTTAAAAAAAGAACATACAAAAGAATAAATAAATAAAAGTAACAACGTTACAATACTTTTCTTGACACGTGGGATATAGATAACTTGTTGTTAAGTAACTACGTCTGTATTACACAACTGTACAAAATTAAGTTAAAAACGTATATGTATTACTTCAAGTCCAAACCAATGAGATTATCCATCCTACACTAAAAATATAAATTCCACAATAAGTACCTTAACTTTAAAACTAAGTACACAATAATAATTTATAGGGGTAAACACAAATTGTGCGACCAATATTTCATTTGGTTTCATACTATATTAACCTAACGGTTAACATTAAGTCAAAACTAAGTTCGAACTTACAATTATCACAATTTTGCTAATATTAATTCAAATGCACCAATAACAAATTAGTTTTAGAAAATTAAAAACACGAGAAAGTATTCTAAAATCTTTTACGGTTTAGGGTCGACTTTTCAATCGAGCAAGACAATACGTAAAAGTTGGTCCACCTACATATACCGGATGAGTTTTATTACCATAAGAAAAAAACGCCGCTTGCCTGTTGGGCACAATGCCGCCTCGAGGAGATGCGCTAGATGGATTTTTTTACCTATGATTGAATTGTTATTGTTATTTATTTGAGAAATTTATTGACATGTAATTTGTATCTTAGAAAAAAATAGGGCATATTATGTTAGTGAAATAGAAAGTATTGGCATAGGTAGTTTGTCAGACAGACGATCATTTGACGGTCGCGTTTGTAGCCTATTGCACATAATTACATAATTAAATTAAATAAATTTAAAAAAAACTTGGAGAAAATATGAGTTCTCAATAATTTTCGCATGACTACGAATCCCGCCGGCGCGTGAGTCGATTTTAAAAAAAAAACGACCTATGCCAATAACTTCTATTTCCCTTACCTAATATGCACAATTTTTTCCTTACGTTAAAAAAACACATCCGGTATTTATAGTAAAAACTGGACGATTTTATAGAAAATTTAGTCTGCTTTAACTTCTTCCTGGTGCTTATAACGTTCTAAGTCATTAATATAATAGGTTTAAGGCAATCCAACAAACGTTATTTCAATACAATAAAAATATAAACACATAATTTTAAAAATTAGACCAATACAGTTTCTACAAGATTATTTTTAGTATACCTTATACGGGTAACAAACGTTTTTATAATGACAAAATTTCTCGCATTTGATTGGTTGTCTATAAAACACGAACAGTTGACAACCCATTAGTTGCAAGAGTCGGAGCTTTAACGTTTGTCGTTATAGAAACGATTGCTACTTTTATAGGGGGGCTTAAACCTGAAATAATGGTAAGAATCAATCCAAAAAAAAATTAGAGGTTGTAATTGGGATTTTTGTCTAAAATAAGTAACTGGATAAAGACCCTATTTTTGATTTCCTTCGCTGTCAAGCCTGGTAAGGTCAACTACCCTATTACGCTATTCAAATCACAAAAATAATATCGCTCCGAATAGCAGCTTCATCAAAAATGAACGTTAAGGACATCGATATAAAGTTGACTTTACCTGGCCCCTACAAACGTTCATTAAAGAAGGCATAATAAGGCCGTGTTACTTAGTAATTAAATTATAATGTTTCACAATAATGTGCTTGAGAATTTAATGCCTAATGTATTAGTCTCGGTTCATTGAACAGCTGCTTATGTAGGTCCAAAGTATTCCAAATAACATTTTGTTTAAATATAATTTAAAAAAACACCAACCTTTCGGCGCAAAATTCCACCGCAGTACTCAAATTAGATTCACATTTTTTAAGCCAAAAGTTATGTACAGTCGGCCACACTTCAACCTTTAGACCGTCCGATCGTTGTACCGTACGAGACCACAGCTTTTACGAGCAGCAGTGTTATGTGTTTATTATGTTACTTTTTCATACTTTGGATATACAAAATCACGTGTTCAATGTATCAGGACTAATTAGGCCCTTGTAATGTTATTGCTGTCTGTACAACATTATCCGTCGATTGTTGGATTGTCTCACCAATTGGCTAACACCAACTCATAATTCGACAGGTGCACATCTCTAACATCGACATCAAGGGCATGACGCGAGCGACATAATGTGTGCCCCTGTAGCTACAAAGCATATATTAATCGGTGAATCTACCCATTAAAATGAACAATAAAATAAAAATTAAATATAAAATAAACTTGTAAATTTTTATGGAGTTACAATTTAGGATTGCCAACTTTTTTTTCGTCCTAAAGGCACAAATGATAGTGGACATTAAAAAATAGATTTTTCAACCGAGCCATTTAAAATTAATTGTATTTTTAGTTCAATTTGTGTTTTGACACGTTTATAAAAGGTAACACAATCAAAATCGTAACTAAAACATGGCAGTTCTTTAAATAAAGCACCCAGGGTGCACGTGTCGAACGCGACCGGTTCCAAGGATTTTCGTATAATACGGGACACGGCCGTCCCGGCGGGACATTCAAATTTAAGCTAAAAATATTAGATGTCTCGTAAAATGCGGGACAGTTGGCAACGCTATTACAATTGTTCATTGAGTAGACTCACTCTTCCAAATATTACATAAATACTTCGCTATGAGACGAGAATGCTTCTATTATAATTTATAACAGTTCGGTCTATGTGCGTATAAGACTGGTTCATTTCTACTTAAAAAGCTTTATTTTAGCAAATTTAATTCACCTTCTCTAAATATTATTGCGTTATATTTATCACCGATATCACACTGGCTAGATAACTATTTTTACAGTAACACCCTGCGAACGCGTACTGAATTATTTTAAAAGGTGTCAGAATTTATGTTTCGAATGAAAAAAAGGCGACTTTTTTTTTCGAATTTCCACAATTCGTAGAACAAGAGTAGTTTACATTTTTTTTTATAACAATATCCAACTCTGACATATTCCAATAACCCAGTGTAAGCTAGAAATAATTTGGTACAATAATGACGTGCTTATTTGAATTCAGTCTGGTTTTGGGTGACATTCATTTTGCATTGTCATCGTTTATGAGTAAACGGTGAAACACTGCATCGAACCGTAAGCTTGCAGAAAAATAATTCTTTGCATGAATTCCAACAGAGCTAGCAGAACTTATGTGAGGTGAGATGGATAGCTTTTTATGTTATATCTATTATTGTGTGTAATATCTATTTTACTTTGGTCGTATAATTTATTTTTATAATTTCTTAAGCTAGTCAAATAAACAAACCATATTGTTTTGTATTTGTAAGTATGCTTATGTTCTTTGTATACAACAAAATTTCAATTGTTGGTCCGAAGTCACATGGCTGTTTGGTTATATACAAGTTGTTCTAATCGCACCGACTTCATACTACTGACGCCTCCACTTATTATGTGAAAATGTAAAAAAAATAAGATTTGCTCTGGTATCGTTCGCCAAAATGTCAAATGCATTTTGCTGTACAGAAAAGACTATAAACTTTTTAGTTCCTCGGTCGCTCGACACAGACGGTACCGTCAATGCAAAACCCATATGCTATGCCAGACAGTATGTAGGTACAACATGACACTACCAAAGCTACGGCGTAAAAACAAAGAGGAGACAACCTAAACACAATTTACTATGGAGCGGGATGTGGGGGGAGGGCAGCAAGGCTATCTTTATAGCGCCATCTATTATTGAATAGGAAAAAATTTATGGTTACAGAAAAAACTACAATATTTAACCATTATGTCGATATTTCATTTTTTATCGATGGGTGTATGTTTCATCCACGACAAGCGATGTAGTCATAATGGCTAAGCCATGTCGCCAAGCCACTAACCCACTTCAATGACGTCACGAGCTCATTTCGTATCACGGGATGGTCGTATACACTGGCTCCTCTTCGTTTTTGCTCAGTTTCAACTACGTTGTCGGATACATTACTATACTTCCTAATAAGGTCATGTCACGGTCCGGTGTAAATGTTCAACATTTCTTCAAACCAGACTGAATTCAAATCGTGTCACTACGACCCCTATAAAGGAGGTGTTGAGCCCCTATTTGCTTCCCAATGTGGCCTTACAAACGTACCCTTTGAGTGCTAGGACCCCTCTACATTTTATGTGAACCTGGTACCTCGCACACCAATCCAGGTTGTTGCAACCAACACCAGCATCAGACAGGGTCTTCACTGCGGCTATAGATAGAAGATCTGGAAATTAACAAAGTGATATTAGTTTTTTCAAGAAAATAGACATTAACAAATTTTAATATAAATAATAATAAATAAATATTTTTGCACATACACACATCCATGAGTCGCGAATAAATATTCGTATCACACACTCGTTTACCCCTCGCGGGATTCGAACCCACAACCGTTGGCTCCGCCGACACGGTCACTATCCACTACAACAATCGATCATAAACTTGTCAATACAGTGTTCCCACTATACAAGGTGAATTTGAATTCCTGTGACGCCACTCTTGATTACGAACAACTTTCTCCAAGGACCAATACTCGAATTGGTCGAAAATGAAAAAAATTTCCGTTATCCATACAAAGTAAATCATTCTGAAACCAACTTTAGTATGGAAGGCCAACAATTTTCGGCTGAATCCGGTTATAGTTCCTAGTGGAAAGTTATTCGTAGTCAGGAATGGAGTCACCAGTAAACAGGAATTACACGAATTAAATTTCACCCTGTAGACATATATATTCATATATATTTATTATATATATAATTAAGTCTATTAATATGATATTATTATTATATTTATGCATACTTATCTATAATTATTTCTTTAGTTGGTAGTATCGTGCACCCTACCTGTTTTTCTACCTACAAATGTCCCATGGCTGTGGGTTGTCTGGAACACAATTAGGCGGTCTTTTAGTGATAAGAGCGCCTAATTGTGTTCTACTGTTATCATCAAAAATTATTGTAAATTATTTTGCGCAATAAAGAGTATTTGTATTGTATTGTATTGTATAATTCTCTATGGTATCAATTACCTGGTGGGTCGGCGTGTGTCAATAGCTGAACGTCATTAGCTCGACAAAAGGCGTGGAGAGAGGGTGGTACCACGCAACATGAGGCCAGGTTGATCTGGGCGATGGCTGGCCTCACCCGAGCCCATGCGTGGAGCTTCCTCAAACAGCCGCCTCCTACGTCCGCGACCCCCAACTGTTGGACCCGGCCTGAGGAATACCGTTCATATACAGGGTGTAATCGTTAAGTGTGCACAGGCGATTATTCAGTAACTATTATAGTTATCAAAAGACTTTAAACTGATATCGAAAATACTTTACCTAATGAGTAAAATGACATTAATAACTTTTTTTAAATAAAACGAGAAATATCCAAAAAAAAATACATTAAACACTCCCATACATTTAGCATGAGATAGTAGAGATTTTAGTTTCCTTATTTTAAGTGGAATAGTATCAACTCATTTTACCCTTATCATTTTATAATTATGTATTATGATAGTGATGAATTTCAAGTAGATAAACGTGTAGGTTAGTTATCTTACCACTTCAAATTAATAATAAACCTTGTTTCAATATCGCATTGATTTGAACTGGCTGAAAAGCGACATACTAAATAAAAACAAAAAAAAGATACTATTTGGTGTTCGTTCTAAATTCAAATTCTTTATCGCGGATTCTCGTTCCCGCCAATTTATTGCGTTTTTTCAATTTGCGTCAATAATCGTGATTGTTGCATTTATTAATTAAAAAATGGCATATTCCAATACAGAAAAAAGGGACATGTTAAAAATGTACTACAAACATGATTGTAACAATAGGGCAGCCATTATTGCCTACAGAAGAGAGTACCCAGACAGAGAAGTTCCTTCTGGTACGTATTTACGTAAGCTGGATCATTGTATTGCACAACGAGGACGTCACTTCGAACATCTGCTTTGAATAGGTACAAAATTTTGTACTTACTAAAAAATAAAATGTATGGGAGTGTTTAATATATTTTTTTTGGATATTTCTCGTTTTATTTTAAAAAAGTTATTGATGTCATTTTACTCATTAGGTAAAGTACTTTCGATATCAGTTTAAAGTTTTTTGATATCTATAATAGTTACGGAATAATCGCCTGTGCACACTTAACGATTACACACTGTATAATAAACAGAAATACATAGATAAATAGGAGAAGAAACTTTATACAGGGTGAATTTGAATTCGTGTAATTCCCATTAACTGGTGACGGAACGGACGGCCACTCTTTACGAACAACTTTCCCCAAGGAACCATACTCGATCAAAATTTTTTCGATTACCCATACAAAGTAAACCAATCTGAAAAGACCTGTTGTATATGGAAGTCCAAAAGAATTCAGCCGAAAATTGTTGGACTTCCATACTTTAGATGAATTCAGAATGGTTTACTTTGTATGGGTAATCGAAATATTTTGATCGAATTCGGCTATGGTGCCTAATGGAATGTTGTCCGTAATCAGGAGTGGAGTCACTTTATCTTATATAACAAGAATTATACCAATTAAATTTCACCTTATAGATAAGGTACACTCGAAAAGCCTATAAGCTAATTATAAGTATTTAAATTTTTCTTCATTTCTATTTTTTATAATAAGGCTGCTTGCCACAAAAACCCTTAAATAAGCGTTTCACACGCTTTTTTTTCCACAACGGATACTTGACCTCAATCACACCTGATGTTAAGTGAAGATGAGGTCGAAGGTGGAAGCGTACTACCCGGATACCCCAACACATTTGGGGACTGGCTATCTTATCTCTGACAAGCGGAACACAACAATGCTATTAACATTTGCTGCTTGGCGGCAGATTTAGATAAGACGGTGGTAGCTAGCCAGGCGGACATCTAAAATGTCCTACCACCAACCAAACCGAGTACTTAAACATGTAACCTGCTGGGGATCGAACCCGCGACCTCCGAATCGTAAACCCAATGTTGTTTAAATATGTTCTATTATTATCATCAAAAATTATTGTAAAACATTTTATTGGTATAAATTGTAATTTAATATGAGAATCTGACATTATTAATAATTAGTTAAATTGACATATTGTTATGTATTGTTATTTAATTGTATTTGACAACATATATGAGGTAAGATGATATTAATTCAGTTTAAATGTAACATTTGTAATATTTAAAGTTATTCAGGGTTAACACAATGTTGTCGTTTAGCGTGTCTGCTTATAATCATTGCATGATTTTTTAATTCTATTTTTATATTTTAAATATTTGTACGCCATAACAGGCAGATTTTGTTGGACTACCTATCTACAAAATAAGACCTTTATCTGTATAACCAAAATCTAACAAATAAATAATTTTCTTTCTTTCTTTCTTTACATTGAGCCTCGGAGGCGTTTTATGAGTATTACGTATTGTGATCTAGCGTGCCCTAGGTCACAGACCTGTGGTTAGATATATATAAGATATATAACAATTACCTTCTTTGACATAGTCCTCTAGTACAGCCCACAGGACTTTAATGCCAGGTAGTATCGCGTCACACTTGCGAGCATCCGCTTCGTTGTCAGCGTCCACTTCCGTGCTCGACATGCGCGCTGGAAAATAAAGCACCAAGAAATCAATTAACAATTTCCTACTGACAATGTGCGGGAAAATAGATCAACAAGAAATCAATTAACCATTTAGTACTGACATGTGCGCTGGAAAAGAGATCATTAAGAAATCAATTAACAATTTACTGACATGAGTGCTGGAAAACAGGTCATCAAGAAATCAATTAATAATTGCGCGTTGGAAAAAGGATAATTTAGAAATCAATTAACCATTTAGTATTGACATGCGCGCTGGAAAAGAGATCATTAAGAAATCAATTATCAATTTACTGTCATGTGTGTTGGAAAACAGGTCATCAAGAAATCAATTAACAATTGCGCGGTGGAAAAGAGATCATTAAGAAGTCAATTAACAATTTACTGACATGTGCGCTGGAAAACAGGTCATCCAGAAATCAATTAACAATTTCGTACTGACAAGCGCGCTGGAAAAGGGTCATCTAGAATTAAATTAACAATTTCAGGACTTTTGGCGATAATATTTTTTTATTTTGATATAACTAAGGGTGAAATTTATAGAACGAACTTTAACTGTACTCAAAGTTATTTTCGAGCTAAATCTTATTTATGCTTAAATTTACCAATATTACTACCAAGCGATATGGGGGACGCTTTAGTGGCGTAAGAATTCTTCATGTTGGAGTCGTCGTTGGCGGTGGCGTCCTCCTTGTGGAGCAGCTCCGGGTTGTAGGCCAGGATCACGTTGTCAATGTAGTTCGTCTGGAGCGCCGTGAACACTGGAAAATATTATTAAATGATTATTAATTTAGCAGAATGAAAAAATAAATATTTCAGGGGATAAAAATGTATCAGTCTAAATGATCATTTGACACAGATGTAATTAAAGTTATTGTCAATAGATAAAAATAAGGTAACGAAATTAACTTCGCGAATTCCGAAACCGACTTTAAAAAAGAAGGAGGTTTATGATCAATCATGTACATTTTATTTTGCAGAAAGTTTTAACAATACACTTGATAAATATAGGTTCAAAATTGTACAACCAGGAGGTCCTATCGCTCCTCCCTGCTCCAGCCTATAGGAGGGCCCGCCGCCCTGGCGTGGCTGCGGACGATTATCGAGGGGTACCCGTGGCCACGCCGTTTCGTTGCGCACGGAAGAGAACCGAGGGGTTTTTAGTGGGTAGGACCGCTCCCGTCTGGAGCGCGTAAATGCTTTTCCTCCCGTCGAAAAAAAAAAGGAGGTCCTATCGCTATTAAGCGTTTTCTACCCAACAACCTTTGGGTATAGAAAAGAAGTAGCACGGAATAAAAACTAGTTGTTGTTCGTTTATGTTCGTCTGTATGTATTTTTTATGAACCTATGTTGACTAATATTTTCTTCAACTGTTTGTTGATTTTTAAGTTAAGATCTGATTATGTACTCCGGAGATAAAGCATGGAACTTTATTGGAGTCTATTTAGCGGTTATTATAGTCCTTACATTTCGTATTCTGATTTGAGATTTCAAGGATACTATAGAACATATCTTTTCGCTAGCGTTATATGAAGAGCAAAATGATATGACAGTGATAGTTCGCTTTACAAACGAGTTCGTTCAATTAAACGATAATTGAGCTGATAGTAGCCGTTACATTTATATGAAAGTTATAACAAAGATAGATCTGTTCTGAAACTATCGAATGATATGTTAGCAATTGAAGGCAGTCGTCGTTAATCTGAATCGAAAGGGTACGTCTTAAAACACTGCACTATTCTAGAGGTTTCGCGAAATTTTCCTCCCCTTAGCTTCGAGAGCTGTCCTCAAGGTGCCCCTTAAGACAACCTTGATATCGGTTTTCTCAGCTGCCACATTTACCAATTCCTCCGGGGAGGAAGTTTAGTGTTATTTAAATGAGCTGTTTTAAATTACAATGGGAACAACGCCATCCATCAATTTCTTTTCGCAATCAAAAAGTATTTCCAGTGAAACTTTTCAATGTCCAAACATTCCTAAGAATTGGAAAATTATAAAGGTTTTTATAAATATAGTCCAGTAATTCAGGTAGGCAAGATCCAGAATGAGGTGATCCGCCAGAGACCAAAGTCATCGATATAGCTCTGAAAGTTAGCAGGCTGAAATCGCAAAGGGCAGGTCATATCAGTCGTAAAGCTGACAATCACTGGAGCAAACGGGCTCTCAAGTGGAGATCGCGACAGGAAAAACTGGGCTGGAAGCGCTGGATGCGTAAAGCCGAAGACAGGCTCTTTTGCGCGCCTTGGAGGAGGTTGAGTGTGGGCTGGTGATACTTAGGCCCGTATTACAGAAGTTACAAAGGGACAGCTTTATGTAACTTGTATAGCGGCATCTCTAATTATGCTCAAGCGCAGATCTACACTTGAGCAACATTATGAAATACGGCCTTAGAGTGCATAATTAAAACTTGAAATTTTGGAGGGCAATAACAATGGAGATAATAATCTATCAGTAAAGTCAATACACACTTGGTAATATTATATCGTTTTTATAATATTATCACTGATAACATGATATCAGAGTTTCGAAATTACGTAACTTTAAGATATTCTCTACCGATTACGTTCTGGAGTGCGATTGGTTGGTACAATTATTGTCACCCGGAAATTTGAGGTTTTATTGGCCCACACTATCAATGACGACAACAATGAAGTCACGTCATAAAATTAATGCACAAATGTATGGGAATAGATATATATTAGGTCTTATCATAGGAGGAAATAAAACGGCAATGATAATTCAGTATCAGTTGAGTTATCGTAAATGCAGAACTATGTATGACATTGGGTAAATCGAGGCCGCTAATAAAAGAGAAGAGAGGTTGCAGGAGGCAGCGGAGCGGATGAGCGAGAATAACAGACAAGCGGACGTCCGCTGCCTTATATTGGAGCGGGTCTTCAAGACTGATGACACGCCAACGTGTACCGGCGGGCTAGCTACTGATGGTTGAGACTAATGGTGTCCCAATGAGACGGGTCCATCGACCGACCGTACAAATTTGTTATCAACTTTATCACAAGCAATATAAAAAAATCAATAAACAATACACCTTTATGATAATAGTTACATGCTTCATAGATACTTAGCATGATTATTATTATATGAAATAGGTATTTAATGATAAGATGTGTAGATAAAGATATATTTCCGTGTTAGATGTGGGTGGGGGGTCTTTTGTATGTAATAATAACAAATATTTCGGACATTTACTATATACCAATCATCTAGTCCCAAACTAAGCAATGCCTGTCAATGGGTACAATCTAATGGATCAACATACATAAATATCTATATAAACATCCAAGACCCGGGAATAAATGTCCGTATTCATCACACAAACATTTACGCACCCCTCGCGGGATTCAAACCCGCAGCCGTTGGTTTCGCAGACAGGGTCTCTACCCACTACACCAATCGGCCGTCCAGAAATACCATATGCCTACTGATGACGAAATACCATAAACTAGTGACGACCAATAGCGCACTGGTGCGACGCATCAGGCTCTACGATCGCCGGCCCACAGTTCACGGCCGACTTACAGTTCCTGACCCCGGTAGTGGTCAAGGTAATGTTAAGGCACGAGGTGCTAATAATCGCTGTTACAATTTTTTTTTTGTTTTTGATTTTTGTGCACGACGGGTTCTTACTTGACCTCAATCACACGTAATGTTAAGTGAAGATGAGGTCGAAGATGGAAGCGTACTGACCTGGAAATACCCCACCACATTAGGGGGACTAGCTATCTTATCTCTGACAACCGGAAGACAACAATGCATTAACATTGCTGCTTGGCGGCAGATTTAGATAAGATGGTGGTAGCTAGCATTTAAAATGCCCTACCACCAACCAAACCGAGTACTTAAACAAGTACCCCGCTGGGGATCGAACCCGCGACCTCCGAATCGTAAACCCAATGTTGTTTACATTGAGCCACGGAGGCGGTTTCTATCGAAAAAAGCTGGATCTGCCGACGTTTAATGAAAGAACATCCCTCAGCTGGAATTAGAGTTAACAACTGGCATATTCTGGATTATACGAGGTCTGAAGAGAGGGGGAGGACACGATAACCCTACAATCAGAGCATCTGCTCTACTTCAGAGAAGCTGACTACATTTCCCAGGGCGATGTTGGGTTCCTCATAAATAACGAACAATATTTCAGAGATTTTTAGGTGGAGTATCACCTTCTTAATGAGACTCAAAGATATTCTCTTAGTCGTGCAAGTATATCGGTAGGTATCGGTATCAGCACGTTCGTATGCAGCCTTGCACAACACCACCAATACTCACTTCAGCAGCATTGTTATGAAGGACTTAACGCCAAAGTTGGCTAAGCAGCACTTGAAAAGATGCGTCACACATACTGCAAAGTCTGAAGACGAGAATGTCTTCAATAAGTGCGTATAGCATTGACATACGGGACCGAAAATTAACACTGACGGCGCGGTTAACTTCAGAAATGCACGGAATTTCCCTGAGGGATAACATGAGAAATGAGATATAATGAGAGATGCTTACATAACTCAAAGAATTGGTAAATTAAATTGGCACTGGCTTAGCGACACCCGTGATGATGGCCGTTGAGCAGAACGACATATGGAGGGTAGATAATATGTTAATATATTATCTCCCCTCCATATGTCTATAATATTTTGACAATAAATATCACTTATTGAAAGTCAACATGTTATTGTTAAAACTATCGTCGCTTCACAAGGTGTTATGGTTTAAGGTGGTATGTTATGGTAAGAAGAAGCAACAAGAAACTCCGTAACAACACATCTTTTAAATTAGTTTCCATCTTTACAATTTTATTACAATTTATAATTAATATTGCAATTGCAAACAAAAGCAATTAACGACCAGCTAGCACCAGACCTCCTTAACGCCTAAATAATCATCTATCCTGTAATAACCCTTTTTACACAAAGTTTTTATAATGTGACGTTTAAATTTCTGCTCTGTACATTTTCTGGTATTTTATTGTAAAAGCGTATGCTGTGTCCCACAAAAGATGTGCTAGTCTAAATTGTGGAATTTTATCTTTATTTCTAGTATTCAAATTGTGATTATCAAAATGTTAGAAATTAGATGTATCATCAACAGCAGAACCTGTTTTGAGGATGTACTACTTGCGTTCTATTTAAAAACACACAAGCATTCTTGAATGTTCGTAAATATTTTGCACTGTCACGCTCTGACTCATGGAATTTACTGAGTTTTCAACTTATTTGTCGATAATGCAAAGTCAGAAAGACTTACAAATTATGTATATCACAATTACTTATCAAGTGTATGATGAATGATGACTATCTAATATCTATAAATTATTATGTCATCAGTACAAATAGTAGATAGGAGTTAAGATTTATAGAACTCTACCAATAACCTACTTTTATATAAACTCGAGAGCAAAGAAAACGGGTTTTAAACAATTAATCTTCGTTCAATTCCCCAGAAAACTGGTTTTACAAATTAGAAATAGTGCGAAAAGTACTGTACCAATTTTAAAGAAGTTTTCACCATAACTAGCTATAATAGTAAGGATCCAGAATCCATTCAAAATTTTCCTTTAAATAAATTCAAAAAACAGAAATTATTTACAAAACACTATTATAACATTTCTGACTATTGGGATGATAAGCAAGCATGGACATAGGCCGCTCAGCGATTTCACTCTAATTACCACAATCTAAGTTGGGTTGGGTTTGGGCTTGGGTAACTAAGTTTGTGGTAAAATTTGGGAAGCTGCCCAACTAATATTATAAATGCGAAAGTTTGCGTGTGTGTGTATGTTTGTTACCACTTCACGCCTAAACGGCTGGACGGATTTGGATGAAATTTGGTTGGCAGACAGATTAGGGCCTGGATTAACCTATTTGGATTTTGATGAAATGTTCCACGCGATCGAAGTCGCAGGCAACAGCTAGTATAACATGTATGTATATTCCTTTTTTTATCGAATCACACATTGTAACCGAAAACCTACTTAAAAAGAGCAACCCTTGAATTTCCGGCTCGTTCTTCTCTGGAGACTCAGTTTTGTGAATAAAAAATGTATCGTTTTAAAGTGATAATTTTATGCTATGATTTAAATAATTTTGACTATTGACTAGAATCCGCCATGACGTACGAGAAATTATCATCAGATTCGTTGAGTACTAAAGACTGAATGAACGAACACTTACCATTTTCCACGCACTCTGTCAAAGCCGCAGTACTATCCTCATTTATAAAGATCTTCACACCAATTTTCAGGTTCTTCCTCTCCTCTTCCGCCATTTTATTCTGAACGTCATCATGTGGCCTGGTTATGTTCACAACGGCCTCTCTGGGCGCTGACGTCGATACCACCATGTAGTCGGAGTGCTGTCGGGAAGTCTGTGGGTGGTCTTCGGATGTGGAGATTCCATTTTGAAACGGGAGACCATTTCGGGTACTCCATTCGCTTAACGTAAGCTTGATGCTTTCTGATAGCTGAAATCAAATTTGTTATATGATTTGTACTTTCATTAACATTTTAACGAATAGTGAACCAGACACAAAAGAACTCGTATTGTTGTTATAACTGTTGCTGTAGTCAGATTCTTGGAGATCAAATCAAGGCGCAGCCGCATATGGCAGCTCAGGATTCCTAAGCAATTTATATTCAATGCGAAATATAAAATATAACTTCAAGTACCTTTAGGTGGAGATTGGAGCTGCAAGGAGCTCCTTTATCACCTCTAGGCGCCTGAATTACAATTTTGCAGGCCAAATATACAGGGCATTGACAGCTTTCGCCAATGGACAGACAATCCAAATTCTATCTGATAGTGTGTTAGCATGCAAGTCCTGAACATAAATATATGACTTCGGGGCTCATTTTCGAGTCGCCAGCAACTGATAGGGGTATACACATCATTATCATATCAGCCACTGGACGTTCACTGCTGAACATAGGCCTCCCAAATACTCATACAATAACGTAATTCTTCAGTGGGTCACAGTGGGCAATCACGCCGCGGACGACTTAGCGAGAAGGGGCTCTGCGATGATGGTGCAATGTTCCTAACCTGTTACGAGAGTTGAACTATGCTACACAATAACGACAGACCTCATGGGAAGACTGCAGACAGACCTACGCGGCAGTTTCGGAACGGAGATTGCGCCTTCACATGCAACAGACGAGATTGCACCTTCACATGCAACAGACCAAATTGCGTTTCACCACGGTACGGGTACACTAACGTTCGTACGGTCATTACACAAACATCTGTTTAAAATAAAAGTCACAGACAGCATGTTATGCAGAGCATTCATGGAGGCCGATAATCAGCCATCCACGTGATTCAGGAGTGTAGTGAGGTGGCTAATGTCACGAAGTGAAATTATCAAACAATTGCTCAGCTTCTTGCAGGAGCTCTGGTGGCAAAGGTAATATTTCTTTCCCACATACGCAAAGTATTGCATGTAAATAGTGCATTTAGACGTTGGGTTACGGAAACCAGCCCGCCTGGGAAACCAACTGATGTAGTCCTGCATCCCATAACATATTAAATGTTTAAAAGTACGCAAATAAACGGCTGGTGTTACGTAAAAACTTTATATAGAATCACGAAATTTTCAATAATAATTAAACCAAATACGATATCTACCTATTATTATAATCTACATTACTTTCGGAATAAAATGGATACACCTATTTTAGCGTAGGTACGCGAAATTGGGATGGAATTATGCAAACTTACACTAGATGGAAGAGGACGGAGCTGTGACCTATGGATTCCTTAAGTGTGTGAATTTCTATGCACCTTTAATGCTTTTAGTATGCATACTGTTCCGTACACAAGTTTTCTACATAAGTATCTAATAAAAAGTTTATTGACATTCTAAACTGTGAGATAAAACTATTGACCATAAAATAAATAGTCCTTTAGAATATTGTATGTAACGTTGAATGCCTGTAGACTACTTACTTCAATGTAAAAGTTGACTTTGTTGGCACGTAAACAAATCCATAACCCATGTTAAGTGGATAGCTGAAGTATGTTATGGATGGCTGTAATGCTATCATGTTATGACAACAGTAGTCGATTGTATTGGTAGTCGTTACTATGTTTGAAAGGTATTATGCATCTTACAAAGACTTAATACCTATAGCAGCCTTGAAGCATAATGTATTTTTCTAGGTATAGGTACAACATGGCATGCAAAAATGAGACTAAAATCAACAGATTGTATAGGAAGTGCATTTCTGTACATTACAAACGTAAATAGTGGATGTAGTTTCACGCATTAATCTTTTAGCATTTGGAACACCCGAACGCTTATATTAGGTCTTTACCTATGAAATTGGCGTTTTGTATGAAGAATTTCATTAAGACTGTTTTCTCCATACAAACATTTTTAATTTTTTTTTTGAGAACGGTAAATCGAAATTTAGCTAAACTTTGTGTGTATTATCGGATAACATTAAGTTAAAAAAAATAGGCAGCGTTAATTTTTAAAAGTAACCGCTTTATAAAAGTTTCAGCGAATCTAAGAAATGATTATTGGATGTACATGAAAAGAGCTCTGTTAATTTTTTTTTATTATGTGATTTAGCTCAGAAATTAAAAAAATATTACATCTGAAACCTTGAAATTATATTCCATTTTCCAAATAAAAAACAAATTTGGTGATAGCTTTGAAAATCGCAGGCATATTGATTAACGAAGAAAAAAAACTCCAATTTCATAGGTAAAGACCCAATATTTGGGATAGAGCGTTTGAGTGTTCCAAACACTAAAAGAGCACCTCATTTGCGATAAAGATCGTAACGTTATTTATACAATAAGTTGAAATTTTACATCAAACAAAGAAACTTGATGAGACCGATCGTTTTGGAGATCTTTGGGGGAGGCCTTTGTCCAGCAGTGGACGTCTTTCGGCTGATATGATGACGATGATGATGAAACAAAGAAAGTGAGTTACAAGTTAAATATCTTCGAAACCGCTGAACTGATGGTCTACAAACGTAGCTAAGAATCCATTAGTTTAATCTTGAATATGAAAGAAACCGCACTCAAATCGGGCCACGCATTATTAAGATGACAAAGACTGGTCACACACATACACAAAACGCCGTCAAATACATAAACTCCGTGGTTTATTCGTCAGGGGACAACCAGCCTTCTATTCGTATGGTTGCCTTGATTCTATGTGCACACCCCTGCTTCCGCTCTTTCCTCCTACTTACAAAAGAACATGTCACCAGGTTCGGCTTATCCCTTATCTTACCCAGAAGACGCACACGTCTTACGGACATGGCAGTAGGTCAGAACGTGCTTCCTTTTGTTTCTAGCATGTCCTGCTCTCTTCACCCAGGTCCATTTTAAATAAGAGGTGCCCGTACCAACAACCTTGCATCCTCACTATTGGGGCACAGCCTCCTCTCACTAGGAGAGGGTGTTGGACATATTCCGCCATACAGGACCAAATGCGGATTGGTAGATTTGAGTCAGTCTAGTACACAAGACAGTCAGTGTTTTCAGGCTGCATCTGCTTGTAGACCACTGACTTAGCTTTATAAATGCCAAAACTACGTAGATCACCTGTTTGACATGCCCTCCAAAGCACGTAAACACTCAATGGAAATGCTACTGGTGGTAACTATCCAAAGACTGACTACGTCAGACATCATCATCACGGGTTTGACGCATTTGGTTTGGTGCATTTCTCAACTTGTACAACATGCTCAAATGGTACACTTCTCAACTTGTGCAGTTCTCAAATGGTGAACTTAGCAACTGGTGCACTTCTCAACTTGTACACCATGCTCAAATGGTGCATTTCGCAAAAGGAGCACTTTTTAAGATGAGTGGGGATTTGGAAAATTGTCTAAAAATGAAAGAATTTTTGGTTTTGTGCAGGTAATTTTCTCAAAAAATACAATGAACAAACAGTTTTCAAGTAGGTACAAACTTACTTAAACTTAAACAATTTTCAATAACAATATAAAAAGTCACACGAAAGTAATAAAAAAATATGTAAGCAAGATTTACCTAATGCAAAAAAAATCATGAAATGATGGTAGTAAAAAATTATATTTATTTTCAACAATTCTGCGTAACTTTATATCATTCTCCTCAAATATTTTTTGGACAGGCCTAAAATCATTGCATACTGTCGATACTGCAACGATATATGATTACGTATTTTATTTGTAGTATTATCTTGCCGGTCACAAGTATGTGCAGATTATCTTATAACAATTTTCCTTGTTTTATCATAGGTAACTGAACCATTACAATGAGTCTTCTTTACACATGTCCACAAAGCAGTCCTTTTATTGGTCTTCTTTTTATGGTATTTATGTTCACCATATATAAGAGTAATGTTCCCCCATTGATTTGTATCAAATCGAACATCCTCTTCATCCATCATGAACACTAAACCACGTGTTGAAAATACAATCAAGAAATATGTACAAATAATATCAACCTAAATGCTTAACAAACACAAAACAACACACTGAATAAAACCATCGTTTAAATAAATTCTAGCTGCCGTAGTCTTGGCAGTTTTATGTTTTTTATTCTAACTACCCTCATTTAGATAGCCAGTCCCCCAAATGTGTTGTGGTTTCCGGGTCAGTACGCTTCCACCTTCGACCTCATCTTCACTTAACATCAGGTGTGATTGAGGTCAACTACGAACCTGTCGTGCATAAAAAAAAAACAGTTTTATATCGCATGCATATTGGGTTACCACTCTATAAAATAAAAACTCCTAATGAAACGCAATAAACAAGTAAGTACTTGAAAATTGTATGTTTATTATAGCATAATCACTTTGTTATTATTATATTTTTTTTGCGGTAGGTAAATCTTTCTTACATATTTTTTTATTATTTTCGTGTGACTTTTTATGTTATTTATTATTGAAAAGTTTAAGTGTGTACCTACTTGAAAAGTGTTTGTTGATTGTATTTTTAAGAAAATTACCTGCACAAAACCAAAGATTCTTTCATTTTTAGATAATTTTCCAAATCTCCACTCATCTTAAAAAAGTGCTCCTTTTGAGCATGGTGTACAAGTTGAGAAGTGCACCATATGAGAAGTGCACCATATGAGAAGTGCACCAGTTGCTAAGTTCACCATTTGAGAACTGCACAAGTTGAAAAGTGTACCATTTGAGCATGGTGTACAAGTAGAGAAGTGCACCAAATGCGTCAAACCCATCATCACCAGCCGAAAGACGTCCACTGCTCCTCGAAAGATCTCCACAACGGCCGCCTGCGGTGCCCGCATCCAGCGGCTTCCCGCGATTTTTACCAAATCGTCGGTTCAACTTGTGGAGGGCCTGCCCACGCTGCGTAATCCGGTGCGTGGTCGACACTCGAGAACCTTTCCGCCCAACTTAATGCGAGATCTGATTTTTAGTGCGTATTTTTTATATTACTAATTAAACGAAGGGAAAGGTTAGCTATGGTTGATGAATATTGGATAAGTTGTTCTTTGAAACTACGATATTTAACTCTTAACATATTTATTTCAATGATATCACAATCATCCAGGGGTTTTCTAAACTTTCAATTTATAGCTATGCAAATGGCGATTATGATACAAGGATAATTATCAAAAATTACTTACTACGTCTGTGGCCTCTTATTACTTACTAAAGAACCTTGCTCGTGACGGCATTCCATCTATGGG
Organism: Oegoconia quadripuncta; assembly: GCA_949316235.1. Lineage (NCBI taxonomy): Eukaryota > Metazoa > Arthropoda > Insecta > Lepidoptera > Autostichidae > Oegoconia > Oegoconia quadripuncta. The sequence goes on along the minus strand of OX438741.1, from coordinate 9,243,219 downwards.
GAAGACTAAATAGCTTGATCGATTTGAAGTGCAAGGTGAGATTCATATTGATACTCGGTGTCAGAGGATACATTTATTGGTAAAAAAATACAACAAATTCCAACAACTTAGGTATTTTGGTTGTTAAATACCTAATTATATTGTTTGTTATTCATAATTTCATTACACAATTGTGTGATGGTTCACAAAATACACTGTGAAACATTAAAATCGATATAAAGATGGCATAGTTAGGCCTGTGACCTACAGACAGACAGTCAGGCATGACGAATATAAGGATTACGTTATTGACAGACAGACAGAACCCTAAAAATTGAGAACAGGACGTAGCACAGAATGATGATGCCCAAGAGAGATTACTACTCTGTAATAGTACGTTACACAACCGACAGCTAGTATTACTTAGAAGAGAACATCTAAAGGTAGAGAAGTTTACATGTCTATAATGGCGATTAGGACAAGTCTGCCCATGAAAAGTGATGATAGTAGCTGTATGGGAGAAATTTGTGTCTAGTAGTGGACTGTCAGAGGCTGGTTGAAGATCATTATGAGCTCAAATTTGAGGGAAATTAATATATTATAAATAGGTAGGTATCTAGTTTTCTTTCTAAGTAGAGATCTTTTTATCAAATAATATATGAGAAAGTGATAGCACTATTTACTGATGTATGTAAATGAAAGAGCATGAGAATTAAATCAATAAATATATCTTATCCTTGTTTGGAATGAAATAATGTAGTCAAGTCTAATAACACCAATTTTAAAGTAAAATAGATTAATAAATTGAAAACAATTTTAGTAAGTAATGAATGCTACAAAGTCAATATAATGAAACTTAAATCGCAAAAATCGCCCAAAAAGTAGCCAAAATAGAAAAATTTTAATGTAACTTCGTTCAAGAATAGAAAGGATAAATTTTTTTTAAACTAGTGATGACTTAAATAGTGACTGAATAACAACATAATGAACAATGGGAACTCTTCCAACACTGTGACATAGACATACCAGCAGTAATGCTGCTCGTCTATAATAATATAATAATAATAATAACTTTGAAATCTATATGTATGTGAATAGGAAAATTGCTTTAATTGTTTTTGTTTTAAATCGGTGTAGATAAAATGAACAATATAAATTTTGTTACCTATATAAATTTTGAAGTGCAGGGTCGTATAAATTTGGTAGGATAGTCTTAATAAAAAAGTCACTATTTACACCGATGGTATAAACTAAGCTTGGGTGCACCAGGAGTTGAGAGGTACAAATGTAAACAAGAGTAGCTATATTACTATTCCACTGAGTCCTCACCCTGCTACTCTATGTGTGTACTAGCATCCACGGCCAAGCCATATCAACAGGTTTTATACTCTACTATTGCTTAGAACTATAATCAAATTAATATATATAGTATGTTATGCCCATATTCATAGCTAGAAACGCTATACAGTAACCCAAGATATGTCACAAGTTGACTGGTTACATTAAGTTTTTTATTTACTTCCATGACATAAGCCCCACACAACCCAACGTAAGACTATTAGTAATTTCAACACTATCCTACAGTTACTAACCTCCTCAGTAACATTTTGTCCGGCCTTCTTCTTGATATCGATCAAGTTGAGCACATTACCAGTATTTATTGTCACTTTCGAAGCACTCTTCAGCATCGTGGCCAACTGGAGTAAGTATACTTTTTCACTAGAAACTCGCGATTTCCACGATTACGGATCAAGGTTAGCGGCCAATGTTACAAAAAAAAATCAAGTACGACAACTTATACAGGCGGCCGTATGCAACCAGCAAAGTAAAATACTGGCCTTGCTCAAACTAACTCATAATTTTATATCAAATCAACTGGGGTGTAAGTGACGTAGATGTGACAAATTATGACGAAATATTTTCATGTAGTTGATGACTGCATCAGTATTATTATCTTTATCAACACTAGTGGGTGTAGGAGTGGTTTGCTCTGTAATAGTGAATTGACAGAAACTATAATTTGGATAATTATTTCATAATTTATTTTGAGTTGCAAAAGATTCAACAAGCAAGGAAGGGAGGACAGAGACAGAAATGGCCTCTTATATGGCAGACACGTAAGAGAGAGGGAGGAAGGAAAGGTTGAGCTCTGAGTACTGAAACATTACTCAGGGAGGTTGAGTGATTTGAGGATTTGACAGTGATTTGACACTGACACTCCGTGAGATTTGCCATCAGTAAAAAATGAATAAAAGTTATGTGGGTCGAACATATGGGTCGAAGGATAGTCTATGGTCAAAAAGGAAGCCCATAAACATCGTTTGTACAGTCGACCGCTCGTTAAAGTAGTACTGTCTCTTTCTCCCTGGAACAGTACGATGCGACGGCACCACTCCAAAACTGGGTTTAGTTTAGTTTAGTTGGTTGTACATCCGAATCCGAATATATTGTTCAAGACAGGCCTACTTAGAATTGGTTTTAGTTTAGTTTGCGTACAACCGAATCGACATCACTATTGACCTCTGAGTACTGAAACCTACTATTGACTATGAACCCAGTGTCATATAACTAAAGAAAGAACACTAAAGACGAGGCAGCATGGTCGAGTGATCTAAGCCTGTTCATTAAAATGAACGTATTCAACCCCCCCCCCCCCCCCCCATTAAAAATCATTCTGATTCGGATATTGCTCTGAGGGGAGGCAATAATGCACAGCCATGATAAAGCCCAACCCGATAATGAACGACCAATAATGTACAGCCAATAATCCATGTACATGGTCGCCGATTATCGGGGCGTACATTATCTGGGTGCGCATTCCGCTTCTGTTCTAAAATTGTCCATAGCGATAAAGCACAGCCAATAATGCACAGCCAATAATTCAAGTACATGGTCGCCGATTATTGGCTGTACAATATCAGGGTGTGCATTACTGGTTGTGCGTTATCGGTCCGTGCAAATAATGTACAGCCAATAATCGGCAGCCACTTGTCACGGGCTATTGGCTGTGCATTATGGGTCGCGCATTATTGGGTGTACATTATTTGACCGGGCTGATAATGCGCAACCAGTAAGGTACGACCCGTTAATTGGGATCCACTTTTTTTTTTTTTACTGTCAAAACTGTCAAATTTCTTTTGTAGGTTTTCATAATAGGAGACCAACCATAAACATTTTTTTTTGTTTTTCACAGAATAAATATGAAAAACATAGTGAATTCATACTTTACTTCACTTGTTGGAGCTTGTTGGGGAGTTCTATCGTGTTTTGTGGAATACTGTATTATGTGTAGCTACATCGCCTTGATGCATAGAGCCTTAAATGAAGGCCAAGGGCTTCTATACAAGGAAGGAACAAGGATTGGCCTAGGCAGAGCTTTCGTCATCACATCACGTAATCCACACCAACTGGCAGCTCAAAGAGTATAGTAACTGTCCAAAAGGAAGGTTGTGGTATCAAAGAAATGCAAATAGTCAGTGAAATGCAAATTGGCCTCTTTACATTTCGTTGTCGTCTATGTAACCAAAAATTTGTGATTGAGAATGACGAATGAGGAGAAAACTACGTAGACGTAAATAGATTTGCTGTTGCAGGAACTGTTTCTATAGAATGTGAGCATTCACAATTTAAAAGAGTTTCTGTCGTCACTGAATTTACCGTGGATATCTGTCGATACCTATATGAAGAGCCACGAATCTTGCAGTAAGCATTGGGACAAATTATTGAGTGGTAAGAATGGCTGTTTGTTACAATAAGTATACTTAGGGGTGTTTAATCCAAATAGCATCTCTTACAACTTCAAAATACAAAATCTATGAGACGTATTAGCCCGATAACTAATGTAATTTTATATATTATTCTTCTTCTATATATTATTTAATAAATTTTGATTCAAATGTTTGCCTTTGTTCACAGAATCCATGCTAGAAGCTGCAGAGGAAAAGAAGCATTGGGCAGTAAAAGAAGGCAGTGTAAAAAATGGATTCCCAATTATAGATGTTATTGCTGATGGTTGTTGGTGCAAACGCTCATATAAGAAGAATTATTCAGCATTATCTGGCGTAGCAGCGATCATAGGGGAAAAAAACGGCAAAATATTATTTTTGGGAGTTAAAAACAAGTAGTACAACAAATAGTACCTGCAGTTTTGCAGCAAAGGAATTGAAGTTAAACTCCATTGCTTTAAAAATTTTGAAGGAGCGTCTAATAATATGGAAAGCGAAATAATTGTCGAGGGTTTAAAAAAATCCATCAAAATGTATGGCATTATTTATACGGTCGACTTATCTCCAATGGAGACTAGTATATATTGGAAAATATTTCAGGCTCGTCCATATTCAGATGTTACAGTTGAAACAGTGGAATGTGGAAACCACATCCTCATCCTCCGCAATTTCTGTAATAAATTAGTGTCACTAGCTACTCATACGAATTACAATGTCAAATCACAAAGAAAGCCATGTGTGCAAGGGTAAGGTAATGTAGGATATGGTAAAACTAAATAATAACCCGTAACTTCAAATTATTTATTTTTACGTATTCATAATCAATTAATTATTATTATTGTTTTGAATTTAAATTATAGATAATAAACATTTGTAATCTTATTTCGTATGTAGACACGATGTAAATTGTATAATTGTTTGATTTATTTGAAATTTAATCGTAACTAGAAAATTGTATTGTATGTGTAGTTAAAGACCTATTATACATATCTAATTCGTTGCCTATTATGTATCTATGTACATGACTGTGTGTGTCTATGTACGTATAAGGTGCATATAAAATGGTATAGTTTGGGGTCGCTATTTACTGGGTTTTCTTTGCTACTATTGTAATGGTTTGACAATTTTTGTAAATAAAATACTAAATATTTACAAAATTATTTATTTCAAATACCTTTACATCATCATACATACTAAATAGTATTATAGTAAATAGAGCTGTATTACTGATAAATAATATACCTAATTTATTGGTAATACAGCTCTATTTACTTTTCAAACAACATAATAAATACACCTTCGTATCGTTCCATAATTCACATATAGGTAACTAGCTTTCCGCCCGCAGCTTCGCCTGCATTCGATGACTTTATCACGGAAATTTGTTTTTCCCGCGGGAACTACTCGCTTTATCGGGATAAAAAATATCCTATGTTTCAATCCAGGGTATGTTTTGCGTATATACCAAATTTCATCCAAATCCGTTCATCCGTTGCGCCGTGATTGAGCAACATAAACAAACATCCAAACTTTCACATTTATAATATTAGTAAGATTAGTAAATGATATAGCGATAACACAAGATCGATGCACCTCTAGTCTTCAACATGGTGGTGCCACAAGCGCTAGCAGATTTGGTTCGGCGCCTCCCACTCAGGTATAGGATATATAAACCGAGAGGTTTAAAAGTTTAAACAATTACAAAGCATTAGTGATGCAGATTATGGTACTCAAACAGGACGTTTTACAACTGGTGTAGTCTGCGGGCTATAAGACAGGCATCCGTGGCGATAACAACCACAGAGGCTGAAATAGTCGCGGCAAGTGGAGCTGCTACATTAGGACAGTTACTATACTCTTTGCCACATCCCAAGGACCCGTTGTTTTGCTGTTGTAGTAAATTTGTTGGAGTCTAGAAAAAATTGAGTGACTGACACTATTTTGTCCAAAAAATTTTATATGTGGTCACATTTTCACGTTCCGTTTTGGAGCTGTAAAGAAAATCAGAATATGAATTAAGAGATATACATATTTGTCATGGAATTTGTAGAAAAATATTACCTAACCTCGCTCTCATAACTATTTCTCCATGCGCTTTATATGCCTACAGCAGAATTTGTTTTAAATTAAATAAGTAGCATGCCTCTTTTATAAAAATAAATTTCATAATCCTGACAGAAATAAAAATAGGTACCTAAGTATTGTTGTGCCGTCCTCCTTTCTACGGGCTTATGACCGACACATTCCATTGTCCAACTTGTAGTATAAGTATAACACAGCACATCATGTGAATGGGTGGGTGTATTGGGTTTGGTATACAGGTTGAAATGGGATGATGATGAGACAAGGGCTTGTGCCGCGACCCAAATATTTCTCTTTGACTCGTTTCGGTGGCAGAGGTGCTACTCTATTTCAGGCTTTGTACCGTGAGCCATAAAGTATGATGTGTTGTATTACATAGAATGTGGCGGAGTTACACAACTATACCAATCACCTTGTATTCACATGCAACATGTAAAATTGTTTAAAGGAATATTATCCTCGCTCTTACTTCCCTTTTTTCACATGCAATAAAACGTACATATATAAAAAAATATCATGTACACATCTATTTCTTTCGCATACAACTAAATAAAAAAAAAGCTACGCGTCATAATTGAATGTACCCACACATGCATACTTCTATTATAAAAAAAATTATGAAACTCAAGCACACATTGATTTCTTTCGCATGCAACTAAATAAAAAAAACTAAAAAAAAACTAAATGCATAAAATTTACTAATTACTTTACCAAATGTTAAACAACTGCCTACTGACATATTTGTACGAGGTGATAAATTGGACCTTGTATACACTACTGTCTTTTTAGGACTGACATTGGATGCTAAGCTTCAGTGGGGGCCTCATATTGAGAAACTAGCGAAAAAGCTCGCTTCTGCAGCGTATGCAGTCCAAAAAATCAGAAATTTAACAGACAATCATATACCGCAAGACTGGTTTACTTTATGACTTCTCAATACATTTATGAGAATTTGTTAAAAATATAACCTTATTCGCTAAAAATAGTGATAGGTACAATGTTAATACAAGGAATAAGAACCAGTTATCAGTTTATGCTAGCCGACTTCATAAAGTTAGTAAATCGTTCAAAGGGCAATGTATACGCTTTTATCATAAGGTTCCAAAATTTGCCTTTAAATAAATTTAAAGCAATCATAAAACAGAAATTATTAGCAAAAGGCTATTATAAAATCACTGACTATTTGAATGATAAGCAAGCATGGACATAGCTGTCTTATTATATTATTCATATAATTATGAAATCACAAATTGTAACCCATAATCTGTTTAAAAGAGCAACCCGAGAGTTTCTTGCTCGTCCTTCTCTGGGGAGTCAGCTTTGTGAATGAGCCGTAAATTTAAATGTAATATTAATAGTGACGTTTTCAAGTGATAATTTTATCCTATGAAGTAAAATATTTTGATTGGATTTGATTTGATTTGAATCAACGACGTTATAAGACCTCGGTGGCTCCACAAGTGTCCAAGTTTTATTTTTTCCGAGAGCCTCAAGTTCCTCATCAATTGCGACTTTCCATTTAGCTCCAGCATCTCTGGATAGTGCATCTTTAACTGTCAAAGGATCTTGTGACACAGTAGCAGCTTGGTAAGTCACATAATCTGGAAACGGTTTTGCTTTCCTTTCACGCAATGGGTACCTCCTGCCCGACGTCTCATTGTCGTAATCTCGCAGTGTATCTTCATCACACTATATGTATATTGATATGCCCACACGTCTTCATCAACCTCAATAACATCAGGAGCTGTTTCTCTCTGCATAACATGACTCTCATCTTGTTCCTGTATGACATTCATATCTGGAACTACTTCCTTTTGAATTGTTTCTGGAACTTCATCCAGTTCCATGACAGCTTCTGTCAACGGAACAGTTTGCTCTACGTCTTTCTTGCTCACGTAATTTTGGTTCTCGAAGAACGCAACATCCCTGCCCTTGTGCAGGTCACCTGTCGCTGGGTTAATTAAGCGGTAGCCTTTCGTTTCTTCGCAGTATCCAACATGTATCAACTCTTTGCTCTTTGGATCCCCCATCCCTTGCACCCAAAAGCTTTGAGGTAGCTCAGGTCTACCTTTCTTCTAGTCCACGCCTCTTCTGGCGTCATGTTTTTCACAGCTACGGTAGGGGATCTATTTTTCAAATAGACAGCAGTATTGACTGCCTCAGCCCATACCCGTCTGCATAAACCTGCCTCTTCCAGCATTGTTCTAGCTTTTTCAGTGATAGTTCTGTTAGCTCGTTCTGTCACCTCATTTTGTTCGGGTGTATATTCCACTGTCAGTTGATGACGAATTTCCCTTGTCTTGCAGAACTCATCCATCTGCCTGTTAACAAACTCCTTGCCATTGTCGGATCTGATAATTTTCAGCTTATTTCCAGTTTGACGTTCCGTCATATTCACGAACTCTACAAACTTCTCAAACACCTCTCCCTTGCTTTTCAAGAAGAAAACAAATGTTTTTCTTGTGAGATCATCAATAAATGTGAGAAAATATCGGTAGCCTCCATACGACTTCTCACTAATAGGATCACACACATCAGTTGCAGCTAACGCCACTTCCTGTGAACAGTGTTGTAGCTTATAAACAACATTATCTACAGTACCTGCATGCGAAACTTCACCAGTAACCTTATATCCATCTGCTCTCATTATCTTAAAGCCGGATTTGTCAAACACAACAACTAGATTTCTACGTACGATTGTACTCACACTCAGTAGATTAGATGCTAATCTGGGTACATATAGGTAATACATGTCTTATTGAAATATCCATTTCCTCATTAACCACATTCCCAACAGCCTCACCAAATACCATTCCACCATTTGCACAAGCTACCTCAACTTGTTTATCTAAAGTTCTTGAAGTCCGTTAACCACTCTCTTCTATTAGTCATATGGTTAGATGCTCCTGAGTCAAGAATCCATTCTCCAGATCCTTGATTGCCTGCAGTTGCCATCGCCAAAGATGTCAAAGCATTCTTCTTTAGTTTCGGGTTCTTTGGACAATCGTTCGCTTTATGAGGGCCATCACAGATGAAACATTTTATTCGACATGATTTGTTCGTGCTTCTCTGCAGTCGCTTGTCGTTGTGACTTTTAAAATTAGCTTGCAGTGCATTCGTCGCTGTACTAGGACTTGCTTGATACGCATCTGGATATGATCATCATCTACATAGATACTCCATACTTTTTATTACCTACGCATTAATAAATAAATATTCTATTATAAATCTTATAATTTAGATATAAATATCTTATACTTAACCACTTGTGCACCCGTCTGTACAAAACACGTATTATTCTGTAATTTTTAGAAGGTTAGTATAATGTATTGCGCGGCCGCTTTTTTATAACATTTTAGATTTGGTCCGGTTACCTTGGTATAAAAACATTATTTTTTTAAATGTCGGCCCTAAGAAACATATGTAACAGCTGTCAGGCACATAACTGTAAAGTTGAGTTTGTAGGGGTATGTGAATTTAGACAGCTGTCACTTTGCTAGAGAATCTTCTCACCCTAATCTCCGAAATATTCCCATCTTCTATTCTATCGTCTATTAATTAAAAAGTTTTACACTATATTTTTAGAATGATGGATATATACTGATATTTATTCACCTTGTGGATTGTTAAACCCACCCTGTACATGTATGTTGTGGTATTTAGATAATTGAATACAAGTATAAGTAGGCAAAGTTTTAATTATAAGTACATATAAGGATCCATCGTAGCTTATTTTAGGTGAAGATATACTATATATATTTTACACTATGTGAGTGTCGAACTTAAGTATAGACATTGAGTACTTGTCTCATGTGAAATAATGATGCTTCAAGGATCACAAGGTCAGGAAAAAAAAGCACCATAAGAAAACCTGACCTTTTTCAAGAACATAAAATCAAATACACAGCCTAAAAAACATATGTACATTTATTTAAGAAAATACAAATGATATGATATTTACAAATTAAGAAATACTTATATTAAATCAATCATAACACTTATTAAAATCAAATAATACAAATATCTTAAAACTAATTAAAAAAGTAGATGGCCTCGTCAGCACTGCCCCTGCAAATCAAAAGTGGATTATTAGTAATCACCAAAACCATGCACAACGATGTAATCTCTCTTTGATAGCATCAACGGCTTTTTAGAGATGATCTACCCCAGTCTCACACTGGTGCCGCTTTATAGCTGAATATTACATCTTCAAATTTCATTTCAAATCATTGTAATACAGAAAAGATATAATAAACTTTAAAACTATTTACAATTGGGGATTCAGAAGTTAACTGAGGGGGATGGGAGGAATGCTATCATTAAAGAGAAGTCAACCTCTTTCTCATACATACATAGGTTTGCTACATTTATCTCAAATGTGAGATAATCCCTATACATAAGGGTTAGTGTGTTATAAACATATTGCTTGTATCCAAATAATAAACTCATGTGGTATTAGATATAGACAAAATAGTAATCTAATAAACCAGACAAAATAACCAATTTCTTTATGTAGGTCAAGTCTAAATGCAGCTTATTACTTTGTATGAAAAGTGGTCATACTATTTAAGCATTATGTTCGGTCTGCTCTAATATTCTGAGTTTGTTTATAATCTATAAAAGTTTTTGGTATAAAGTGTTATCGTTTAGAGGTTGGTTCAATTCTTATAACGCGTCGGTAACCACATGCACTAACCCTTTACGTTCTAATTACTCTCTTCCCGTTTTCATTCATCTTCTTAGAGAGTCGATGGCAAAAACATCACTGTCCCATCATGGGCATTCATCACGCTTCCTAAGTCTTCCCAGAGTTATTGGGTGCGCCGGCGACCAAGTCGGGGTGTTAATGTAAGACGGGAGTAACGTCTCCCCGTCCCGTCTGAGCAGCGTACACTCGTGTCCTAGGGCCTCAAGGAAAACGGGGTACATGGAGCGTAGCTGAAAAATAAATGTTTAACTATTTAGTATTTTGTTGTTTGGTTTATGTCGATGATTCTTTAAACACTCTTACTTACCCATTGCAAACGCCAAATGTAAGTTTATATGTATATATATGTATAAACAAAGTCCAAAGTAAGCAAAAATGTACTAAATTATCAAACGCTCCAAAAACTGCAACAAACAATAATAATAATATTATCCGTTTTTTTTTTTCGTTTCAATCTCTCCTCTAGGAGAAGGCAAAGGGATCTAGCCCATAACAGCCATGTCTTATTTCTCTTATTTCTTCAGTTTGTAAGTCAGTCTCAGTCAAAACAAGTAATACGCATGGACTTTTGAATAATAAGTCCATGGTAATACGTCGTATACTTGGCGTATACAGAGTCTAGTCACGGTCAAGTCATTCTTCAGAAGTGTCAGAATGCTTTACAAAAGATTTTGGCGGCTTCTTGTGGGAACCCGAAAGCTCCGTTACGCACTTTAATTTACACTTCCCTTCACTTGTACACCATCACTAACGTTTGCTGCACAATATTCTGCCAGTATTAAGCTTCAAAAGTCAGAATGCACAAATTATAAGAATTATAAAGAAAAATGCTACTTCACTACGACATTTTCAATTACAACTTAGGAAATGTCGAAATCTAACAATTAGCTTTTTTAATTCAATTGATAAATAAAATATAAATTAAGTATCTCCACACTATTGCGTAAAAAGGAACAATTGTGAGTATTGAATATGTGAGTGTTGCTAGTTAAGGATTTTTTTTTTACTTTAACGTATTTCATGGTTTATTAATGTTAACATAATACTTTTGGGAAGAAGTATATATTTTTGGATTATCAATGTACTTGTATACAGTCGTTTATAAATAATACACTTATTGTTACGTCGTTTAGAAGTTGGTTCGTTTGTATTTTTTTCGAATGGTAACTCGATATACATTATCCCCTCCTAAATTTACTTCTAGGAGCTTACTTGGTACCAAATTTGCGGTCGACCGCAAGCGAGCTAACCGTTAAACTTTAAGGTTGAACCTTAAACATTTCTTACGTGGTACGCCTGAGCCTGCAGCCGCGATGCGGTCACAGCAAACTTCTGCGCCACGACATCAATAATCAAAATAATACTGTACTTGACTGTGCCTTACTTCGATTAACAATTTACAACTCGAAGGCGCATTAATTCCATGTTTTTGTAACCAACTTATCAGCCGCACGTATAATATATTCACCAGGCCTAGCATAAGCAAATTCAATATAATTTATCGTGCATGGCAAAGCTCTTCTGCCAATAGCAATGCTGGTTTTGTCTACCGTGGACATAACCGAGCCACGCTAATGACAGACACGCCTTGTAGCGCGCGAGAAATTATGTCGAGTTTAATTATGCTAGATATATGCTAGAGAGGACTGGTTAAATGAACGAATTACTTGGAAACCCGGGAGAATAAAATGGTACACCGACGGCTCTAAGTCAGGTTGTGACGTTGGCTGTGGAGTATATGGAGAGCAGCCTAGATTCAAAACTAGGGTACTAAGTAAAAAAATAAAAAAGTACTAGGTAAAAACAAAGTACTAATCTTGGCAAATACGCCTCCATATTCCAAGCAGAAGTATACTCCATAATAGACTGTGCGGAAATCCTCATAAACGCTACGTCAACCATACCGTCTATATCCGCTCGGATAGCCAGGCGGCTCTTTTAGCTCAAGCCTCAGACAAAACTGTCTCAAGGCTTAACAGGGTCATTCTTCGTTGGGTCCCGGGGCACGCAGGCATCGAAGGCAATGAAAAAGCAGACGAACTAGGGACTGAGCCTTTGTGTGGTATCTCAAAAAGCCTAATTCGCTTTACCCTAAGGAACCGGTGCACCCAAGCATCTCTCAAACTCTGGACGAACACGCCAGGTTTAACATACTCCAAAACACTTATCAAAGCCTTCAACAAGAAGGCAGCCGGGGAAGCGCTGGCACCTAGTAGGAACAAATTACGCATTTTCACAAGGGCACTAACGGGACACTGCTGTCTGAGCAAATACATGCTCAACATAGGGCTCTGAGAAACAGGGATGTGCAGACTTAGCCTCCTCGCAGAGGAAACACCTGCACATCTGCTGTGTGAATGTGGCCCGCTAATGCGTAAACGTAATACCTGGGCAGCCACCTATTACACCCGGATGAGATAAAAACCATCGGTGCCAGGAAAATAATCCAATTCCTCAGAGAGGCAAACCTGAGTAACGAACTGTAGGTTAGTGGTGATCACAATAGATCGGCAACGGTCGCAGTGATACAGGTCTCCGATGACCTGCAACAGCCACACATACAACCAATACCAATTACACAATTCTTTAATCTATCGTTCGAAGTCACACGTATTACGCAAAGAAAGCATTTCTACTACGTTGATTCTGCTTTTATGCTTCTGCCATACCCAACATTCGCTCCCATACATCAGCGTAGGTAGCAACACGTCATTGTCGATCGCTTTTGAATGACAGCACGCAACAGATGCACCAAATGGTTGCTTTTTTTGCAAACAAAAAGATTTTGCATACTCTTCAAGCGGAAACGGCGGCGACGCGGCGCAGGGATCAGCAGGCTAAAGACCATGAGACTCGGATAGACTTACACTCGATGATCCTGTCGCCCTACGCACATCGCTGTGGGCGATGTCGGTACGACTACACTACATACCCTTGTACTCATCATCATTCTTATGATACCAATTGTCTCACGATTGCATCGTGTACAGACGGGCGAGGATTGCCTTTATCAGATACTTACATTATTACATCACTTAATATTAAATATTGAACTAAAGTTACATACCTACTTCTTACAAACTTTTATGTACACTCACCACAAAGTGATAATCAAAGATGACGCCAAGAAGCTACAACACAGTGTTGCCAATTATTGAGTTGGCATTTCTTCATATTATTTACAATTTATTTACAGGACAACCGACAACCGTATTTATTCCTTCATTACTATCGTATTCGCCATTATTAGAATTTATAAATTTGAGCGGTATGATTGGTTAAAGACATCAGCATTTTTGGGTCAGTGTTTTGTAACTTAATAGAAGGTACACCTAAAAAAAGAATACAGAACCTCCTCGTTTTTTGAAGTCGGTTAAAAAGATTGTAGTAAAGACTATCGATTTGGCGATTCAAAAGAATTTTTGGATCAATAATGTAGCAATAAGAAATATTTGAAAATATCGCAGTAAGAAGACATTTTGGTTTACGAACGGGTCCAAAAAAAAATACTTTGACAAATGACATGTGACAACTGACATTTTTAACTGCGAGGTTATTTGAAGAAGGATTTATCCTTAAACATTTAAACGGTATTTGTAAACATAAGAACGAACAGGTCACATGAAATGCATTCTCGTAAGACGAGCTACACGAAATGACAGCGAAATTGATAGCAGAGAGAAAAAAAACATTATTTTCTCTGGACTAGCATCTCTTCCCCATGCGTGAGAATGGTCAAATCTCTAGTCAAAGGGTCTCAAAGAGAAATATTTGGTCTGTTACTGTTGATAAAATCTGATCAGTTTGTACTCTATACCACAGAAGTATGTGTATGTGTGCTCACTGGTATACTCATATTACCAACGTTCGTTCTTAGTAGAACAAGTGGCCTAAGTATATTTTATTTTTAAGCTTTTCTTACGAAACTATTGTGTATTGGTCTAAATAAAAATTCGAAAATTATAAAACTTGTTTTAATCCTAAATCCTTAGATCTTTATTAGCTGCTACCTATTCTTAGTTTTACTCACAATTGGCTTAGTTTGCAAACATTTCTAAATATCCATTTACTTACATTTATAAGAAAAGATTGGATATGTTTGCAAACTGAGTCATCTGTGAGAAGAAAGGTTTTATTTTTCACTATAGAATACTCTAATGCATCCTAAGTACATATAGCACAATTAGTACCACCCGCCTAATACCAGAGGGCCGATCGAGTCCATTTTGACCTCTGACACAGAATAGGTAATAGTGCCTCTGAGGAGAGATTTTCACAGTAGAGACGGGCCTTCTTTTCCGGATGTATTATTCTACTCTTTGGACGAAAATATGGTAGTCAGTGTTGCCAGCATATAATTTCATAGGCCCCCAAACCATATTTCAAACCAGGTTTTGTTCTTTTCTAAAGTCCTAAATATGTGTGTTACACGTCTGTTAAAATAAGAGTTCAAGACTATATTTATTAATTTCAGTGACAACAAACTGGTACACAGATGTATGGATCTGTGCGGTTGTCTTTTGACAGTTATGATACTGCCGCATTTATTGGTAATAATTGATTTCCATTATCAAAACATTAAAACAACAATGAATTAAAGTAATGCATTGCTTTACAGCGAAAAATTGGATGCTATCATCTACATAAATATTCTTGCGTCTTTTCACGTTGTCTAGTGAGATTTTTTCAATCATTTATTTTTTCTTCTGGAAAACGCCTCATTGGATAACGAAAATTTAAGTAATTAAACCATTAGCAAGTTTATTATTATACATTTACTTCTCTGAGACATTTATATACACCGCTTTTTATAAGTTGTGGGTTGGTTGTTTGGGGTATATATTAGAATCGACCCCTATATTCCAAGCCAAAAAAGTCATAGACTAAGGTGAATAGGAGGAATAAAATTCCGCCAATGGGAATAAGAGGTGAAACATTTAACAGCCAATAGGAAGAGGTCACGTGATAGTGGTCTTGGATTATCGGGTCGTACATTATCGGGCTGTACAATATCGACACGGGCAATAATCCACGACCATGTACTTCAAGTATTGGTTGCGCATTATTGGCTGTACATTATCGCCCCGAACAAAAAATGCTCAGCCAGGAATGCACAGCCCAATAATGTACGACCCGATAATTCGAGTCAGTGACTGGTCGCGAATTATTGGGTCGTACATTATTTGGCTTCCAATTATTGGCTGTACATTCCCGGGCCGGGCATTCCCGGTACGGGGTGATAAACCGAAGCCAGTGAGGAATGTCCGACCCGATAATTCAAGTACATGGTCGCCGATTATTGGCTGTACAATATCAGGCTGTGCATTACTGGTTGTGCGTTCCTTGGTCGTGCATTATACGGACTCGCTCTGAGTACTGAAACCAAGGATATTGATATAAAGTACTTGCTCTGTATGTATTCAATTTAGTTTGTTTCATGCGAATTTTCTAGTAGTAGGTATTTTATTTGAATTGATTCGTCAAGCAAAACTTGTACAACAGAAATCGTGTGTGTCAAAACAACTTCAATATGGGTGTCGATATTTTGGGATTTGCGTATGCCGCTACTGTAGCTGCCGGAGGTATTATGGGTTATGCCAAGGCAGGTTAGTAATACCTGTGTTTGTATAATTTTTGTGATATTTTTTAGTATCGATAGTTACATTTATAGTAATATCACCAAGAAAAGAATGTATAATACATGTTGGATGTTTATCTCAATAGATAAAAGTATTGATAGGTCAGTGCCGGTAGTGGGTGCAGAAATAAGCTTAAATTTTTTTGATACTGGGAAAGCGGGTTGGTATGTAGCAAACTGGACTCTATAGAAAAAAAGAGAAGACTTAAGCTACGGGAGGTCTATGTTCAGCAGTGGATGTCCTGTGACTAATATGATGATAATGAATCAGGAGACTTGCTTGCTAGCAATGTGGTTTGGAGCAGAACCAACTGGTAATTAAGCTCCTGCCTTTTTAAACTACTGCTTGTTGAAAAAGCTACTTTCCCTTGATAAGAACAAGCAAGAAATTCGAAGAGTTGCTCTTGTAAAACTATACCTATAGTTTTTATATTACCAAAGGTACAATTTATTTCATTATTAGTTTGTATAATAGCCTGGTATTCGAACGAGTTGGTTACGTCCATGGATGACTATCATCCCAATAGTCTGATATTTTATTATATGCTTTCTTAATAAGTTTCTGTTTTATAGTATTTTTAAACAAATAATGAAGGTTTTATGTATTATTCAGAACCTTATTGAAAAAACTTATGCATAGCCCACTGAATAAATTACTGATTTTGCAAGTAAGTAAGTAAGTAAGTATTTATTTCGCTTGAAAAGTGGAGTGGAGTGCAGAGTCGGATTACGTGAATTGCAAGTTATCTTTATTTCTTGTATTGACATTATGTTTATCATCGCTTTTGTGACGATGGGAACTGCCACGAAAATGTTAACATATTATACTCCTTAAACTTGTTGTGTCGACAACATCAGGGGTTGCTAGTTGCTTGTTTAATGGAGTGAATCAATAGACATCCTGCTCTTCGTGCTGAAGATGGCACTGATAGCCTTGTACTATGGGCTGAGAAAACATTGATATCGATACCACTGTTACTTAAAAATATCTTTATCCATTTAGTAATTGTCTGAATGGGGTTTTCTGTGACTTATGAAGAGATATTCTCCTTTACCCCAAATAAGCAGACGCATCTATGTAGGGTTGCCATAACTTCTAGAAGTCAATACGGGACGTTTTCTTTTCTGATGCCTAAAACCGACACGCGGCTTTTGAACTATGTTTTATCATATTTAACTACTTTTACACGCAAGTGCACGTAGTATGAGTTTTCTAACAGCTGGGTATTGATCTGATGAGATTTGATCTCCACAGTAGTGACTATCGCGCTCGCGCCCCTCACCTCTCTATTCTATTTCCGTATTTTGTCGAAATACGGGATATATAGTAATACGGGACGGATGGTCAAATACGGTGACAGTCTTGTATATACGGGACGTATGGCAACCCTACATCTATGTATGCTAGTGGAGTTTCTGTAGGGCAAATGTTTACTTTACCGATTTAAACTATCTATTTCATTATTTTATCTTTTAAGTAAGTCATCCAATTCTTCCTAATACATTTGAGCCGCAAAACACTAAGCAGATAGAGTATAGGTCATTTTTTAAATACAATGCATGCCACTGTTTCTGATAGACAAATGACATTCTATCACACACAGGTCCAATGTTTCTTGTATTCTTTAGATGTACGTCTTTAGCTTTCGAGTAATTTAAGTTTTGTTACGCAAAAATACACGTAATTCGAAGATGTACATATAAGACCTATTATGTCACAGACAGATTCTTATTTATATGTTGCTGGATCAGAACAATTAGACACATTTAACAATAAATGCCATGGACAATATGTTTGTGGTAGTTAGCACTAGTACATGCCGATCATGTTCCTAGAGGGAGAGATTTGGTAAAATTGATACCAGGAGTATACCATCCCCAGGCAGTGTGTTCCCTTTGGTTGTTGAAGGCCACCAGGCTGATAATCTGACCTATTGTTAGTTACTCTACGTTCATTGCATAGAGTCTACAAGAGTACTTACTAATTTATATTACGTGATTTGAAGACAATTTATATTACATGATTTAAAAACAATAGGTTATTATTATTATATAGATACGCTTATCATATCGCAGCCTGATAAGAAAAATTGTCACTGATTTTGTAGTCCTTTCAATTTTAATAGTTAATACATAAGATTATGATAAGAAATAAATCGATTTAATGAAATTGATAATGCCTCACAATTACAACAAATAGAATGAGTGCCTAATAAAATTCTTAATAGTATTCGTTCCTTACATACAATCACTATGCATATGTGCAATAAAACTTTCAACTAAGCTAAAACAAAGGATCATTGCGCATTTTTATTGTTATGCGCTTGCACATTAGTTATTTAATATATA
This sequence comes from Oegoconia quadripuncta, assembly GCA_949316235.1. Lineage (NCBI taxonomy): Eukaryota > Metazoa > Arthropoda > Insecta > Lepidoptera > Autostichidae > Oegoconia > Oegoconia quadripuncta. Next base: position 9,224,738 of record OX438741.1, on the reverse strand, counting down.
AGAATGTTGGTCAGTTATATCTCTTCAACTTATTGAAGTACTTAAACTACAAAAACAATTTTCTGTTTACTGAATCAAATCAATATTTATTATCGTGATGTTTTTAATAGAAAGGTATTGGTGTCGATTCGGATGTACACCAACTAAACTAAAACCAGTTTTGGAGTGGTGCCGTTGCATCGTACTGTTCCAGGGAGAACGAGACAGTACTACTTTAAAACTGGTTTTAGTTTAGTTGGTGTACATCCGAATCGACACCAGTGTGCCTTTTGCCACTTTGGGCATTCCTTTCCACTGTGTGGTTCTAATACTCGATTGCTAATGCAATATGAAATAGCAAGCAATGTTGACGGCTAAGTTCGACCTGTCAGCAAGGATGCCCTTAATATGCCGGTCGAAGTCGATTGTCCCAAAGGTACAAGCCCTCTTAGGTGAACGTTTTTTGTAGAGTGCGGCGTATCCAGGAATGAGGACTCAAGACAATCCTGGACACATCGCACCCAAAAATTCATTTTATATACACTTAATCCCTAAAAATAAATATAATAAAAAGAAATATAAATTAATAGTGTATAAAGAATGAAATCAACATGTATAATACTGCATCACGAATCGACGAAATCATGTCACATATCAGTGGTAAATCTTAAATACTTTTTACTTCAATAAAAATGCATAATTTTTGTGGTGTATATAATTTGTCCTATATAATCTTATAGCTCTTGATTTTTTGTAGAAGGATAGAATAAAAATGTTTTCTAATCATTCTGTAGCTTGCTTTAGGTGTAGTTATACACCGTGTAACGGTTAAGTGTAGTCATATTTTAAGGGCTTGTTCTACCCATCAATACGAACAACTTTTACTATGGGGGCAACTTCGAAATCGCGAAAAAAAAATCAGCTGTTCCATAGAAAATTTCAATAACCTCCCGATGCAATGTATGAAACAGCTGATTTTTTTTTCGCGATTTCGAAGTTGCCCCCATAGTAAAAGTTGTTCGTATTGATGGGTAGAACAAGCCCTTAAAATATGACTACACTTAACCGTTACACCCTGTATATATAATTTGGTAATAAAATCTACAATATTAAATTAAAGTTAACACTGCGAACTTCAAGAACCCCCCAAAATTTTAAATCAATGGCTTATATTTTCTAAAAAGTTTATTGAGTTTTTCATAAATATAAAGAAGTGATTGATCGATTTTTTTTCAAATAGTTACAGGAGCTCTAAGTTTATTCTCCGACGCAATGAATTTCACATTGGTAATTTTAATCTTTATTTATTTATTTTCGGGCAACTGACAGTGCTGTCAATTTGCCTGTATCTTATTCCAGATCCTAACCAAACTTGATCCAAATGTGTCCATCCGTTTAGGCGTGAAGAGGTACGAAACACACATATAAATACACACAAAGTTTCGCATAATAATCTTAACACTTTCACTGACACTGCACCAGATCACACAAATGAAGTTTTATTGTTATAACGTCTATAGGCGGTCAGTGTCCGCGAAAGTGTTAAGTGGTGATAGTTGATGCATGATTCAGAAATTTTCGTACAATATAGCTACGTGTCTTTGACGTACCAGGAAACATCTAGAAATTGGTAATGGGTACTGAAAGTCAGCAGCTTTGCTGAGCCCCTACCCTTTCATCTCAATTTTCTTCTAGTTCTAATAAACTCTTAGTTTGTTTATTAATTTTATTAATTTTTGGATGAATAAATATCTTTTTACTTATTAATTTAAAGCCCTATAAACATTCTTTATAGCAAGAACAAGATGCATAGGTACTTAAACCTTAATTACTCGCATTAGTACTCGCGTAGACTTTTCAAAATCAAAATGCTTGTACTACAAAACATTAGTTTTTGTGTTGATGAATCTGAAAAATCAACAAAAACATAAACACTTAGCGTCCATCGCACTTAAAATTATTAATAAATAATAACGTCACGCTTTACAATTTAGACACTATATTTTTTTTGTAGACAATCAGCTCATTGCATAGATAATCAGCACATGCATAGTTAAATGGTTTATAAATTTGGCGCTTCGTGATTTCATTTTCACGTCCTTATATCTTGGACAAAAGATGGAATGGAATCTGCCTTTCTGAGTTGATGAAGTGTCGTAGAAAATTCGGATATCTCAATTTTCCTAGTTCGTTTCATATGTTTTTGCAAAGTTTCAACAAAAATCTCGCCTCCAAAGAAATCACGGAAGTGTTATCCATACTCACTTTTCAGACATTTCAAAGCAATTCTGGGACACGCTTGCAAGTGAATTATAAAGACTTGAGCATTTTAGGAAGTTACTCGGCGCGTAAAGAAGATTGTTACAACATTCGAGGAATGATACAACTTTAAATGTGCATTGGGGTCCAAATGAATCTCGCGCGAGTAGTTAAGTGTTTTACGTTTCATAAAATGGAAGGTGACTGTGCCTCTAATTAATATTCCCTCTTGAACATGATATTATAATCAAACTGTTCCAAACTGCTCATGTGGTATGTTAATTGGAATTCTGTTTACATTTCATTACAATAACAATTGATTGTTATTCAGGCGCATGTGACATTAAGGGAATACATGTTACTTACTAGTCTTCAGGTTGCGTTGAATCAATTTTATCGTCTCGTGGGATTTATTTGAAACTAGCGGCTTCTTTCGTGACTGTCATGTTATCTTAAATAGCCCATGCCCATCTCATCATCATCAGTCGGTAAACATCTCATTACAGGGATATAGACCTTCCCTGATATTGAGGGAGTATGGGCCATAGTCCGCCACGCTGGCCCAGTGCGGGTTGGGGACTTCATATGCCTTCGAGTTTTTTATTTCTCAGGCATGTAGGTTTCCTCACGATGTTTTCCTTCACCGGTTAAAACCAGTCGGATAAATGCACATAAGTGATTACATTAAATTTAAAAACTCATACATGGCCTGCCTGGGGATCGAACCGGGACCTCCCAAATTGGGTGGCTGTATTTCCTCCACTGAGCCACCGACGCTCACAGCACACAGTCCACAGTCAGCGGATTACTTCTCCTAAATTTCAATACGATCGATCCAGATGAAAAGGTAACAAACAGACAGACACACTTTCGCATTTATAATTTGGTGCGGATTTCGGGATAAAAGAGTGCATCCATCGCTTATCGCTATTATCGAAGTCTATCGGTAATGCTGCTCAGCCCCGATACGAGGAACAGTGACAGATCTATCATTTTATCAGCCTCAGGACGTCCATGGATATAGGCCTCGCTCATAGATTTCCAGAACGACCGGTTGGAAGCGGCTTGCATCCAGCAACTTCTCGCGACCTTTATCAGGTCGCCCGTGCACCTTGTGAGTGGACGTCCTAAGCTGCGCTGGTCGGTGCATGGTCTCCACTCGATAACTTTAATGCCCCACCGACCATCGGTTCTTCGAACCATGTGCCCTGCTCACTACCATTACATCTTACTAATCCGCTGGGCTTCAGCGACTTTCGTCCTCCTACGGATTTCTGAATTCCTGATTCGATCACGTAGTGAAACGCCGAGCATCGCCCTCTCCATCGCTAGTTTCGTGATCTTGAGCTTTCTTATGAGGCTCATAGTGTTTCAGTGCCATAAGTGTTGACCACTGGTAAGAGTTATAGTTTATATAACGAGAGTGGTTAGCGTAAACTCATAACATACCCACCCACAGAGCGAATAGCTGGGCCGGCTGGGACTGGTGGCGAGCGAATTTAAGGCTAACTGCCCATTCCTATCTCTTTTGACATTCGTTGAATTTATTATTTGAAGCCCTACTATTGGTCCAAATTGACAGCGTCGGACTCCATTCGCATTGAGTCTAACTTGGAATGGGGGCTGGTGTCTTAGGCCCGTATTAATAAACCATTCCCAAGCTTGAGAAGAGTCTTGTGGCCGGTCCCAAGTAAACGTGTTGATTCATAAATCTAACTTGAGACTTCAAAAGCATGTGCATACTCAAGCAGTACTCACTTGAGAGGTGCGCGTCTTAATAAACGAAACTCAAGACTATCATTCATTCGCCGGTGAGGCGAATACATGAGAAGCATCTCCGCTGAGTAGACGTCAAGATTGGTTTATAAATTAGCACGGAGCTTGAGATAGCGTCAACTTCTTAAGACTTGTATTGAGATTGGTTTTTAATACGGGCCTTACTTTCTATTTACGTTGCCGCAACTCCTAATATCTTTTTTTTGTAAAATACCACATGACATACGAGGATTCCGGAAACACCTACCTGCTACATTTATTCGCAATAATCTCCAACTAACATGGCTGTCCATTCGTGGAGCAGTTGCATTCGCTATTCGTTTTCAATTAGCGAAGTTAAGCAATGCCTGGCCTGGTCAGTCCGTGGATGGGTGACCACTAGTTGAATTTTAATTACGAGTATATCTGTATTTCGGAGAGGACGTAAATAGTTGGTCCAGCAGTGGTAGCATGACAACTTACGATATAGTTTATAACACATTTTATCGCGATCATCTGCCAAAATGAACAACATAACAGTCATACAGCAGCATTTTGACAGATGCGCGCGATATAACGCATGATAAACTATATCGCTACCCATTCTGTTTTTTTTTTTCAATTGTAGGTAATCGTTAAACTATGTCGGTGGCCTAGAGGGACGGATAGAAGACACTAATCTCACAAACACTGGGGCTTATAATTGACTGTTGATGAAAGTGACATGTGAACAGATACGACGAATGTATAAGAGATTAAGTCCTCGTTAACAACGATTGATTTGTTTTTCTTTTTTATTTCAGGCTCAGTGCCGTCACTTGGGGCTGGCTTAATCTTTGGATCCATTCTTGGTAAGCAACTGTAAAACCTGTAACGATTACCACACAACACGCAGATAAGAGACAAATTCATACTACTATTACTGCTGGACATAACCCCTCTCAACCGTCTTGTAGCCTTGATGAGAGGACCACCATCTCATCTAAATCTGCTACCAAGCAGCAACGCTAGATCCAGCGATGGGTGCATCTATCGTCCCAGGGGGTCTACTCTGACGAAAATAGCGTCGGACGGCCGTAACTTCGGACTTTTTCTTTTGCAGTTTGCTGTGTCAATTGTAAACCAATCGTCATTATTTTACTTTTGTTGTATATAGTTGGACATCATAAGTTAGTACAGCACGTAAGGAACGTCTGAAGTTATGCAAATAAAGGATTCTTAGCAAAAGAAAAAATCCGAAGTTACGGCCGAAGCTATTTTCGTTAGAGAGGAGACCCCCAGTTCCGTCCGGATGAGTGCGTTTCCATTTTCGGCCTCATCGCCACTTAACATCAGTTGTAATTGAGAACAACCGCTAACCCATTATTGATCAAAAAAGTGCCACGTGGGAGTCTCACTTTGGGTGGCTCATGCGTACTTGTTTCTATTTATTAAATTATAAACTGCATAGGTACACATATGTTATAAAGTTTTGTTTAATTTTCAGGCATTGGTGCATACCAGCTCAGTAAAGATCCCTCCAATTACGCACTTATGCTAGGCACTACTTCAATGCTCGGAGGGCTCATGGGATACAGGTAAACACGGATTCTTTTCAAGATTTCACATCTGGTTCCATATAAGCCTGAATTCAGTCACGATTGAAACTAGTAATACCCAGTGTTTTTATTTGGTGGGTCGATTTTTTTTATGACCAGTATAGTAACTTGTTGTCATACAAACTGTTAATTGACCTCATTATGAACAACGGCTTAGCAATTGACCTCAATCAAACCTGATGTTAAGTGAAGATGAGGCCGAATGTGGAAGCGTACTGACCCTACTTGAGGGACTAGCTCTCTTATCTCTGACAACCGGAACAAAACAATGCTATTAACATTCCTGACAAACTGAACAAGATGGTGGTAGCTAGCCAGGCGGACATTTAAAATGCCCTACCACCAACCAAACCGAGTTCTTAAACATGTGGTTGCTGGGGATCGAACCGGCGACCTCCGATTCGTAAACCCAATGTTGTTTACATTGAGCCACAGATATTCAGTAATGGACGTCCTGAGGCCGATACGATGATAGATCTGTCACTGTTCCTCGTATCGGGACTGAGCAGTATTACCGATAGTACCAAATAGCATTGTTGTGTTCCGCCTGTTTAAGAGAAGAGAGGTTCCGCCCGATCCTCATCTTCGCTTAACATACCTATTGTTGACGCAGCTGTACCTTTACTATTAAGATCGAGTTGGAAACACCACCATTGACCACAGACTATATACTTCTCGTCGCTCACAAAAACCGCCAGATGGCGCTTCATCAAAGTATAAAATCCACTGCACACGCAGACCTCTCTTTTTCCTATTTCTTTATCTCCATCACTCACTCTTGCCGCTTTTTACTTGCCTTCAAATTTTCTGAAATTTTAGTGATTTTTGTATTTTAATTTTAATATAGTTGAAATATAACCATTATTGTTAAACTTAAAAATAAAAGGATGCACTTAGTGTCATACCTGTAAATTTCTATGGAAACCTCGGAGCTCTTCAAGGTAGAATATTTAAAATCTTATTTTTACAATTTCAAACTAAATTCAGGCACATCGCGCCCCAACACCTAAGAAATTTTCCTTGGACGGATTTGGATGGATGATCTTAACACTACCACAGAGTAAATCTATTACATACATATTTAATACTTTTAATCTTATTGCAACTGTTTCTTTCTTGTTTTCAGGTTCTACATGGGCAGGAAGTTCATGCCGGCTGGGCTAGTTTTCTGCCTGTCAGTTGGAATGGTAGTGAAATTAGTTGCGAAGAACGTCGCTGCTGGCCACCCGCCTATAAAAACTGGTTAATAGTGCTACCTCATTTTGTTACCCCTGACTTCTGGTTACTGTTTTTTTTTTTATTTCTGACTTAGAGTCTAGTGTTTTAGAGCTTTATATCTCCACTTGTCATAGAGATCTAGCAAGACGCTCGTTCGATTTCATGAACTCTGACATGTGTCTTCACCCTCGTCTTTAAGACGTATAGTTAGCATCATTTTAGTGTTTAAGGAAAAAAAAATAATGAACCTTATTGTAATGTTGATAAGGTTTAATTTTATTAGATGTTAAGATTAATTTGACCAACCCGTTGGCTTACTATCATTGTGATGCTGACTGACCCAAGTGCAATAGGAAGACATAATACCATAAAATCTCAAAAGCATGTATCTGAACCGTATTATCACAGATAATAAAGCGAGATTAAAATCGAACTTTAGTCGATATTTGAGATACTGATTTTATATAAAATAGTAAAGGAGCCTTCTGTTTGTACACTTGTCTCTACCGTAGAGATTGTGTGTTTATTATTTGCATTCGAAACTATGTAGGAAAAGTCTCTGGAATCACCAAAATAGTAGGGCTATGGAAGACATTAGCAAATAATCCCACTGAAACCAAGAAGGGGGGCATGTGCATTCACTCGATCCTTATGTCTAACTTATCGGTCATTAATGGAAACTAAAAGGTTTGCTGACGAGCCATGAAGCGCAGTTATTTTAGCGGCTGCCAAGTTAAAGTGGAATTGAGCTGACCATATCATGCCAAAACCGTTATCACCTGAAGCCTACCTTTAGAAAGAAAACGTCGCGATAGACGGAGGAGATGGAGGGACGAGCTTTATAAGGCATGGGGAAAAAGGGACTGTATGGGATCCTAATAATAACTTCTGCTTTAGTAGTAAAAATTTCATGATGTGTCTCAAGTACAAGCTTGAGAATATCACAAAAGTAATGTAGTGATACTGGAAGTCAGGGGGTTTATATTGTTAGTATAGTTAGTATCTCTTAGTTTTGCGTAGAACAATAATAATTATGTCATTTGTATATATCGGTAGATAATTTTGAAGTATTTTTGAATACACTTTAGTGTTCTCTTCGCATTTTGTTATATGAAAGCGAGCTCCAACACCGCGTGTTAATGTGGACAGGGTCCATAGCGATATAGGTCAACCAGAAACGGAACCAAATTCAATAAAAATATGGCTTTAATATCTTGTAAAATGACGATTGAAATTTGTAGGTAACCTTACGAAAAACCCCGTACTTGACCTCGCTCGCCCAGAGGGACAATCGTGTGCAACGGTTTTAGCGTTCGAGCGATACGTTTTTAGTTTTGGGTTAGCTGATGTAAAAGATGGTATCGCGTTTTCTCCAATAATTAGCGCTATACGAAATGTGTCGAAAGTAACTTTTTTTGGTTGTTTGGCTTTTTGGCGGGAACTCAGCGAGTGACGTTGCATTTTTGTTTTTATTTCTTGAAATTTGTGCATTTTGAGTTTTGAAGTTTAATAACGGCAGAATATTATACGGCAAAAGTCAGTGATGGTGTACAAATTAAGGGAAGTGTAAATTAAAGTGAGTAGCTTTCGTGTTCTCCGAAAAAGGCGCTAAAATCTTCCGTAAAGAATTCTGTCACTTTACTGAAGAAGACATAGAAGACTAGCCTGTATGGGTTCAGTTCCATTTGCCTTCCAACATTGGTGGGGAACATTGGGCCAGCGTGGTGGACTATGGCCCATACTCCCTCGTTTTACGAGGGAAGGCCTATATCCCTGCAGTGGGATATTTACGGGCTGAGGATGAATAATTGGAATAAATAAAAATAGTTATGATTTAATTTTGGTATTATCGTTTAAACTTAGCGCGATTGTCCCCCAGTTGTTTCGATCGTATCATAAGGGCGTGTTAGGGTTGCCAATATTTGATGCTGCATTCGCGGTACATTTTTATAATGTAATTTTGTTAATGCTGATATTTTTAACTGACTATATTGCTTCCTTTTGTATGGCCTCTATTCACACTGACATGTATATTACCTTGAAAGCTGTATGCAAATTCAGCGTTGAATTCTGTTTAGTCTCTTCGATCATGAAATCTGACAGATGATGGTGGTTACGTCAACTGTATATTTTTACTAGACTATGTTAAGTAAAGTAAGATTTGAATTTGCGGTTTTGGATTCAATTTACCGTCTAACATAATCATAAGTCGCTTGTCGAATTTTGTACATGAATTTAATAGAAAATCAATTATTTTACTGGTGGCTTATCACTTGAGTAATCAGAGTCAAATTATAAATTTCAACCCCCTTCTCCGTTATGACGCCATTTTCAGTAATGAAAATATTTCACAATTCTTTTAAATGTCATAGAGCTGTGCTAAATTTCACGATAGCTTATGTGGTTGCTAAGATAAACATTTTGACAGGAAAGTTTTTTTGTATCTTTTTGATACGGATTCTAAAAAAATTAAGGCTGAATCGTATTTCTTTTGTTAGTTGGATTATTATTAAGACTCAGAATTTCGCGCGCAGAATCCAGTATGACATGGCGCTGTTCCGGATAAAAAAATGATAAATGGAATTTTGAAAAAAATTAATTGTGAAAAAGAAAATAGCTTTGTAACACAGTATCAAATTACAAAATCAATAATCAGATGTAATATCAAACCAAAATACCGTTACACGTAGCATATATTTAGGAAATTATTATTATGTTAGATTTCTATTTCTTTTTCATACCAAATAATTACTGTACAAAAGTGTTACTTAAAATCCTTAGTTTATTTATTTTCCTTTTTTCATACTCTCCGCCTTCAAATTCTGAGCCTTAAGTACATTCCCTTTACATGACTCGGTTACTTAACTAATATTTCATATAATACAGTTCACATTGTAATATTCATTATATAAAGTATATTAATTTAATTAATTATGTAAACAATATTACACGCGTTGTTTCTAGGTGAAATTTACGGAGAGACATGATTATTGAATTTTTTACCAAGTGACGAATAAACGGTGCTGGGAAAATTTACAAGTTTGTTGTGTCAGTGAGTACCCCCCCCCTTTTTCTTGTGAAATTCAAAGTTAACAGGGCGCCGACGGTGCGACTTTTAAAACCATGCATCTAGTACCACGGGAAGCAATATCCCGTGGTGCACTCAGGTAGGCCATCTGTTTTTTTTTTTTTGAAAAGGACTTATACTGCAAAAAAACTCATTGAGAACGACTTTAAAAAGCTTTTTTTTTTGTGTTAATCGATTTTGACGATTATTTTTTTTTGTATGATAGATGCCAGAGCGGGCCCGTATAAATTTGGTTAAGATCTGTCGATGCACTTCTCAAATAGAGAAGGGAATGTTACTGAACTCGGTTGTTTTTTTATATTTGAATTGCTATCATCGATTGGTATTACGTAATTCTTAGCTTATGGTTTCACTGTCGATACCATGCTGTTTGATATATGGTAATAGATCCGTAGTGAAGGTGGTCTAATGTATCTGTGGTTCCAGTCTAAAGCCCGTATTTCAGAATGTTGCTCAAGGAGAGATCTGCGCTTGAGTATAGTTAGAAAGAAATGCCGCTATACAACTTACATAAAGCTGTCCCTTTTTTATGCTAAACGGGTTGGTACTTGACCTCAATCACACCTGATGTTAAGTGAAGATGAGGCCGAAGGTGGAAACATACCGACCCGGAAACCCCAACACATTTGGAGGACTGGCTATCTTATCTCTGACAACCGGAACACAACAATGCTATTAACATTTTAACTGTCCTCAAGCGGAGATCTCTGCTTTAGTAACATTCTGTAATACGGGCGTAGCATATCGAGAGAATGGAGTTCATGAACGTGATTTCATACATCCATACAAATATCATTTCTCTTTACTCGAAACAAGTCATCAGCGAGACCATAAGTACCATAAGTACCACAAGTCAGTAGCCACTCGTGGTAGGCGGTATAACAAATCTATGAACACAGCTTGCAGGTTGTAAAAATAGAATATGATTTATTTGCTCTTGAATAGGATAACCTATTACATTAGGTGTTATTACAATAAGATCCTCCTAATTCAGTCATTATAATGACATGCAAATATTTGAAAATATCCAATTTTGACATCAAGAAATCCATGCAAGCATGTATTCAATTGTCCTTGTGATCCAAGAACTCTTTAATGGAATAGAACGAGTATTGCAGAAGCCACATTTGTAAGTACCTTTTAAAGCTATTGAATGGTTGATCTTTGATATGTGTGGGAAGTGGCGAGGCGAGTTAAGGTACGAAGTGGCGAGCAACAACTTCATTCAAATGCTGACTGTACCCCAAAGTTTCTTTAATCTTTTTAGGTACCTTCTGCACTTTATTTATCGGTGAGGGGTCCAATAAAACTCTTTAATTCCATATTTGTTATTTTCTATTCTTTTCTTAAAAATGTAGACAATTTGTGTGGAAATAAGAATCGGTCCATACATAAATAGTTTGAATGTAATAAATAAATTAGCATAGGCAAGTGATGTAACAGTTACAGGTGGGACCGTATATAGGTCCCGTACCCGCCGAACTAGACAAAAATTTAATCTATTGGTAACTTTAACATTTAAGATCTAATGTCACATAAATAAATTTTCGAAATAACAGTACTTAAATTACAACAAGTTTTCTCCTTGTTTATGATGAAATTAAGTTGGAAATTACTTAAAAAATAAACAAAAAGTACAGCTAAAGTTGTTTGGGAAGGCCGCGAACCAGTCGCTCTATAGTCAATTTTAAAACAAAAAAAAGTATAAATCTTATATTTTACATCTTAAAAAATTACTGTATAAAAGGCACTTTGTGGCAGTTTCTTTTATGTAACCTTAGAACGACTAAATATTTTTTTACAACCATTTTACACAAAAAAAAAGGAGTATTTTTTATCCGATACCGAGCGAAGTATCGGATCCCCGAGGAACTCCTGTTTCCAGATCAGATCTACATTATAACCTAAAATGTACTTATAGTTCATTAATAGTTACACAATCACATTATAATATCACTCACAGAATTGCGCCTGACACTTAAAATAGTTTGTCTTCAGGCGCGTTTAGAACACACATCGCGCGTTGCACTCTCCCGCTATTCAAAACTACCCGCACGAACGTTATTCGTACCAAAACCGAAATAAAAGCAAGCAAAGCATTGTATCTGCTTGCTTTTATTTATTAAAAGTAAACGGTTACTTTCAATTCGTTTCGTCTTGACAGAGCAAAGTTAACAAAGAATATTGGTTGCTACAGAATATTAGTTTTAATGGCTACTATTGAATGTTGTAACGGGAGGTGCGCGCACTCCACAATATGTAATTATAAGCTGGAATGGGACTCCCGGGCTTCGGACTTTGACCTTTGAAGCCCTAGAAACAGTAAAAGGCTCTCGCGCTTATATCTAAGCTATCCCGTGCAGTTTAGGATGCTTCAACGCTGCCGTTGGGCTGCTGATGCACTGTTACATATATGGGCAGTCCTCACTTCCAGCGGGGCAGTCTTCGTTGCACGACCCGCGCTTATCACTAGTGGCGGCTGCTGAAAAATAAATAGTTTTATTAAGTTGTTCGATTTGGGTGAAATAGTTGGAATTTGATTGTGAAGTGCTAGATACAATTATTTTCCAATGCCTTAATTTCAGCACTTTTGGGCATATTTACCCTTTCCAAACACCACGCTACGCAAGTGGCGCAAGTAATGAGTCATTTTCAAGGCCAGCGTCCACATAATTAAAATTGATGGCGCTGTCCATGGACTTGCTGTAAAAAATCTCTTGGCTGTATGGATTTGTCTTTTGCTTTTATTATTGAGGTCTGCCCTTCTAACTTTCAGCTTGTATCCATAGAGATGTTCCTACTTTATACTTTATAGCACCTAGGTACAAACATCAACTTGCTCCAACCATTAACAGATATTTAGTTTACATAAAGCTCTCTGGATTCTTCTTTGGCAAAATAACAGTTTAACGCTTTATTTTTTTTTTTGTTTTTATAACCTCTTGAAAAGGAGTACAAATCCCTGCAGCAAAAAGATTGTTATACAATCTATGGACAGACAGCTCCATCTGTATGATTTTTCTAGACACTAACCTTTAAAATTGCTCATTGCTAGATCAAAAATAAATAAATATTTCAGACACCAATATGGTTCACAAGTATTGTAAAATTAGTCTACATTTAAGATGTCTGCATCCTGGGCAAAAATACGAATAACAATTTACGCAGTCGTTCCAGAGGTTTGTATTGGATTGATGAGTTTCCATCATCCCAGTGTAATGTGTATACTTCCAAAGGTAGCTGTGAAGTGCACATGCGCCAATTATGTTTCACCCAGGACAAGGAAATACAACCAAATTCTTAAATAAACGAATGAAAAAGGATAGTAATGTTCATAAATTATGACTAAGTAAAACATGCTTTAGAAAATTATTTACATTCGAATAATTTTACACATGCTAGGAGAATGTAGGTAGGTATGTCATATAATAGGTAGGATAATTCTATGAATCGTTTTATCTATACATACATATTACAATATAGTTTGTATTTACATCCAATTTGTATACATTTGGAAGTATATTTATATAGTCAAACGATGCTGTGATAGGTACTGATGATTTAGCATGAAAGTTCCATTCAAATGTACAAGTCATGAGAAACATTCGCATGATGATGTAGAGCAATGACTGCACAGGATGACCAAGGAAGTATGGCGACGTAGATGTCAGATATGAAGATAATGACTCCAATGCGATCCATTTCTTACCAATATTTATGGCATCTAATTCACAACCTCCCCGGTCGTCAAATTCCTTTGGTAAGAGAAGACCAATCTCGCTGGCTCGATGTGGACTTGCTGAGAAGCGTCCGGCCTTATAGAGTTGTCGCTCGACTTCGCTTGCGAGTAATATGTTCCAATTTTAAACAGCGATTTTATTCCTTTGTCTGGAAACGGACTTTTGGTCGTGGACCTGCCAAAGTAGTTGTCAAACTCGTCCTTGCTGTAGAAGCCACGTCTTGGCTGGTCAGTTTTTTCCGTAGCCTTCGTGGAAGAGCTCGTGAAATCGTTGAAATTATATGGACTCTTGGTTGTACTAATAGAGTACTTATTTATCGATGGTGGATAACTTATCAATGGTTTACTAGTAGACGACTTTTCTGTATAATAATCATATGGTTTTCTGGTTGTAGTCGTTTTTTCTGTATAATAATCATAGGGTTTTCTTGTAGTAGTCGTTTTTTCTGTATAATAATCATATGGTTTTCTAGTTGTAGTCGTTTTTTCTGTGTAGTAATCATATGGTTTTCTAGTTGTAGTCGTTTTTTCTGTGTAATAATCATACGGTTTTCTAGTTGTAGTGTAGTAGTAATATTTGTTGTAGTTCTCTGTTGTGGACGAAGTTGGATACTGATGGTTGTAACCTGAGTTGTAGTAATTATTTTGGTACGGCGCGGCAGGTGTGCTAGATACGTACGGCTGTGTATTCGCTTCGTAACTGTGTATGTTTGCAAGAGATAAATTCTATTAGTACTTCGTGTCGATGACTGTACACATTACTGATTCCAAATGAAAGCAAGATGGTCGTCTCATTTATTATGTCAGTATTGTGATATTTTAATTAAAATTATTAATTTATCCTTAAAATTGAAAACTTGGAATTATGCATAGGTCGAAGTAATAATATTAAAGTACAGTAGCGTTCAAAAGTGAATATTTAGTACCAAGCCGAATTAAGATTTTTAAGAACACTTGAATTTCAAACGGAAAATATTTTTAATTCTTATGCAATCAAATGTACTACCTACATAAGATTAAAACTCGATACATTTAAATAAAAACTTGTTCGATAAAATCTAAACCGTTTTAGCTGGGAACATTCACTTATGAACCAAATTGTACGTACATACTAACTAAATAATCACCATATCATTAATTATTAAACTACGTTTTTTATCATATAAATTTAGACGCCGGTGGAATACTTGTTATTTATTTAAAAATCGTTTTGTCGTTGGAGCGTAAATTGAAATAACCAACCCATACAAAATATACTCAGCTTAAACAACGCTAAAATTCTTCAAAACCTAACAGATTAATTCCCACATTCTATAATTTTTTTCTCACACGGATGATTAATTTTGATGAAGAATGGGAAACTTCATTAAAATTACTGTATAGTTTTATAACTTACTGAAACAACGTTAGTTTTGGAAATGCAAGTTAAATACAAAAACACCTTTTTTATATTAATTTATTTTAAGTTGTACAATCGGCTTCAGAACTACGTATCCAGTCTCAGCTCAAACGATTTAGATTTTATTAAACACTTTCGTATTTATGGCCAGTATCGATTACTGTTACGATGTTTATTTTTTTTGATTGTTAAAAATCTTAATCGTTTGAGCTGTAACCCGATATGCATTTTTGAACCCTACTGTACATATTTGAAAACAAATTTTAAATTTGATGACGTAGAAAAAGACCTACCTAAAATAGTGGTATAAATGACACCAAAAAATACTCTTGTTCAAAATCCCTTTCCACTGTACTTTCTACCTGCGGCTTTGCGCGCGTGGATTTCCAATCCGTTCTGAGGTTTCCTAACCACAATACTGCTGTTGTACTATGTATTAGGTCCTTACCTATGAAATTGGCGTTTTGTATGAAGAATTTCATTAAGACTGTTTTCTCCATACAAACAGTTTTGATATTTTTTTTTGGGAACGGCAATTCCAAATTAAGCTAAACTTTGTGTGTATTATCGGATAACATTAAGTTAAGTATAGGCAGCGTTAATTTTTAAAAGTAACCGCTTTATAAAAGTTTCAGCGAATCTAAGAAATGATTATGGGAAGCACATGAAAAGAGCTCTGTTCAAATTTTTTTTATTATGTGATTTAGCCCAGAAATTAAAAAATATTTCCTGCGAAACCTTGAAATAATATTCAATTTTCCAAATAAATAACAAATTTGGATATAGCTTTGAAAATCGCAGGAATTGGTACATATAACGAACGAAGAAAAAAAACTCCAATTTCATAGGTAAAGATCCCATATCTTTACGTCTCAGACAAGGTGTACCTCTCACCAACTCGTAGGTACTACAACAGCAATGCGATATTTCACAACCCTAGAGTCCAGTCAGCTGGATCTTGTCTGCGAAGCCTTGCCACTGTAAGGATAATTCATATTGCACAGACCTGGTGATGTTTGCGTAGAAGGGGCTCGTCTCTGGACGAACGTAGCTCGGGGTGTGCTGAGAGTAGTCAGGTATTATGTTCTCGTGTTCCGTTATACATCGCCCGTTTATGCAGTACTGGAAATTGCACAATATTATTATTTATTTACCAAGTTTATAACTATCATTACAGATTACTCCAATGCGATAGTAACTAATGACAATTATGTATACCAACTATATCTACCTATACTAAATAACATAGTACAAATAACGCGACTTTTTGAAATTCGCTCATACTGCAAACTTCAAGCATTTATTTCAACGTAATATACATGATATCATTTGTTGAATGTCAATTTATATGACACTCAACAAACTGCATATGA
This sequence comes from Oegoconia quadripuncta, assembly GCA_949316235.1. Classification (NCBI taxonomy): domain Eukaryota; kingdom Metazoa; phylum Arthropoda; class Insecta; order Lepidoptera; family Autostichidae; genus Oegoconia; species Oegoconia quadripuncta. The sequence continues at coordinate 9,208,330 of OX438741.1, read as the reverse complement.
CAATATCTGTTCTGTCTGCTATCTCATTGAGTGTGTGTAGTGCTCGTGTCATTGGCCCTTTATTTAAAAGATTAGTATATTGCCTCTTGGTACTTCAAATAGTCGAGGCATCAAAAATCAAAAAAATCAAAATCAAATCAAAATATTTTTATTTCATAGGATAAAATTATCACTTGAAAACGTCACTATTAATATTAATATTATCGTCGTTCTCCTATCTATATACCCATCAGGTACGCACAATTTTAATTACTGTAGAATTGTCGGATTACAAATTTTATATTATTACTTATAGTCAGCCGCGTGGCAGAGGAGAATCAACTTCGTTTGCGTGGAATATTTTATCAAAATCGGTTTAGCAAAAAATTTTGCCTATACAGGGTGAAATTTAATTAATGTAATTCTTGTTTACTCGTGATCCTGTTCCTGATTACGAACAACTTGCCAATAGGAACCATAGCCGTTAAGCCGAAAATTGTTTCTTACTAAGGTGGTTTCAGAATGGTTTACTTTGTATGGGTAGTCGAACATTTTTTGATCGAATTCGACTATGGTTCCTTGGGGAAACTTTTTCGTAATCAAGGGCCGCGTCACCAGTCAATGGGAACTACACGAATTCAGAACACCCTGTATGTTAAACCAGGTTCTAATCTAACCCCCGTGGAGGGCGCGCTAGCCGCCCTCCGGGCACGGGCCTCCCCATTGTGAGGGGAGGCGGGGCGGGAGGTGACCTGGAGCCGCTTTTGCGTTCCCAGGCCAGTAGGGAGGCCTACTGCCGAGGAAGGTCGCCAGGGGGTTTTAGTGGGTAGGACCGCTCCGATCTGGAGCGGGGAGTCCCACCTACCCCCGCCGTTGATCCCCGTTGGCGGCGTGTTGAACGCGTAGATGCGTTTCCCCTCGACAAAAAAAAGGGTCCTAATCTAAACCAACCAAATTTCATCCAAATCCGCCCAGCTGTTTTTTTTTATGGTAGACTGGACTCTCGTTTGGTCACAATCTCACCTCATGGAAAGTGACGATGTGGTCGAAGATGAAACACGCGATCCCAGTAAATGCCTATTCACTCTGCTCTTGAAGGCGTTTAGGCGTGAAGGGGTAACACAGACACAAACTGTCGCATTTATAATATTAGTTGGATTAAGTCGGTCTGCCATTTCGGCGCGCCTCCGTTTATACTGCAGGCAATGTATGAATCCGCAGTTATTGCTATCACTTGCAAAGGGGCATGCCAATAGAAACTAAATTTTCGCTAAATTTACATTTCTTTTTTTTATGCACGACGGGTTCTTACTTGACCTCAATCACTCCTGAGTTAAGTGAAGACGAGGTCGAAGGTGGAAGCGTACTGACCCGGAAATCTCAACACATTTGGGGGATGGCTATCTTATCTCTGACAACCGGAACAACAATGCTATTAACATTGCTGCACGGCGACAGATTTAGATAGCTATATATTTTATATTTAGATGAACCATCATTACAGCTTGTGGATTTGGGTAATGGAAAAACATATAAACCGTTAGTTTTTATACTATTCGACATTTAAATTTTTAACATATATGGTCCCGTCATTGTGGCGTCCATACTACCTATTTGGGCGTAAATTGTATAAAGAAGTACACGTGAGTTGGTACCTGTCCATCCCCACAGGGAGAGCCCTCCGCGGCCGGTCTATACGCTACACAGTAGCCGCTCGCCGCGTCAAAGCAGAACAGCTGTGCGCACACGCGCTCGTCCTTAAAGCATGCGCTGAAATTGAAATGTTTGGTTTTTTAGTGTTATAATAGAGTCAACATTTACGGCAACCATATCGAATCGTAGTTTGTATAAACTTTATTGTACAGCATATTATATAATCAAAATAAATAAAATAAAATATCCTTAGACATACACACAGCGCCATCTAGTTCCACAGTAAGCAACTATATGCCTGTGTTGTGGATACCAGATGGTTGATATAATACATAAATATATTTTTTTTTGTAAATAAATACTTATTATAAATAAAAACATCCATAACTCGGGTACACATGTCCGTATTCATCACACAAACATATGCCCCTAGCGGGATTCGAACCCGCAACCTTTTGGTACAGTGGTCAGAGTTGCTAACCACTACACCAAACAGGTCGTATATTGTATAATTAATCGAATTCTTTTTAGCCAAAAATAATCTGCATTTTTTTAATGCGTAAACTACAAATTCACAACGGTAAATCTGTAATACAATAACTATTTAAGTATTTTAAAACCCAAAAACCCAAGAGCATGTTGTATTCTGCGGGAGCCATTTTGGATTTTTTACCATTAAATTTATCGACACTCGTAAGGATCAAGATGAATCGAACTACACCTTGCATTTCAAAACCGATCGAGCCGTTTAGGCTACAGGAGGTTACATACAAATCTACATACATACCTACACACGAAAAACATTCCCGCTTTTTTGGCGGATAAAATGCGAACAACTCAAAAATCTGCCTGCAGGGGGAGAGCGGGCTAGTCCCTAAGAATATTTTATTTATTCACATACTTTCAATGGGATAACAATAATGTTTATGTTCTAAAATGCACAGTATGGCAATTACGAATTTCGAACAAATTATATTATTGTTGATTTGAATATTGCGCTAAGTAGCGACGCGGTCCGCTATTTGCATCGCTTTTCATCCAACTTAATACGGGATAAAGATACAAGGCGCGCGATATTTGATAAGTAGAATTCCAGCCTGAGCATGCATTCATCATCATACATATTACCATAAATCAATAATATTTTCGTAGTAACAAAGTTGTAAATTGTATAAACTTGCCTGGTTCCCCTATCCTTCCGACATTGTGCGTCGAGTGTCAGGAGACGGCCGGGCAGCACACGGGGCAGCGAGTCGTCCTCATGTGGCGAGTTGTACAGACACGTCGCCGTGTCACCGCTGGAACGGTAGATTATATAAAGTAAAATTGATATTCTCTATAATTTGACATTTGTATATTCCTGTGTATTATTTTGATGATTAATTGTGAAAGTTTTACCACTAGCTAGATTATGTATTTGGTATGTTTCCTACTTAATTTGTTACTTTCAAAAGTAACTCGTTCCTTTTCATAAAAAAAAAATTAGCACAAAAGCGATTAATTGTGTGCATGCTGATTTTATTTGTGTGAAACTTTAATATTGTCCAATATTTGCCCGCCATTGTAATGACTGAATTAGGAGGATCTTTTTGTAATAACTCTTAAATGTAATGTAGGTACCCTATTCAAGAGCAAATAAATCATATTCTATTCCCGAGCAGCGGGAGCCAGAAGATACGCAGATGGAAAGTTCCGAGGGAACTCGTTACAGTCTAATTTGATTTATTTTAGCACTATTGACTCTTGACGTTAAGTGGAGACGAGGCCGAAGGTGGAAGCGTACTGACTTGGAAACCTCGTCTTTTTTGGGGGACTGGTTATCTAACATTGCTGTTTGACAGCAGACTTAGATAAGATGGTGGTAGCAAGCCAAGAAGAACCAAAGACCCAAAACCTCCGATTCGTAAACCCTATGTTGTCTACATTGAGCCACGGAGGCGGTTCTTTATGTGGGTACAGCTTATAAATAACCGTGACTCTTCGGCCGTCAATACTGTTGGTTCTACTGTAACTTCTGTAAACTCCGATTTTAAAGGAGGTAGTACTGCCTTCTTTCCGGAATAATAAGATCCGATAGTACCAACATAAGTGTCTAATAGAATGGGATACTAACTTCAAGAAATGATGAAAACTCTGCACACTGCACGGCGACCACCGGAACCCTTTCTCTGTGTGTCTGAGATCAGACATAATGAATCCGTCTTCCCATCTGCACTTCTCAGCGCCCGGCCCGCCGAGGTACGACGGCGGTGGGCTGCCGTCGTGGACTGCACCTAATCTGGAATTGTATATGATAACTCGTGAAAGGGGCTCTAGTACTCGGAACGAACATAGTAAGTGGAAGGAATGTCTCTTCCCATTCATTACCCAGAAACGCGGTTCCGTGTCGTAGTAATAGAAATTCTATGCGTTGTTCACGAGTGTGATACTGAAGGTTGACCACGTTAGTGCGACGCACGCTAGTTCGACAGAACGGTAGACATACTATCGGAACAGTTCGAGAGCAAAATATTGATTTTGAAAAAGAGAACTCATGGCATCGAATGTGTTAAGCTTCCTCGACATGGATGAGTATTTAAAAAATATTACGGGTAAGAATCTATCTCATTAATTTTGCAAGGTTCTTACTCTATATTCGATATTTTGACAAATAGCTAGTTACCTACTTAATAATGATTCATAAATGTGATCTTATTTGTGTTGAGTATACAAATTTGGTATGACTTGACACTTTCGTCAATTATATTGTAGTCTGAATCAGATAATTTGTATACAAATTAAATTTTATCAGGAAATCATTAATGTTTTTCGATAGTATTTTTGTTGAACTCAGTAATTGCTGTAACTAAATAAAATTATCCAAAAACATTCATGATTTCCGATCTTAATTTGTATTATTAAAACCTGTAAAGGTACCTATCTATTTGAGACTAGGTACCACTTATTTTATTATTTTACTTTGAATTAAAAATCTTCTAGAATATTTTTTTTAATAGAACCCCTATTCTAGAATATAAATGTAAATAGGTTACCAGGCTACAAAAATTGATAAATAGTTCTGTTCTTAAAGTAGAGATCGCAAGCATAACTTGTGGTACTACTGTAGATTGTAGTAGAGATCACAAGCATAACTTGTGGTACTATTGTAGATTGTAGTAGAGATCACAAGCATAATGTGGTACCTACTATTGTCCCCGGTCTACCCTACATTCGACGGGCTGTCATTTGCCTAGCATTATTATTGTTATGTTTACTTACAAATGACCAACTTCATGTGCAGCAACAATGATGCCAGAGAACCCGCCGGTGTCCTCGATGATCGCTACAGAGTTAACCTTCTCTAATCGCTTGTTAACCACGCATGCGCCGCCGACGTATGCGAATCCTGCGTATTGTGACGGCATTAGTTTTATTAATGAAAAACAAGACAGAAAAAAATAATATGTAATTGGAAAGCACGTTTTAACAGTGTTGGGAAATTATGACTGACAGACTAGTTTAAGGAGCAATGAATGATCTCCATTATAGGTGTGTATACTCATAGAAGGTGTATTTATGATAAGGTAATAAAAGGATATAAGTATTAGTTCGTATCACACGTATGGTACTTAGTACTTATTAGGGTCAATGAAGACCTACATACATACCTGTCTATACTTATACGTTGTATTTCGGGGGAATGGAAAATCTGCGTGAATTGAACTGCTGCTGTGCTGACATTAGGTAGGTACTCTAACAAAGAACCAAAGTTTATGTCTTTGGTCAGAGGTAGAAACGAACACTCTGTTATAAGGTGTGTCATGTTATGTGTAACCAAAATGGAAAATTGTGGATTTTCTCGCGAGGATAGGTAAGAGGTAAAGGTAAAAGTGAAACTAAGGTACTTACATAAATGATGAAATGACTTAGGTACTTACACAAAATCTATATAAGTAGGTAGCTAATAAGTAAATGTAATAAAGTAGTAGGTAATACTTACAGGTAGAAGATGAGTGAAAGATACACATATTTAGATGTTAGCGAATTAAAAAATAGTGTCAGTAGATTTCATGCAAAAGCGAGTTAAATATTGCACATGCATTGCGTTGTGAACAAAAAAGCGATCAACCTAACCATCGCCTAATTCCATTTTTTTATAGTTTTTTTTTATTAATAATCTATTTGTACATCAAATTATAGCTCATGGCTGCCTTTTTGCGTCTAGTTACTAAATTTGGTGACTGGAGTTTTCTGTCTCTGTACTATCTGTGGTTCGGTTAGCGTTACTACGAGTATAACTAGTTACTTAATTACTTCTTACTTCGCGGCTTATGTAAATCAAAAAAAAATTGGCAAAGTCATGTTCGAATCACGGAGAAAGGACAATTGCTTCGTCAGGATGAATGGTTACCATACATATTTAATATTGAAATAGTTCTTGAAGATTGGTACATAGGTACTAGAACTATCATTAGATTATCACCAATGTTTAAAGTGACTGGCCATTTTGATTTACATCACATTTTATGAGATGGTTATGATCAATGAATATAAACCAAACCGGGCCACTTACCGCGCATAATCTCTTTCTCCTATAACAGTTAGGTCTCATAACTACCCAATCAGTAACCAATTAGAGAATCTGCCAGGGATGAGTACAACACATGTCGCATATAACGTACAGTCAGTTGCAGAGAAACCAGGGCTGAATCTTGTTCATTATCTATACCAGGTATTGTGAGTGGGATGTTCTCGATCCTGGATTCCCTGGCTGGCAGGCGGGGGTTTTTAAAAGATAAAAATTTACAATAGCAAATTTACGTAGGTACACTCCAATAATCTATCGAATCAGGCGTTACCGCAGCTACCTAGCTGGAGTGAAAATAATAGTGGAAAATTATGAAAAACAGTAAAAAAGTACCACCATTGACCGCATGTCATTTAAAAGTGGTAATATTTTGTCTTAGTAAGTACATAATGAAAGTAAATTACAAATATACCTACCTACTTGAAAAGAAATACCCAGGTGCAGTAGGCACTTATTTTTATTCGATTATATATGTAGGAGGGCGCCACCTCTAGTACTGTATTAATTCTGTGCCAACACTACCTACCTAAAATTATTTGGTATAGTGATGATGAATGTTGCTTGCAAACATAATCGATAATTCCTTGTTTTATATCGGCCTGCAGTACCTACACACCAAGAGATTTACTTCCTGACTAACTTTTAATTATTTCCTAGAAGTGTACGACAGCATTACTTTTAATTATGTAGGCTCACATTTTCTCCCATAAAACAAACGAACTACTGCCTCAATACAAAAGGATTAGCACCCAGAGCTGTAATACAATCTAAACAAAAAAAAAATGGCTGTAGGAAAAACGTAGTATGACACGATAACACAGATAATTAATAATAATTATAACACGATTTACTCTTTGGGTAAAACGTTGCAATACCATAATTAATGCAATTTTCTTTACTACTTTCATTCCTAACAAATAAAAATAATCTACAAGGCGAAGTTTTCGGTTAAATACAAAAAATTAAAAAAGTCGAAATCCACATGCTAAATAATTAAAATTTTAGGTAATTATATACCTAAAACGGTTATTAATTTACTATCCCAACATGCAAAGCAAAAATATAGTGCAACGATTTTTTTTTTGTAATTATTTACCACAATTTCACTCATTATATGGCACTTATTTACCTACTTATCAAGTAGGCTAACCAATGTCTAGTAAAAGTATTTTTTAACCAACTATGAATCAAGTGACAACATAAGTTCGGAAGCAATACAGGCGATCAAATTATTTATATGTACATCTTGCTTGCCGGTTTTGATTTCAAACTGTTGGCAATATGCCTTTGTCGATTATAAAACTTAACTAAGTCGAGATTAGTGATGCATAATTACGTAATTTTACCGAAAACGCTGGTAAAATACGGGTATTTTAAGGTTATTTATATAAATTACGGCAAAAATACCGGCGACTTAAGACGTTTTAAATTTTAATTTAATTTAAATTTAAAATTCTACTTAAATCCCGCGCGCGTATAGTTGCAAAATCATTATGCGACGTTGCCGATTAATCTAGTTCATAAGATTGCAAGTATTTGTCTGACCTTTTATACTATTTAAGGTTTATTATAGTATGTCATGACGATTTCAGATGTTATTTTAATAACTTGTGAAATATTGTTTTTCGGTTTTTTTCATTAGACAGGTACCTAACTTATTTGGAAGACATATCTAATCATAAAATATTATTGCCCTGCCCTGGTGAAATGAAATATTAGTACCTACTCGTCTATCAAGCATTAACACTGTTTATTGATATATTAGAATAATCAAATATAACTTTGATTATTTAAACGAAATTTAAAATTTGTATATTTGTCGACGATTAAATAAACAACACATTGCAAAGCTACTTTCTCTATTTTCATAATATTATCTACTTAACTAATCCAAAATTAATTATCATCATGCCATTATTTGCATATAAAGATCGCAAGAACAATATCTAAGTACCAAAAAGAATTTTCTGCATGCTGGTTGATGATTACAATACTAATAATAGCTAAATAGTTACGCATACTTTTAACGAAGAAGTCTGCTATCTAGAAAATAATAAATTACTTAAATTTCATAAAAATAATGATAAGTATAAGACGTAATAATTGTTGTGATACTGGATAGTTCTATAAATACTAAATACAATGAGAAAAATAATTCCAGATAGTTATGTACAAAGTAACAACTACAAATCCATAGAAAAAATTACAATGTGTAGGAAGAAAAGACAATTGCGGAAAAGACAGAGTTATTCACAATGTGCGAATATGATTCCACGGATTTAGGTATAGGTATAAAATTGGGTGGGACATCCCATAGGTAAGACATTGTGTACAAAAGGGTGAGGGACTTTGATGATAGAGTCAGGCGTGCTCATGGGATAGTATTAGATCTTTGAAACACGCCTACCTGCGGTCCCTCTATTGCACGCATCGTTCGCATACTGTCTCCTGCACATGTCTAGTCTGAAAGGTCACGAAAACAAAAACTCAATAAAATTGCAAATAAAAGTGCCCATTCTTCTCTTTGTGAACCTAAAGAGGTGTTAGCTATCTATCTACTGATACCTATATTTATTTTATTTCAATATTCTTCGAAATGAAATAAATATTTACAACTTTGTTTTCTAATATTATAACAAAACGTATTTTAGGTGTAGGTAAATGTAATGCAAATCGGGTAAAACATATTCAGCGCCATTACCAAATCCTTTACCTCATACATTAAATTATAAAGCCAAATTAATGTATCCACTCGGAAGCTTCTGTTAATGCTGCGATTGTAAACACCATTCGCAATCCATCCTAGAAGTTTGTTTTAAAATTAATTTACCAGCGGTGCCTTTAGTACAGCGACCACCCTTGCGTCGTCGGCACATGTCGTACCTGTTGGTCAAATTAGGTTTTGGTGTCTTTATTCGACTGATTGACCATCACCGATTATTTGTACCTTATAAATAAATTGTGATAGTCTTATACGTATATTTAAAGCCTAAATTAAATTTGTGAAACTTGGAATAATGGCGCTAAATCGTATACAAAAAAGGTTATACTTACAATGTCACCTGAAAATATTAAAATCCAAGTAATAGATGCAAAAACAAGGTAATTATAATTTATCTTAGCTGCTATCGAAAACATGAATCTAGTGGAGCTGCTTGCTTCAAAATTTGTATAAAAAATATATAGTAAAAATAACCATGAGAATGGAACCTACATTAATATTACAATTTTATTTTTAACAGAAGCATCTCATCCAAATCCATTCATCCGTTTCGCCGAGATTGAGCAACAACCAGTAAAACAAACGAACAATCAATCCAAACTTTCCTATTTATATTAGTTAAGACTATGAATCTAAATATATTATGGATATTTAGTTCAAAAACAAACTTACTTCGTGATAGCAACTGCAATATCGTAGACGGGCAACCGTCGCTCTCTGAACAGATACTTGCCCATATCAGTGAGCGCGGCAGCCGAGTCGATGGCATCGCGGCCAACTCGATTCCTCTCGAGATAAGGAGTGGCATCCCGACCCTGAAATTTGAAATTATGATTTATAACTAGACGTAGGTGGTCATCGTCGTACGAGGTTAAAACGAGGGCGGGAAGTAGAGAGACATGGTCGTTACTCCACCGACAAGAGCATAGCTTTTAAATTGAAGAAGAAGGTGGTCATCATATAGAAATGTAGGTAGAACAATTGTTAGACAACAGCATCAACACCTTATTGTGGCACTGCTCTTTTATGACTTTTTATAGAGAGCTAGCCAATGATTTTGATTAAACAAAACAATGTAAGTATTTGGAGCCAGCGTACCAAACTGATTGACACGAGCTCGTAGAATGGCAAGTAGAGAATTTAAGTTTATGGCTTATGGATTTGCTTACTAGAAGTTTAAGACATGAGAATTACATTATTTTTAATTAACTGCCAATTAGAAATACATTACAAAAAGTACCAATAACAATGAACTTATTTTTTACACTTAGCACTTTAAGGCAAATAATTTCTTTTGGTAAAGTCCTACAGATCTACGTAGTAGTTATAACGCGTCTTGAGTACCTACTATGCACGAAAATAGCAACAAGTTGGACCGTTTAAAATTACTTACTTATGTAACTTTCTCAACCTTGAAACATTATTTATTGCTAATTTCCTAAAATCACAAGCTAAACTAGTTTAGAACATTGTAGCCGGTTTTATTTTCACTATTTATCATGTGGTTTATGTCTTTTCCTGTTAATATTATTTTAAGTATAAATGATCTCCTTATAAACTCATTTAATAATGCACGTGTTCTAATTTATTCAAATTGAATTCAGACAGTCGTTATATTGATTTTTATGATCCTTTCCATAATAAAATGTAAAATCTATTCACGGTAGCACCCTCTCAAAAAATAATATAATATCGAAACGGTTCACAATTGGTGGAGCTATCGCGGAAAGTATATAAAAAAATAAAATCATTGAGAACCTTTATAAAGTCGATTAAAAGTTTAAAAGATGTGAGAATTAAATAATAGTGCGATGAATCAAGATTATCAATTAATATTTACCACTCTCAGCTCTAGAGTAAGTCAGTGAATGTCAAAGCAAATTTTTGGGGCTTTTTGGCGGGATCTCGGCGAGTGAAGTTGCAATTTTCTTTATAATTCTTATAATTTGTGCATTCTGACTTTATAATGCCAGGATATTGTGCAGCAAAAGATAGTGATAGTGTACAAATGAAGGGAAGTGTAAATCAAAGTGCGTAACGGAGCTTTCGGGTTCCCACAAGAAGCCGCCAAAATCTTTTGTAAAGCATTCTGCCTCTTTACTGAAGAATGACTTGACTGTGACTAGACTCTGTATACGCCAAGTATAGGACGAATTACTGGTTTTGACTGAGACTGACTTATAAACTGAAGAAATAAGATAAATAAGACATGGCTGTATGGGCTTGATCCCTTTGCCTTCTCCGAGAAGAAACGAAAAAAAAGCAAATTTTTGGCGGCGTAGCGGCATTTTGAAAAAGTTTTTCCTTTTTTGCGCTTCTGTTTTGCTGTGATTTTATTTATTTTAAAATGGCTAGTGAAGCAGTATTGAAATATTTAGTAGACACAAATAGACCGTACTCCTGTGCTGATGTAACTGTCAATTTACGAGGTGCGTTCACTAAAGGCGCTGTTCAAAAAGCTTTAGACGCGTTGAGTGAGAACGGCAAAATAAAATGTAAATTGTATGGTAAACAAAAGGTCTATGCTGCTGTTCAAGTCGACGATAACGAAGGTGACAACGATATAGAAGGTTAGAACTTAATATAAGTGTTTGCGATGGAAATATGGTTGGAAAAAACCAATTTTATTAGTTTACTAACATTCCCTTCGTTTTAGACTATGATACTCAATTAAAGAAGGTGACAGAGTGCCTAGCAGAAAAAAATTATGTCCTGAAGACTGTTGAAGCAAGTCTTAAGAGCCTCACATCAACACCCACCAATGTTTCCGCCAAATCTCAAATTGATGATACGAAGAATAGGATCGAGGCTTTTGAGAATAAACTGGCATCTCTCAGGTGCTCCACCGAGGTGGTCAGTGCAGAGGAAAAGAAGTCTATCCTGACCGAACATGATCAATTTTTGAGAGAATATAGGTAAGAATTTATACATTAGATAAGGCCCTCAGTATTTTATCATCTGCAGAAATAGCTTGAATAACATTACACAAATAACATTCAAGTATTAAAAATCACAAAACCCGATAGCTATATTGACGCCATGTTCGATTTTTACCATTAATGTGACATATGACACTGGGTACAAAGACAAATCTAACGACACTGTGCACTTCGAAATCGGTCAAGCCGTTAAGGCAACAGGATGCACCAAAAAATGGATATACATACTATAGAAAAACATTACCCTCCTTCCTTGGGCAGCGGGTAACAAATTCAATAAGTAACAAGAAAACTTTTTCCCTGCTTCAATGCAAGTGTTATTTTTGTCTTAATGCAGAATTTAGTAGTGTCATTAAACTGAATTTGCTAAGTCAAATACCAATGTAGAATAATAATAAACTTCTGTATGTAATTTCACCGAAATCCATTCAGGCATTATAAAGCTAGACAAACATGCAGACAGAATTAATAATTTTATTTGTTTTTTTCTTTAGTGTCATGTAAATGGCATTATATTAAAATTCCAATATCAAAATATTGGTATTATGAGCCTTTGAGCACCACCATGGTAATCTATGATCGCATACAATAAGATAGATCTTCAATTGTCTGAATCATGACAGTTAACATGTTTAAATAAATAAATAAAAATCTTTATTGCAGGAACTTGTCCCATATCAATTTACATTAAAAATTTAAATTACAATTTAAATGTAAAAACTACATAAAAAAAATCGAAATTATTATATAATATGATTATTATTATAATTGTGTCATTAGTATCTATAATTTAGTCATTTACATATTACATACTATTTTGAAGACCGATTGGTGTAGTGGATAGTGACCCTGTCAGCGAAACCAACGGTTGCGGGTTCGAATCCCGCGAGAGGTAAATGTTTGTGTGATGAATACAAAATGTTTATATAAATATTTATGTATGTTTATCCGTTATCTAGTTTCCATAGCACAAGCTTCGCTTAGTTTGGTGACTAGATGATTGGTGTTAAGTGTCCGAAATATTTATTTATTATTATTATTATTTATGTATTTAAATAGTTTGTACTTTATATTGTTTATTTTGAAGTCGCAAATGGAAGTTAATTATTTGTATAGATTTATTACTTTGGGGGATAAACTACTGCTACTGTATACAAAGAGAGAGACGGAACTGTCTGGGCTTCAAAATATAATTACAGATACGACAGATAGGTATGGTTTAGGTTAGTTTGGTAGAATGTTTGCTTATTTTTCTCAGAAAAATTGCCTTTTGAACAAGCAGTACTTTAACAAATATAAAACCTTGCTAATTTTAGTGTAGGTACCCCGCAATACAATACTGAATTTTTTCACTTTTACTATGTAAAACAAAACAATGAATACTGGGAACACAATTTATCTAGATAGTACAGTTAAACACAAAGATGTGTAGGAGAACTTTTGAAGGGAAATCATTACCTGCCTGCCTGTGGTTGCATGGAAGAAATCACTTCCTGTGATAAGGCCACCATTATACCTACCATATTTATTAGTTCCATGTTTATACTGTCTGTTGGTGTACAGTAAAGGACATTTATATTGTATTGTACCATTGGATGTAATGGTTAGAATTGGCTGCTAGACCAAAAGGTCATGGGTTCGATTCCCGCTCGAAAAATATGTATGTATGATGAATACAGACATTTGTACCCGAGTTGTGGATGTTTACATTTAATATAATATATATATTTACATCCATAATAATGGATACCGATAGCTGATATATCTACTACAATAAATACATGTTTATTGTAAATATATAGTAATATATCTTTTGTCTAGCTTCTATTGAAGAAAATAGTGGCTTCTATTGAAGCCACCTAGTTGGTTAGTGGCTAGATGAACTAGATGATGCTGTGTGGTGTGTATGTACAAGGATATTTATTATTATTTATCTTTATCTATCACACTCATGTGACATAATAAGCATAATATATAAAACAAATCCAAATATACAACTTTGGCTGTAACTGACTATTATTTTCAAAATTCTTGGTTTCTGTATGATTTCTTTTCTTTCTTAGGAAACGCAAAAGAATCTGCTCTGAGATCCTCGATGCAGTGTTAGAAGGTCATCCTAAATCCAAGAAGAGTTTATTAGAAGAGCTGTGCATAGAGACAGATGAAATGGTTAATTTCAAGCTAATGTCAAATGCATAATATTATTGCAAATAAATTGTCTTTTAATTAATATTATGCAAAGTTATTTATGAATTCTTTAAAACGAGTCTACTTATAAATCCACATAATAATAAATTAGAGCATTAGTGAGGGGCTCAGTGTACTTAATATTTAAAATGTAATGTATTAGGGAAAAAGATATACAGTGCGCGCCACAGGCAGAAAAGGGTTGTTCTGGATGTTTTCAGGGTAGCCTTTACCGAAATCCTGTAAAAGTTAGGGCATTTTGGGAGTTTACAAATGTCTAAGGATTTCGTCATTCCTGATTCGATCGTAACGCCGGGTATTGCCCTTTTCAGAGCTCGTTGCGTGATCTTGAGTCTTATGAGGTCTTTGATAGTGACTATTTAACAGTAAATATTGTTACGAATTGATTCTTCAAACGCTTCGTCAAGTTTCTCATTACGGTCAGTTAAAGATATAGAATTATATCTAAAAGTACACTCACCCTAGATATAATAATACCAGCGATGGATATCCGTATTCTTGGCCCCTTGAGCAATTTGTAGCGGAGGTCAACACCATTCCAAAATGATACGAAGTACCTCTTGATCTGCACATTGTCGCCACCGTGTAATCTGTTTGAAAATGAAAAATGTAACACAACTTCTTTCATCACAGAAAAAAATGAGATACCTAGGTACCGTAACCATCGGCGTGGAATTGCATTGTAACTTTAATAATGTCATCCTTTTAACGCGGGCAAGAACCCTATGCTCTATATACAGAATGCTGGAATACACAAAGTGGAATAATGCCGAAGGAAAAAAATTGTGCCACTACGGTAGTGAGTTATACAATATTTTAGGTGAGCATTCTGGCGTCACGTGTTGCTGGAATCGTCACTCCTCATACGCAGAGACTGCATTACCTATGATGATAATCTATATCCCAAAAAACTGCATAGGTAGTCCCATCGAAATATACAACTCCTATAAAAAACAACTCTCAAAAAAAACGAAGTTGTTTGTGTGATAGTGTCTTGTTAGTAGAACACAAATTGAATGTTGGTTCGTTTCGGCGCTGTTTTGTTGAAACGCAATCTTGTTTTTGTTGTGATCGAAGCTCAATACCATAGACAAACCTAGGCCACTGCTGGACAAAGGCTAAACATGCTAATGGATAATTATTTTTCATAACTAATGGATCTATCAATTGGGAAAACATTTTTCCCAAGTCACTTTTTTTCCAATTTACCTATACTTATTTTTGGCTATGGACTGGGAGTAAAGATTTCTATTTGAGATCTAACTATATGGCTCACTTTCTTACTCTTAGGATATGGGAAAAAATACTCGAGCGCAACATCTGTGTGCGAAGTGTGAGTTTTGTCTCGTTTTTAACTTTACCATCGCGTTCGCGTTTACGAAAAAAATCCCTATGAAAAAAATCGTTTTGCAAACTAGCAACTATCCGCTAGAGCCGCTGCTCATTTCTCCATACAAATCGTCACGTAAACGTGAACGCGGTAGTAAAGTTAAGTCGAAACAAAACTCACACTCCGCCCTCTGCAAACACTTTCAGACATTAACCAGTCCTCTAATTTTTATTACAGTAGTTAAGCTCTTTCTACCACTATGTATGCATTGGTACGAATGTATTTTCGGCTCTTTTCATTAGAGTGACATCAGAGAAAAGCAAATACAGCCACTCGTGTTATCTCTTTCTAGCTAGGACCGTTTTTAGCGATCCAGTTAGGTACACTTACCTATATCCATCGTAGTCAACAATGACGAGGATCTCGGGGTATATTACGTAAGGTGCATCCCTTTTACTCCTACTGTGCACCTCAGTCGATCTCTTCGTCCTGAACCTCTTCCCCAGGTGGTCTGGCTCCATGAAAGCTGAGGAACAAAAGACAATGTCAAAATTCAGACGTATATTGGACTAAACTACGGAAGTGCATCAAATTGTATGAAACGACAAACTGTCGCGCGATATAATATTGGTCCTGCTCAATTGCTTGGACGAAATATACAACTATCCCACTCTCAAGTGTACGTTGCGCGCGACAAAAGATGTCATGCTACGCAAGCTGCGTTCCGAATTTTTTGTACAGTCGACTGCACATTAGACATAACACTTCAACCTTTGAACCCTCCATCCTGCGTAGCATGACATTGTTTGTCGCGGGCGAAGTAGGCTTGAGAATGAGATTAGTTGTATTTTTTTTTTTGCTACTGGTTGTATGTGCGCATGCACTGCCGCACGGGACCTCAGCTTTTAGACCAGTGGGTCACGAAACCAATTTGGTGATGGAAAATACATACCGCAGCACAGACCACTAGAGTGGTGGTCATCACAATCAACGGTTGCAGCTTCGAATCCAGCTAGGGGCGAAACATCCATGATGCGGGTACAAATGTTCGTATTCGTCACACAAACATTTGTTCCCGCGTCATGGATGTTTATATAAATTTTATGTTTATCTAGTATTAAGGTAGGTAGTAGTAATAGGATCTACTAGATAACTATTGGTATAGGTATAGTAGCTTTTCCTAGTGACCGAATATGATAGCGCGCGGTGGACTACAGCCCTAAGCTATATAGCTCAAAGGCTTTGACTATGATGGTGCTGAAAATTTATTAATAACCCTCTCATAAATTCCAATATACTCCGTCTCATCGAAGGGTTGTCTAACTGATACCTGGACAGCTGATTCCAAGGTATAATCCGTAGGACTGTTGAGGAATAACTTATTATTTATGTGAAACAATAGTTTAAGTATGTACAATTAAGGGTATACATGCACAGGCATACATTATATACACATATCACAAATACATATAATTCTCTAATAATCAAGTTATTATGCTTTTCTTATTCCTTTTTCTTTGAAATTCTGTAAACCGATTGATTGCTTCGATCGTGTGTAAGGTACGTTTGGATTCTTATGTTGAAATATTGTGTAAACTGAGAACTTCAAACAGTAAACTAGCTTTGGCGACATACATACATACATATACTGTGTGGAAAGATAAGTCGGGCCCTGGAGGGAAACTACCTTAAATCCTTAAGTTGGCTCATTTTACTTAAAGGAGACATTCCTTTATTTTTAAAAAGAAACAAAACTGCATTCAAGCCAGCTTTAGAATTTAAGGTAGTTTCCCTCCAGGGCCCGACTTATCTTTCCACACTGTAAAAAGTCACGCCTGTTTTCCGTCCGTTGACACACCTCTTTTGCTCCATTCACTCTCATAAGGTACCATACCAACACTACCATCCACATTCGCTTCGGATATCTCTCGTTAGTCTTCTTTCACTCATTCTCTCCATATGTCCAAACCACCAAATCATCTCAGCATATTTTTCAATCTTTGTCACTACGCCTTCACACTGCTCCCTAATTTCCTCTCTGCTTTGTCGTCACTTAATGTGTTACTTAAATCTAATCAATAAATAACTTTATTATTTATTTATTGCTATAAAGCAAACAGAGCATCGCTTCATTAGCAACGTTAGCTTTACGGATTAATCATTATTTTTAAGAGCCGTTCCAATATAGTTATGATGTAACTTGATTTGACCTAACGACCCCATCAAATACGTAGTAGCAATAAAGATTACATTTTTATTAACCACCTATGCGACACACAGAAATGTCAATCTATTATAAAAATTGGATATCATAAATACTGATTATTCCTGTCTATAAAAGTCCAGTGCTGGACAAACGCCTCTCCTGAGCTATCTTGGTGATTTGCCAATCAACGCGGGGCAGGCATGTTCACGGTCGCAGAGGTTATTGTCGTTTTCCAAGACCTCTTTCACTTAGCCAGGAGGCCGGCAGGGGGCACACTAAGTTTTATTTTATGTATGTAACTCATAAATAAAACAGTTTATACTTATTATTCGGCTGCAAAGGGTTATGTTTTTTGCGTGCGCGCATGTGTTTGTGCGTGCGTGCGTGTGGGAAAGTATAATTTTAACCATAGTGTTCATGTTCATAGTGTAATAGTTCATACAAACTGTAACCAACTACATGTAAAAAGTCTAGTTTTCGTGAATGAAATAGTTTTAAATTTTTAAGTTATTGGTGCGATGTTTCGTCACTTTTGGGTTTTCATACAACTAATAAAAATGTCAAAACAATTATTATCTTCAAAATTAAATATTTAACCCATTCTTTATTCACGCAAACTAGATCCTACCATCATTGAGGAGTTAGCAGCTGATGCTTATAATAACACAAGTATTTTTAATGCTTAGCATGAGCATCAGCTGGGAACGTACTTTTAGAAATTCTAATGAATATTACAAAATTTTACCGGTTGTAAACTACTGAATTTACCTGTGGTTAAATAAATTATTCTTATTCTTATCATTAATTTATTTGATTAAATAACTGTTTAAGTATTAAAAACCAAAAAACACGACAGCTATTTTGTATTTTACGGTCGCCATGTTGGATGTTTTACCATAAAATGTATCCTATAGCACTCCGGGTACCAAGATGAATCTAACGACACCATGCACTTCGAAATCAGTCAAGCCGTTTAGGCTAAAGGATGCGCCAAAGGAACGGACATATACATACACTCGAAAAAGATTATCCTCCTTTGGACAGTTGAGTAAATAAAAGAGAAAATATTACATAATTTTTTACGGATGGTCGAGTACAGTTTGTATGAAACCTGGTCTTTATTGCACGAGAAATAAAACAAATTCTCTAAAGACATCTCATCCATCCAACCCTACTGGAGGTTAGAAATGTTATACGGGATGAGGAACAAATAAAAATGCGGAACCAAAAAATTATACAAGGTGAATTTGATTTCGTGTAATTCCCATTAACTGGTGACTTCACTACTATGATTACGAACAACTTTCCCCAAGGAACAATAGTCGAATACAAATCAAAAAGTTTCGATCCCCCATACAAAGTAAACCATTCTAAAACAGCTTTTAGTATGGAAGTCCAACAATTTAAGAATAAGAATAAGAATCGTTTATTTGACCCATTTATTAGCGACACACATATTATTATAACATGAAATCTGAAAATATAAGTACACCGTGAAATTGGGGCCGAGTGAGATAAGAGTAGTATTTACACAAAACAATGTCATGTAATAGGATAGGTACCTACTCCTACCTCATGATGCAGTTTACAAAGTACAATAAAAAAACAATGTTTCACTTATAGACTAAAGTCCTTAAAAGTTAAATTTTCAGCTGAATTCGACTATAGTTCCTTGGGGAAAGTTGTTCGTAATCAGGTGTGAAGTCACCAGTAAACAGGAATTACACGAATTAAATTTCACGCTGCATACAAATATACCTATGATACAAATATCTTTAATAATAAACTACTTAAAATATTATAAACAAGTAGGTAACTAAATATATATAAATTATAGATACAAATACATATGTTTGTTTTTGTATCTATAATTTATATATATATATAATAATAAATACCCTAACTCATACCAATGATTGAGAAAGATAGTGCCCTCTTAATCTCTTCTTAAACACAGGCACGAAAGGACTGTCGCGAATATGCGCTGGTAATTTATACCACAACTGCAGTACGTACAGTGTAAGATTTAAAAAGAAATTAGAATTGGAGGAAGGATAATGTAGAGTTTTGGTTACACATGTTAGTCTGGGACGAGAAGGCGGAGGTGATAGGGTAAAGCGGGAGCGAAGGTACTCAGGGGCTGAAAGAATACCGAGGGTACCTACGCAAGGACAGAGACCTTCCTTAGCAACATATATTTTTAAGTCTATTACCAGGTAATCCAGACGCCCCATTCACGATTAATACAAATAATAAAATATAACTTAGCAAACACGTTAGACAATCAGGTGCCTCATTAATTTAATGCCATTTATGCAAAATAATAAAACTAACTCGATCTATAGATAATAAATCGATTAAGAAAATGTCTCACGACATTATGATGGACGCGAACGAGTTTTGTTCGGAAATTTGCATATTTTTGATTAGGTATGTGCAGGTGCTTTTTCCGTCGTCTGCTTATGCGCACGTAAGGAGGTAGAACAGAAAACTCTGGTCTAGTCGCCTCCATAATTATTATGTGGGGTATTTTACATACAAAGGTCTCCACCAAAGATCCTTCATAACGATCAGTCTTGCGCTGCCCGCATCCAGCGGCTTCCCGCGATCTTTACCAAATCGTCGGCCCACCTCGGCACCCCCTGCCTACGCTGCGTCTTCCAGTGCGTTTCCCCAGCACAGTAATTTTGAAAAAAAGAAAAATAAATTATAATGTATTCGAATTCTTGGCGTACCTCGCCATTTCAGCACTGTACAACACTTTATGGGGTTAGAACCTTTTTATGGAATTCATATCATAGGTGTAGATAAAGTCTTGTATGAAACTGTACATAATTAGGTATTAAAACACTTATGTGATACTATTATCCACGCTCGTGTTTCATACCCTCATTACAGGTACAACAGTAGAATAAATAACTTTTATTTTCCGTTTACCCCTCTATAAGAATCATCAGCCTCATATTTTCTACAACTATACTAAATATCTAATTGTCTACTTCAAACTACTACAATTGTTAACTTATATATAAATATTTATTTGTGTGTAGGTATTTGCTTTAGTTTGAATTTACTGTTATTTGTATACGCCCAATCTACTGTTTTCTAACTAACCCTATGGTCGACTGGAAGAAATTCCTCTATGGGATAAGTCCGCCCTTGTACTCAAATTCTGTATCAATGCAAAATTAATGTATTGCCTTTTTGTACAATAAAGCGTTTACAAACAAACAAATACACGTAAGTACGACATAAGTGGTCCGTTTTACCAATTTCCGAACGGAACACTGAAAAAAGAATCTAGATCAATTGTGTTGGAGGTATGTTATACGGCTTAGACAAAACCTCGGTCAACCGCAAGTGTCGTTTATAGGTCGTACAAATCACGACACTGCGTGACATAAGAACATTGTTACACTTACTTCTTGCGCCGGCGCCGATTCTTTGTTACAGTTAACCGAAATCTAGAATGACACAACGCGCAACGCTCTTTCCAAAGATTTGTAATTTACGCGAAATAAACGGCCTATTTTTTGCAACGTATGTAATAGTAATTAACTGTTTATTTGTGTGTAATACAAGCCCACTGCTCGACTACTATATATAACTATGTACTATACTTCCTAAAACAGACGCAATGTAGGTATCGGTTTTTGTGAAAGGATTTTCTTTATATAGGTATTTTACAAACTAGGCAACCTTTTTTAAATATAGTTAGTAAAAGAACTGGCGAACAAAACACTCGGCTTTAGGCTGGGAAGATACGTCAGATTTTTCCTTCCGATAGTCTGATCAGAGCGTTGGAGTCATAGTTTTGTTTGAACATTCAATACAGTCGGAAACAGCGCCGATTTTATTATCCGTTTTTCTTCTTTCGCGACAACACGAGCAAATATTTTCAATTTGTTTTTGCAATAAGTAACAGTAATTCGTCGATCATTATTACTTTCTGCTCCGCATGCAAGCACTCGGGATAATAGCTCGAGAACGACTGACTTCAGAAAAAATGTGACGTAAGAATCGGACGTGTATCGAGTGAGTACGAAGACAATCGGAAACACGATCGGACGTATAATTCCCGGCCTTAATAGCTGCTATACAACCACAAAAATGTACAATTGTTATTAGGGTTTTAACCGCCTCTGTGGCGCAATGTAAACAACATTGGGTTTACGATTCGGAGGCCGCGGGTTCGATCCCCAGCGGGGTACATGTTTAAGTACTCGGTTTGGTTGGTGGTAGGGCATTTTAAATGTCCGCCTGGCTAGCTACCACCATATTATCTAAATCTGCCCCAAGCATTGTTGTGTTCCGTCAATTTGTGTGAGAGATAAGATAACCAGTCCCCCAAATGTGTTGGGGTTTCCGGGTCAGTACGCTTCAAAAGAGTTCTGTATCGCAATGGGAAAAAACAGAATCCGTGTAGGATCACTCACGCAATTAATACGAGATCAATGTCTTTAAATGTTTCTAAAAAAAATTGTTTCTTAATCAATGCTATAAAAAGATATGGAGCTCTATTATTGAATCGCTCGTCTGGAATGTATCATGACGACCGTCGCATGACGCTGATTTTCTACATTTTTTAATCATTCGTCTCCGGTGTTGCCAATATAATTTGGAATCCCACCTCCACACTCATCCTTGCTATAAAGAAACTGCGTGTGTAAGTAGGAACAGAAGTTTCCCATTTCCGCCGTAGGCAAATGGGAGTTTGGCCATTGAAATGTAAAACGGCACTAATGCCAACTCTATAGGGAAGGAAGTCTAGTGAACCACGGACTGCGAAATAATAGTGACAAAAAACGCTTGAAATATTGGAAATATAATTTAATTCGCCTATGCGAATGGCATAAGTCGCCTCGTCAAAGTCAGTAATTCATTCAAAGGGTTGTGTATACGCTTTTTCAATAAGGTTTCTGTTGATACTTATACTAAATCTTCCTTTCAATAAATTTAAAGATACCTACTATAAAACAAAAAGTTTTTGAGAAAGCATGTTATAAAATATCAGACTATTAAACATCCCTGGACATAACCAGCTCATTAGCATACCAGGCTATTTCATAATTAATAATGAAATAATATAAAAACTAGGTAGTTAATTAGTAAGTATATGAACGCTTGTTACATTGTGACTAACAAACTAATGACTCAGTGCCTAGTGACTGTGCTAGACCTAATCTAGATAAGTCTTCTATTGTAATCTTCTATTGTATTTTCTAGAACGTGTAATTAGTTAAGTTCCTGAGATAAACCACCACCACAATCCCCTCGCGCCTCGTCCCAAGTCAACTCCTGTCCTTTAAATACCTCATCCTGCCCCGTCCAAATCAGTTCTACTCCAACCTCCACCGCGACTACACTAATTTTGTACTTATTCTTAGTTTAATAAATAAATTAGTTTTTAAAAAGTTGTTTTGTCGCTCGGCCACGTAACAATTTGGCGCAGTCGGTAGGATTCGCAAAATTTGCTGCGCAGAAGACAGGCTACAACGTCGAGGAGCTGAAGAGGACCAGCATCGCCTACAGATCCAAGACGGTACCCGAAGGGTTTCAACCAAGCCTGCCGAACCTGCAACGTTCCAGCTATGCGATTCCAGTTATACATGTTACTGTGGTGAGTGGCTCAACTTGTTTGCTCTAAATCCTATACTATATCACTAACTCATATATTTTCCTAATTGATTTTATTTGTAACTATACCATATACGTGCACAACTTTTGTTATTATCTATTACCAATTCGTACTGTGATTATTGACCGTATTCGATGACTACTAGTGCATCTCAAGACTCTATCGAATCAAATATTAATAAGTTATTTCAATTATATTCAGCTATAGAACAAAACAAACCAGAAATAACAATGTCTGCTTCACTAGATTTGGGTACTCTTCTTAAACTAATTCCCGATTTCGACACCACCTATCCAGAACAAATCTACAGATTTGTCAGATCATGCGAATCCGCATTTTCGCTAGCCTCTGAAGACCAAAAATCAGTACTATTAGTGTACACGTTAAACCGAATAACGGGAACGGGAGCATCCGATGTACACAGTAGGCAACATGATAGCTGGGATGTCCTCAAAACATACTTAATCCAAAGATTCTCCAACGTGAAAACTGTAGCTCACCTAAATCTCGAATTACAATCCATGTTTCAAAAACCCAACGAAAACGTGACTCAATACTATCACAGAGTAGATCTTTGTAGAAGCAAGATTATCGAAAAACTCAATACCGAAGTCTCAGATGCGACATTAAACGGCCGAATAATTAGTACTGAGGAGACCGCACTTAATGTTTTTATTAACGGTCTTAGCTCCGATATAGGATCCATGCTACGTACTAAAGAATTTTCAAACTTAAATGATGCAGGGCGTTTCGCCATGCAAGAGGATAAAATACGTGCCATGAATAACACAAGACAAAATCTTTATAAAATTAATGCCCCGAAACCTAATCCGATTTCTAGCGCTGTTCGTAAGCCAATAATAACCCAATCTCAACCAATAATGCGGCAACCACAATCGCAAGTAAGACCATCATCATATGACCCAAATAAAACCTGCAATTATTGCAAAAAGATTGGTCACATGATTTCCGAGTGTAGGAAGCGCGCTTATAATAACTCGATACGCAACCCACAAACTATGCCCAGTACATCTTCTCCACCCAACACGACCACAACCGCCGCCAGAGTTAATAATTTAAACTCACAAGGGGCCGGGGAGACCAACCATTCCTCGGCCCACCTTTCAGCTCAGCTATTGGAAGAAGACCAAGTCCTCTACCACAACCTCGAGGCTCTTCAACTCGAATGAACAATAAAAAGATCGAGTTCGAGCGAAGCACAAATCCAGTCTATCGGAGACAATACTGCGACGCTCAAGTCCAAACCAATCTCGAGGAACTCATTAACAACCACGACAACCACCTTTCAAAATCAACGCAAACCCCTAACGCCAATGACCTAAATCCTAATTCAATTACTCTCGGACAGGGTAGCCAGCCCCAAACTCACCACGTCACTAAATCGAAATCTAAATCAAAATCGAAGTCAAAATTCAAATCAAAATCTAAATCGAATCTTAATTCTAATCCCCAAATCGAATCATTCTCCATTTCATCCTTAAACGACATACCACCTGAAAATCTCCTCCATTGTACATTCCACGTAGACGGCAATCCAGTTACTCTCCTAGTGGACACAGGAGCAGGGATTTCCATCATACGCAAAGATAAATTAGGTATGTCCAAAATCGATAAATCAAATATCGTCTCTATTGTCGGTGTTTCCAGCACTCAGTCATCAACACGTTCATTTGGCACCACAGATATTTCTCTAGACGACATCCCTAAATTCCAGTTTCATGTAGCCAATCTCAATATCAAAGCAGACGGTATTTTGGGCAACGACTTTATGACTAAGTTCAACGCTCATATCTATATCCAGTCGAAAACAATGCGAATTCGAAACAAAACCTATAGACTTCATTTCCTAGGCGAACAAAAGGCGAACCCCACTAACTCAGATAAACAATTACTCATCGGTCGCACCGAAACAGTAATCACTTGCAAAGCATGTAACCTAGAGAACGGAACAGCGATAGTAAGTAGACAAGTTGTAGACAATGGCATCATTATCCCCAGTGCATTAGTCAGCGTAACGAATAATATGTTCGTAACGACATGCATCAATTCTGACAAAAATGATAAGACCATTACACTGCCCATTATCGAAGTTCAACCTTCTTTTGTCCAAGATTCGCAACAAATACATAATACTAATTACACCTCAAACAATACCGACAACTACGGCAACAATGACTCATACGACAGACAGTTCACAGTACGCAACTTAATTAGAAAAGAACATTTAAATAACGAGGAAGCCGAATCATTAGATAAAATCATTTCCGAATACTCCGATATATTTTTTATAGAAGGTGATTCATTGTCATTTAGTAACCACACCAAGCATAGAATCCCAACAACCTCCGAGATTCCTATTCATACTAAAACTTATCGCTTCCCACAAATACACGAGCAGGAAGTTAAAACACAAGTAAAAAAAATGCTAGACCAAGATATAATTCAACCTAGTTCTTCCCCTTGGAGCAGTCCTATCTGGGTGGTCCCAAAGACAGCTGACGCATCGGGTAAACAGAAATGGCGCTTAGTCATTGACTACCGCAAGTTAAATGAGGTCACTATAGGCGATAGTTACCCACTACCAAACATCACCGATATTCTAGACAAACTAGGTCATTCACAATACTTCACGACACTAGATCTCGCATCCGGATTCCATCAACTTGAAGTCGATATCAAAGATATACCCAAAACTGCCTTTAGCACGCCGTACGGGCACTATGAATATAAAAGAATGCCATTCGGCTTGAAGAATGCGCCCGCCACATTCCAGCGTGTTATGGACTCCGTACTATGCGGACTTCAAGGAGAACGATGTTTTGTGTATTTAGATGACATTGTCGTCTTTGCATCTAGCCTACAGGAACACAATCAGAAGCTTCGCGAAGTATTTGATAGATTGCGTCAATTCCATCTCAAAGTCCAACCCGATAAATGCGAATTTCTCAGGCGCGAAGTAGCCTACCTAGGTCACATAATCTCAAACGAAGGTGTTAAACCAAATCCTGACAAAATCCAAGCCGTTCGCGATTTCCCTGTTCCTAAATCCTGTAAGGATATTAAAGCTTTCCTAGGACTCACGGGGTACTATAGACGCTTTATCGCTAACTTCAGCAAAATTACTAAGCCCCTAACGAGTCTCCTTAAAAAGGATGTTCCATTCATATGGGGTGACTCACAGCAATTAGCTTTCAATGAATGCAAATATCTACTTACCAATCCACCGATCTTACAATACCCTGACTTCGGCAAGGAATTTATCCTAACTACTGACGCTTCTATACACGCCGTTGGCGCTGTGCTTTCACAAGGAGAAATTGGTAAAGACCTACCTATTGCTTATGCCTCTCGTACTCTCAATAAGGCCGAATCAAATTACTCTACAATTGAACGCGAATTACTAGCGATCGTTTGGGCCGTGAAACATTTCCGACCTTATTTATTTGGCCGAAAATTTAAAATAGTTACCGACCATAAACCTCTCACTTGGCTCTTCTCAGTTAAGGACCCAGGTAGTCGACTCGTCCGTTGGAGGCTCAAACTCGAGGAATTTGAATATGAAATCATTTACAAAAGCGGTAAAAATAATACCAATGCCGACGCTCTTTCTAGACCCCCTGTCATGAACACAAATATAATAGACTTAACAGATGACGACACACCCGCTGAGAACAAACCTGAAGACTATTTACAGATAAATTATGACTTTTTCGTTGAAAACCCAACGTATAATTTTGACACACCGAAACTTAAAATATCACCCGACCAACTCTTAGATCCCCAACATAAAAACATACTTGTCCCTACTTCATGTGAACTCTCCGACAATAACGACTTATTCAACCAAGCTATTGCCATGTGTCCTCAAGCAGGTCCCTTCTTGGAAAAAACAAAAGATCTCTATGACAGTGATTTGTTAGTTTCCGGACAAAAACAAAATATTATTTTCACATGTTCCAGACCTACTCACTTTGACCCTTGGGACGCCGAAAGTTATTTTAAAGTGCTTTTATCCTGCCTTCATAATCACGACATCAAAACTTTACATATACCTGATCTTAAGAATGACGCCACTTGCAAATTAAAAGGCAACGAACAATTACACATCACCGCATACCTAGCCGATTACTATGACTGTGAAATCACCATCTGTGAGAATAAAGTCACGTACCCCAGTCAAGAACAAATTCCCGACATTTTAAAAACATACCACAATGAACCCTTATCAGGACATCGTGGTATAGTAGAGACAACGCGTAAGATACGAAATGAATACTTTTGGAAAGGTATGACGGACGATATTAAAAATTATATAGAAAACTGCGAAGTCTGTCAACGAAACAAAATTCAACGAAAAACTTACAAGGCTCCAATGGTTATTACCACATCTTCCACGGAACCCTTCGAACGCGTCACTATAGACCTAGTATCCTATTCTGACATTACAGGTGACTTTAACAAATACATCCTTACATTACAAGACGACTTAACTAGGTTCGTTCAAGCTTATCCTATTCCCGACAAACAAGCTACTACTATTGCAAAGTCCCTCCTAATTTTCTGCCAACATTACGGCGTACCTAAACGATTCCACTCCGACCAAGGAGGAGAATTTGTTAACAATGTTCTGAAACAACTAATGAAACTTCTAGGTTCAACACATACTCTGAGTACCGCGTACCATCCTCAAACAAACGGGTCATTAGAAAGGTTTCACGCCGTCCTCCGAGATCATATAAGAATGTACCATAATCGAAATAAATCAAACTGGGATCAGATAGTGCCTCTCGCAATTATGTGTCACAATACGTCCCTAAATCAATCCACAGGTTATACACCACATGAACTATTATTTGGCTTCAAACCTCGTTCACTATATACATTAAAAGAATCACGCGAATACACAACAAATGACTATCTTAATGACCTTAATGAAAGGCTCAAAATCGCTCGTAGCCTTGCCCAACGAAAGATTGACGTCACGAATGAAAAAGCGAAAACTCGATATGATAATAATATCAAAAACATTGCTGAATTTAAATTAGGAGACAAAGTAATGCTAAAGGTGCCTAACCCTAACAATTTAAACAGTAAATGGGAAGGACCTTACGACATTGTCAGGGTGGGCTTCAACGAAAATTACGTCATTCGTAAATCAGGTCGTAATCAACTAGTACACGCGAATCGCCTCAGACCTATTCAGAATGATACATCTATACCAACAAACTCTAATTAACATTACTGTTATTTTTCAGGATGTCCTACAATATCGTGGCACATCCCGTCTCCCTTGATAAAAATGAACCCTTAAGTGTATATACTAAAATCTATAACATAATTAATAATCCTTACGCTAGTTTTACTATATGTTCAATCATTAAAATATTCGTATACATAATTCTATATAAAATCTATAAATTAATTAAGAAACTATGTACAAATAATGAATTAACTTAAGAAAATAATCAATTTCAGGTACTCCGCAACACTGGTTGCAGGTACAACCCCAATCCAACCACTTCCCTCACAATCAGGCTTATATTTTGAAGAAGATAGCGAAATAGTAGTCTCTGACAACTCCTGGAAACTCATAGTTTACAGAAACTTAGAACCATTATTTCTATCACGAGACTCTTTGAAAAGATTAGCCAACAATTACAAAACCCTAATATCTGGCTATCATAAACTTCCTAGTACTATCACAACTACATCTTTTCTGACTGTAAATATAAACAAAATCGATTCACGATTGTTAGAATTAACATCCTATACTAGTAACAGACGCTTCAAACGGGAACTTTTAGATGGATTAAGCCCTCTGTTGAAATGGTTAATAGGGACCCCAGATGCAAAAGATGCGAAGCGATACGATGAATGTATCGAACTCCTAGAAAAACAAGAATTAAACCAAAACGAAATTTTAAAACAGCAGATACAAATAATCTCTTCCACAATCACTAACTTTAACGAAACTGTATTAAAAATTACATATGACGAACACATAATAAACGAAAATTTAAATAAAATCAGCACGTACCTTAATGAAACTAATAAATTATTGTTCGATCTTAAAGTCACTGAGGATATCTCAACTGTCTCCATACAAATTCTAGAGGCAGTCATGTCATTAGAACACGAGATAGATGAAATAATATCAAGTATATTATTCATAAAATCTGGTGCTATCCACCCATCGATAATTACGCTTGCTAAACTTTATAAAGAATTGTTAATATCAAGTCACGTTAGAGTCGAGAGAAACCTAGTGGCCCCCGTTACTATGACTAACATGCATCAAATAATGGAATCAGCCTCTATAACATCTTACATCTATATGAATAAACTTGTATATATTATCGAATTCCCTCTTATAAAAAATGATAAATTCTCATTATATCATATATATTCAGTCCCTATACCACATCCTGAAACATCCATTTACTCCACCATCCTACCCGAGCAAACATATCTAGCCACAAGCACTACACGCCAGCAGTATGTAACGCTCAGCACGCTGGACAATTGCAAAACGTTTGCTCCGGACAAGAGAGTCTGCAAGGACCTGCCAGTCTACAATTATAACACACGACCCATTTGCGAAATGGCTATCCTTCTAAGCACCGACAGAAATCGACCAAGCATCTGCGAAGTGACAACGTTCGCCGCCCACATTAATTCATTTCAGGCATTGAAAAATAATAAATGGATATTTATTCTAAAGCAAAAAACACCGGGCGTCCTACAATGTGGAGATACAAGCAAACGATACGAACTACAAGGCACCGGCATCCTCAATATCGACCCCGGCTGTACACTATTCACCGGCTTTGTATCACTAACTGCAACTGAAGAAAAATCAACTAATATAAGTCATCCAATAATCTCAGTCGATATAACAGATGACTGCACAAAAGCAGAGAAAATACCTGAACCTCCTGAAACGATGCTGCTTAAATTAAACAACGTCCCACTGGATTCTTTGAAAACTATTAAGGAAGAACTGAAACATTTCTCAAATCAATTAAAAGAAAATGAACAATCATTCTTTCACAGACATTCATATAAATTTTCAGTTTTAACTTATCTCACAGGCCTCCTGCTACTGGCCTATATTACATACAAATGCCTGTACTGCTGCCCTTGGCGTTTATTTAGAAAACGTCGACATTCCACAGAACACAAAGAGGGGTGCATCCAAATATTCAACAATTGTTTTGCCCGCCGTACCCGACGCGAGGAACACATCACTGCCGCGATACCCCTGCCCACCATTAGATCATCGCACTGCATATCCGAAGACGAAGACGAAGAACAACACCCGATTACTTCAACTCCTCAAAGATCGCGCAAACAAGCGCAATCTTTATTCTAAGGGGGGAGGTGTTACATTGTGACTAACAAACTAATGACTCAGTGCCTAGTGACTGTGCTAGACCTAATCTAGATAAGTCTTCTATTGTAATCTTCTATTGTATTTTCTAGAACGTGTAATTAGTTAAGTTCCTGAGATAAACCACCACCACAATCCCCTCGCGCCTCGTCCCAAGTCAACTCCTGTCCTTTAAATACCTCATCCTGCCCCGTCCAAATCAGTTCTACTCCAACCTCCACCGCGACTACACTAATTTTGTACTTATTCTTAGTTTAATAAATAAATTAGTTTTTAAAAAGTTGTTTTGTCGCTCGGCCACGTAACACGCTGATATCATTTAAATATCGTATTTATTACTTTAGCAATAACATTTAGAATCCCATATAGATATTGTATACAAATATACATGAGTAAATTATTTATTCGTCAAATCTTTTGCAAAATAATTCTACAACAATTCGTAATCATATTCAAGAAGCGTTAGAGCATAGAATTTGAACCTAACAAAAAATTTTTACAAGAATGGTTATTGTTTTTGTTTGAATTTATTATATCAACGTACATGGCCACAGACTAATAATTGTCTATGTACATGGTTTACTAAGCTCGCTATATACCTACCAGCTCGCTGGTCTATGCTGGACCGACAATTTCTACTTGCAAAACTGATCAATAACTTTGTATGAATTTATATGACGCCGAATGTACTAAATTTTTAATGATCATTCGTGTCTATTAACAATTAAACGTCGGTATATACCGCCGAGTGTTTTTACCGTAAGAAAAAAAAATAGGGCATATTAGGTAAATTAAATAGTATTTATTGGCATAAGGTAGTTTATTTATTTTTTCTAAAGGCCCGCGCCGAGCTGTGTTTACTATATGACAGGCGGGGTTCGTAGGGTTCCGATATGCGGAAATTTATTTGGAACTCATATTTTCTCCAATTTTTCTTTGTTTATTTAATTTAATGATGTAATTATGTGGGAATAGGCTACAAACGCGACCTTAAATGATACAATTGATACAATTAAAGCTTATTCGAAGATGGTTTTGAAAAAGAAAATTAAACCACCTATGCCAATACCTACTGTTTCACTTACCTAATATGTCCTATTTTTTTCTTAGCGTAAAAAAACTTATCCGGTATAGCCGTGCCTACTCTACGCAAGTACTGGTATACCGATTTACACTACCCTGAAAAACGTTTGACCGAAGAACGTTTGATCGAAAGCGGTACATTGCGGAGTTGGTTATAATAAAATATTTTAACGATGAACAAACTCCGCAATGTACTCGGCTTTCGATAAAACTTCTTCGGTTAAACGTTTTTCGGGGTAGTATAATTCGGTATACCATAGTATACTCGACACCGAGTGTACGTTCTTCAGTCAAACGTTTTTCAGGGGTAGTGTAATTCGGTATACCATAGTACACTCGGTAGATACATTAGTTTGGAAAAAATGTACTCACATGCAAACCTACTTAGTGTGTTCATGATCCCAAACATTCTAGTAAGTAGGTAATACCACTTACGCGGAAACCGGTATGATTATCATAATCAATTGCCTCTCTCGGTTATCGTATATACAATCGGTGATTGTAAGCACGTGACCCGCGGACATGTGTGTTTATGTTTTGACGCATCTGTCTAATTTGATTTACCGCGGTGATGCTTTTGATCTATGGGATCACACACTATTGAACTTGTCGCTACCGTTCCATGTTTATTGATCTTATAATAAGATTTATGATTGTTTACTGCATAATTGAAATAAATGTTGACGTCATGAAGTGGTGGGGGAACATATTGCACGTGTTTAAGAGTTAAGTCGCATTTCGTTCACTTTGCATTAAGTCGATGAAAAGTCCGTAATTGAGCTTCGAAATACAAACGTGCGAATAATAAGATTGCCAATAAAAGTACCAATATTAAGAATGACAAAAACACTTGAAAGCTTGGAAATTGTCAAGACCGGTCGTTGCAGAACTAGTACCTAAAAATACGTAATTTTTGTGGTGTAGCTTCCTATAATCTTAAAGTTCCTGACTTTTTGTAGAAGGATAGAGTACCCATCAGTATCTAATAGAATTAAAATGTTTTCTACCCATTCTGTAGCTTGCTTTAGATATAGTATAGGTATTTAATTCTTAAACCTACAATATTAAATTACAGTTACCACTGTGAAATTCATTGCGTTGTAGAAGATGCTAAGATCTCATAAAACAATTTTCTTAAAAATTAATCAATGGCTACTTTATATTTTCTAAAAATAGTTTATTCGTGACTCGTGATAACTTGTCCTCGGTGAAATAAATGTAAAGAAGTTATTGATCGACTTTTAAGTCTTTCTTTATTCTGGGTATTTTAGATGAGATTGTCCCCTTTCAATTAATGGTCACATCATGTTCTAACGCTAAGAAGGTCTAAACCTTAGCGTTAGAACGTTTTTGCTCTGAACGAAAAAGGAATGTTTTCAAGTCATATATCTTGTCTTACCATAATCACTTAAGTGGTCCACGTGGGCAGGATCCCGCTTTATGATGACGTGACGGGCACCGTTCAACACGCGACTGAGCGACTCTTGGTCTTCCCTTTTCCTTTTCACTGAAATACAAATGAAAGAAAATGATTAATTTTGGGTATTCACTATAGGTTTTGTAATGATTGTAATTCTATCGCCTAATCAACAAGGCTTGTATTGGTATGGCGACCCTGACAATAATTCCTCTACCGGCTTTGCAGTGTTTTAAAGTGATGTAAGTATATTACCCTACCCGCGCGGGGTTCACTTGGACCCCAGTGCACATTCAAAGTTGTGTCATTCCTCAAATTTTCTCTATGCGCCGAGTAGCTCGCATGCGTCCCAGAGTTGCTTTGATAGTGGTCAGAGTTTCTAACCACTACACCAAACAGGTCGTCATGACTGCTTTCAATCAAAAACAACCGAAATCCCGATCCCGCTCGCAGGTGGCAACGTCGGGGGGACGGCCACGCTCACCTGCCCCCCTTCATGTCGCCTGAGGGTCGCGGGCGGCTACATCTCGGGGCGATGTAGTCGTCGGACGCGGCCCGGGAGAGGATGACACCACCCTGAGGCTTTTATGATGACGATCATTCGAAAATGAATACGACAGCGCCACGAGTGCATCAAGGTTGCCACAAGCTCTCACAAATTCACCATTTCTGTTCACCTATTGTGGTTGACAATAACTTGGATAACATAATGAAGGTACTTACCATGGGTGTAAATTTACTAAGTTTGCATGTGTTTGTATGACTCACCAATAGGTAGGCCAGTGTCAATGGAGACCATGTCAGCCATGCTGGCCGGGTCCATGAACATCTCGTCGTCCTGCGCAGATGCCGTCATCGAATCCGGGATCGGGCGGATCACTAGATCGTGACCGATTGAGCCTTCCTGTCCAAATAGAAACAATATTTTATTTAAAGTAAGCATTTTTATATTATACTAGCTTTTTGCCCGATGCTTCGCCCGCGTAATTTTTCTTTTTCGGGGACTTTTCAGCCTATGTCTTTCTTCAATGTAATCGATTCAGCAGTTTACTAAAAGCTTGACAGGGAGACAGACCTTCGCTTTTATATTGGTAGTATGGACTAGCCTTCTGCCCTACTTACTTAAATGGGAAAAGTTTAGCAACTACCTAAACTGTCTCCATCGAATGGCCCAATTTAAAAAAAATATTTGTTTCTAGAAAATGCTAAAATACGTGTCCATTTATATCAATAGTATAAAGTTATTTTCATTTTTCCATGGGTTGGACGTACCTGACTTTTATTTGAAAATTTTTAACTTTAATATAATATAATATAATATAATATAATATAATATAATATAATATGGTATGGTATGGTATGGTATGGTATGGTATGGTATGGTATGGTATGGTATGGTATGGTATGGTATGGTATGGTATGGTATGGTATGGTATGGTATGGTATGGTATGGTATGGTATGGTATGGTATGGTATGGTATGGTATGGTATGGTATGGTATGGTATGGTATGGTATGGTATGGTATAGTATAGTATAGTATAGTATAGTATAGTATAGTATAGTATAGTATAGTATAGTATAGTACAGTACAATACAATACAATATAATTATAATATAATACAATACAATACAATACAATACAATACAATACAATACAATACAATACAATACAATACAATACAATACAATACAATACAATACAATACAATACAATACAATACAATACAATACAATACAATACAATACAATACAATACAATACAATACAATACAATACAATATAATATAATATAATATAATATAATATAATACAATACAATATAATACAACACAAATAATATAATAATAAATATAATATAACACAAACAAACAAACAATTTAAGACCCCATAAACATCATTCGGTCTCGCTCTGAATGTTAACGACATCAAAGTGACATCATATTTCACGGGCTCAGCGTTTGAATTTTAAGAAGTGTTTTGAATTAGCAGTGGAAATTCAAAAAAGCCTTTCTTTGTGATCTTTAGGTCAGTCAGTCATTGTCTTTTACATTGAATTCGTTACTAAAAGTATCGTAACTAGACGGAACCTACAAGTATCTACTTAATGTTATTAATTACATGTTAGAACCAGTAATTAAAGAGTAATCACTAGTAATGCGAAACAGACTTCCTTTCATATCCGTCGAGTAAGTGTTTTGGTGGGAATTCATTTTGTTATAACGCTGCTCTGGAGGAGCGTGTATGAAGCAGATGAGAGTGGAAGATGCTTAAACAGTGTGTCAGGGTCGTTAAGTGGAGATCAATAGTCTCTGCCTACCACAACGGGAAACAGGCATGAGCATATGAAACTATGTCGATATAATTTCTTTAGCAGCCCCCGTAGCATGACAGGCGCGATAAACGTTTATATCGGGCGAGATAATATTTGTGCCGCTCATTCGCTTGATCGAAATATACAACTATTCCACTCTCACTACTAAAATGTCATGCTATGCAGGCGCTAGCACACATATACAGGGCGTCCCAAAGTTATGGGACATGAAGGGGAAGTACCTTAAATATCGTAGATAGTGAATTTTGCTCAAAGAAGACTTTATGTTATTTTTAAAAGTTAGTAATTCTGCATTCATAGATTTTCTAAAAATTACTTGCTTCGGCTGGGAATCGAACCGACTTAAATGTGAAAAAAAAAACACCCTACTTTTATGATGCCAATCGAAAGAATAGCTAAAAAATAATAACTCTGCCTAAGTAAATGGACCGATTAGATGGCCGGCCAGATCCCCGGACCTCACACCATTAGATTTCTTCTTTTGGGGATACGTGAAAGATATGCTATACAAAAAGCGATACGAGAACGTAGGCGAGTTGCAAACAGAATTGTGCCATATCACATCGAGTGTTCACCATAAAATGATTAGAAAATCAACAGGCAGCGGGCTCATTAAAAGATTGGCGATTTGCGTAAGACAAGAGGGATCACATTTTGAGCATTTAATTAATTAATTTACAAAAAAATACCTACTTAATTGACTACGGCAGTTTCATGTATGTTTTTTATTTGATTAAAATGATTAATTTCACGTTGTTCCTTTCTTTTAAAATACTATGTTACTTAGGCAGAGTTATTATTTTTTAGCTATTCTTTCGATTGGCATCATAAAAGTAGGGTGTTTTTTTTTTCACATTTGAGTCGGTTCGATTCCCAGCCGAAGCAAATAATTTTTAGAAAATCTATGAATGCAGAATTACTAACTTTTAAAAATAACATAAAGTCTTCTTTGAGCAAAATTCACTATCTACGATATTTAAGGTACTTCCCCTTCATGTCCCATAACTTTGGGACGCCCTGTATATAGCGTCTCGACAAAGTTAATCGTGTCTCAAACCTTATTGCTTTTCGTACCTCAACTGACAGATACCTACACAAACACATATACTCATCTCGATATCTAAAAATTCATTAATTCCTAATAATAATATTTTGTGAAATTCAAGACTAATTGTCAACAATGCAAGATCATTAACACATACAATACATTTTTTTTTCAAATGTCATCTCATCAATACATATGTAAAAATAAATGTAAATAAAACATTAAACTAATATATTTCTTTAAGTTTTTAATATTCAAGTTCTTATTGAAAATTTGTGTTTTATTTAGATTCATGCGGACGAAGTCACAGGCGGATAGTTATTCATATTATTATTACATTATACCTCTGCTCTGACCTTACAGATTCTCAGGATAGTAATAAATACATCAATAGGGTTGTACAAACTACAAGATTACAATACAACTGACATTGTTTGCGTTATCTTTATCTACGGCGATAGTCCGCTAGTTGCGCAAGAGCACGCGACCTTAGTCTACTTGTTGACGCCATTGTCTTCGTGGCTACGACTTATGGTGTTTTGTTGTTTCAATTCAGTTATTATTATTATTATTACCAAAAGGTCGCGGGTTCGAATCCCGCTAGGGGCATATGTTTGTATATGATGAATACGGACATGTGTATGCCGAGTTATGGATGTTTTTCATTTATATATGTATTTGTTTACAAAAAAAAAATGTATTTGTGTAGTGTATCAACCATTTGGTATCCACAACACAAGCCTAATTGCTTAGTGTGGAACTAGATGGCACTGTCTGTATATGTCCAAGGATAATTATTATTACCTATGTAAAATTTAAGAATGAATATTATTCGTATCTCAAAAGGATTTTCACAATGTTCATCAAAATAGATAAATAAATATTTCGGACACTTCGTCTAGTCCCAACTTACGCAAAGCTTAGAACTAAGAAAAAGAATAAGAAGCAAGAATAATCCTAATCCTAATTCTTCACTAGAATGTGACAACGAAGAAGATAATATTCCTTGATTTTACTGCTATGGAAAATACTTGGATTCTAATGAAGGATGGGCCGCATTTTCTCTCTGTGGGAATTGGGCACACTGTACCTTGCTGTACTTAGATGTTTGCAGTATCTGTTTGCGAATTTGCAACCCAAAATAGAATACATCTCCCATGCCCCATCTTGCCACATCGGGTACCCCATCTTACTCTACCTAGGAGGGCAAGAAGGGGATTTGGACATTTTTGACAAATTTTCTTTCTGTAGGCTTCTTAAGTTCCTTATTTCCAAAGATTGATTATGTAAGAGTAATTATAAATAAAATAAATAAAAAAAAATGCTTAAGGGTGTCCGTTTTATTACACTCCAAACGTTAAGCACCCCGTCTTGCCCCCCCTCTCCTACTGTTAATAAAAATATCGTTTATTCAACCTGCAATGTATGCCGAATTAGTCTCTGCATTTAGGATGATGTAATAAGCCCTGATTTTCTAATTAGAGTGTTCCTAATTAGATTTCCCACAAATAGGATAAGGTAAAAAGCGCTTAATAAAGTAGGATCTTAAATAGATTACGATGAACACATATCCAATGATATATTTACTTTTACATTATTTGCCAATTGCAATCTGTAAACTTGGGAGTTAATGTATACTTCCATTTCCTCGTTGATTGGATTGTTACAGAAGGTTATTATTGTATTGAGTCGACATATATTTTTGAAATGCTGAATGTGGCGGGCACCAGAGACGGCCCTTCACCACGGGTAAGTATTTAAAAGCGTTTAAGACCTCTACCTGTCTCAGTTAGCATAATAATACTTTATGTAATAGAAGTTATACTTATATGATATGATATTATACTGTTACATGACATTATATAAATATATTTAACACTGATTTACAGGAGTAAATGCTGAATATGGCAGACGAAGAACGAAAGTTGAATTAATGCAATGATAACATTTGAAAAGTATAAGTGGAGTGTCTTTGAAAGATAGAATCGGGAATAGTGTAATTAAGACGCAGTGAGAAAGATTGAAAAATGGATGCTAACATGTGGAGAGGATGAATGAAAGAAGGCTAACGAAAGAGACAGGACAGAGACGAAGCGAATGTGGATGGTGTTGGTAGGGGGTAGCGAACGTACCGTGTTAAATCGGGGACGTTTTAAGGAAAGACTACCCTAAACCGATGAGCATGTATGAACAACATTCTCCTACCTATGTAACTTATTGTATGTGAACAATGTATCGTTTATGTGTATTTGCAATAAAAAATTCGTATGACATATTAGAGAATTTTGGATTTAAATACTGTTAAATTATAGATTATGTCAGCCCCCTACTTAAGGGGCTGACATTATCTATAACATTATTAAATAATAATCTAATTAAATGTAATAATAATATATTATTAAATATAACAAAAAATACTTATTTTTTATGTAGTTTGTACATTGTAACAAACGGTTTCTGCTACAAAAACTACATTACCATCGGCACAGGATGTCATAAAAATTTCGCATTTTGGAACTCCATCACGTCTCAAGGTCACGCTTTAGCCATAAACTAAATGCTGAAACATTTAGTAGAGTACTTATTAGGTAGAGTTGTACGTGACCAGCTAAACTATGGGATAATAAGTACAAGCATTGAGGAGGACAATATACTACGAAGTTGTGTATAAGTAAACTAGTCAATTTTACGATATATTTCTGTAAATATTAGGTCCTTAACTATGAAATTGGCGTTTTGTATGAAGAATTTCATTAAGACTATTTTTTCCATACAAACATTTTAGATTTTATTTTGGGAACGGCAAATCCAAATTTAGCTAAACTTTGTGTGTATTATCGGATAACATTAAGTTAAGTATAGGTATTAAAAAGTAACCGCTTTATAAAAGTTTCAGCGAATCTAATAAATGATTATGGGAAGCACATGAAAAGAGCTCTGTTCAATTTTTTTTTTATTATGTGATTTAGCCCATAAAATAAAAAATATTTCATGTGAAACCTTGAAATAATATTCCATTTTCCAAATAAAAAACAAATTTGGATATACTCGTAGCTTTGAAAATAGCAGGAATTGCTACATATGATTAACGAAGAAAAAAAACTCAAATTTCATAGGTAAAGACCCAATACCGGTCAAGTTCGTAAGGTTTTAATCGGAATACACATTTTAAACTGCAAAGTTCACTTGCTTGAGCATTGCTAGTACAGATTTTGAAATACAAGATATGACTTCAATACGTCAGATAGTTTAGAAGTAAACCCACAGACTTCATACTGCGTATGGACTGGGTCGTTGAAAAATAGCACCAATTCATTGATGTTTTAATTTTATTTTTATTTTTTTATTTTATTTATTATTATCTTTTGTAAAATAGCTTCTTTTTTTTTTGAAAACTAAGGGCCGTGTTGACGGGGCAGTCTCAGGATTGAGATCGAGTCTCACTCTCAATGATATATTATATATTTGATACTGTTCAAATTCAGACTAGACGGAAGAAATAGAATAATCTCTAGTATCATTCTATAAGTTTTTCTCAGTCTTTCTTTAATGTCCTTGACCTTCTTTAATGTCTTGTTACACTTATATACAGCTTATATTTATATTTATGTGTGTGTGGAAAATAAATGGTATTAATGTTAATACAGGAGTTGGAACCATTGCGAACTCTTGTCATACACCGCCTTTGTTCGCGAATTGTCGTATCAAATGATTTGTGTTGTAAATAATGCATCATTACCACAAAAGTGTGACCAAAATACATGCGAGTATCTTTTAAGTACAAACATAACAGATTACTCGTAAAACTCTTATTTTTTTAATGAATATTGTAGGTATATTTTTTTCGCACTTTTATAGGTTGTGAGCACAGATTAAAAAAAAATTTTGGTGCGCCCAACCGAAAACCAAGGTTTTGGTTTTGGCCATTTATTAGCAGGCTTCTTCTTCTAATATGTTAATCTATTATATTAACATCTAATATGTTAATATAATTGAAAAAAATGAAAAAATCGTTCATCGGTTAAGACGCGGTCTCCCATTTTAGGATGTCCGGGTTCCATTCCCACGCAGGCCATGTACCAATGAGTTTTTAAATCCGACTGCTCTAAACGGCGAAGGAAAACGTCGTGAGAAAACTTACATGCCCGAGAATAAAAAATGCAAAGGCATGTGAAGTATCCAATTTGCATTGGGCCAGCGTGGTGGACTATGGCCCATACTCTCATATACGAGGGAAGGCCTATATCCCTGCGGTGCATGTTTACGGGCTGATGATAACAGAGAGCAAACCTTAGGTAATACGAATTTGTTAACAATTTACAACCGATCGCGTGACAACTACGCAACTTGCTGTCTGCAAAAATTTGCTAATTTTATATTATAAGCCTACCTGTATTTCCAGAGCCTGTATTTGTATTATATATAAGGAGTCAATAGAACCCATAGACATTATTATGACTTCTACGGATGTAAGTAATACGTACCACCATGAGTTTCCCCAGCGTCGGATGCCGCCTGATGAGCAGAGCGGCGCCATTTTCCTCGTCTTGGTACAACTCCCCTAGTTCCTCGTCACTCTCCTGTTGAAAATAATGTCTTATTAAAACGCTATAGGTTATATATATTAAATAACTTAAACATAATTTTGACCTGCAGAACTATAAATTGAAAATTTAGAAAATCCAGGAAAGACTATATGTAATATATCATCTCAATTTACCAAAGAACTGTGTTAAAGTTAAATATCTTCGAAACAGCTTAACCGATTTTCAACAAATTGCTAATAACCGGACCCCTCGTTTAGTCTATACCGGATGAGTTTTTTTACCGTAAGGAAAAAAATAGGGCATATAAGGTAAGTGAAATAGAAGGTATTGGCATAGGTAGTTTAATTTTTTTTTCGAAACCATCGATAATTATGTCATTTGACGATTGCGTTTGTAACCTATTCCACATAATTATTTTTCTTATATACAGGGTGAAATTGAACCATTAGAAGCCGAATTCAGTCAAAAAAAATTCAGTTACGCATACAAAGTAAACCATGCATTCTGAAACCACCTTTACAAACAACAAACAAACAAAATATTCTTTATTGTACAACAATAAGAAGCATAAAAAAATAAGAAAAAGTGGATAGTACAATTCGGCGGCCTTATCACTAAAAGCGATCTCTTCCAGGCAACCTTTGGGTTAGGAAGCATTATGCACGTGACATGTAGGTAGCGTGCATGGTAAACTAATTTTAATAAAATAAATAAATCACCCATATAAATACACTACGTTAATTGAATACATACATACATAATATATATAAAAAATAATACATATATATATACCCATATTTGAATTCATACTAATTAAATAGAATAGTACGTAACTAAGCACACAGTAATTAATGCGAGTATGAAACGAAAAGAGGATAGATGGAGGAGCTAGAGGGCTAGATACAACTCCTTCACTTGTGCCTTGAATACGTTCAGTGACTGAGCACGTCTAACTGAATCAGGTAGTGAGTTCCATAGCCGAATAGCTTGCAATCCAAAGGATTGACCGTAAAACTTCGTCAAGTTAGGAGGAACGTACAGTCGGAGGTTTTCAGAAGAACGAAGAGGGCGAGTGTGAGTTGCAGAAAGATATTGGAGCTGTTCCTTTATATAAATTTAGTATAGAAGTCCAACAGTTTTCCGCTGAATTCACTATGGTTACTAGTGGAAAGTTGTTCTTAATCAGGAGTGGAGTCACCAGCCGAAAAGACTTCCATACTAAAGGTGGTTTCAGAATGATTTACTTTGTATAGGTAATCGATTTTTTTTTTATCGAATGCGACTATGGTTCCTTGGGGAAAATTGTTCGTAATCAAGAATGGCGTCACCAAGTAATGGGAATTACACGAATTCAAATTCAGACTGTATTTTATTTATCTCATTCATAATTTTTTTAAGGTGATGTTCGGTTGGTTTTTTTTTATGCACATCGAGGTTAGCACTTGACCTCAATCACACCTGATGTTAAGTGAAGATGAGGACGAAGGTGGAAGCGTACTGACCCGGAAACCCCAACATTTCGGGACTGGCTATCTTATCTTTGATAACAGGAACACAACAATGCTATTAACATTGCTGTTTGGCAGCAGATTAGGTGGTAGCTAGCCAGGCGGACATTTAAAATGCCCTACCACCAACCAAACCGAGTACTTAAATATGTACCTACCTACGATTCGTAAACCGTTATTTGAAATGAATAAACGACCTATTTGTCCTTACAAGTTAATATTCCGCTTTTCACAGACTAAGTAAAGAGAACACTTTCTTTTTAACACTACGTAATTAGTTATTGTGAGCTGCGATTATTATGTAACTTTATGTAAAAGGTAGCATTACGTCGATATGGTCTTAAACAGCCTACCACCACAGTGGTCGACTGATCCGTTATCAAATTAAGCGTTTTATTGATTTTTCAAGCCAATTGAGATTATGGGTAGGTATTGAGATGTTTTTTTATTTTTTTTTTCATTTGCGTCTGGCTCCGCTTAGACATTCTATACGCAATATGTAAAATGAAAAAAATCATTTATTGTATCAAAAACAGAGTAACTATTTATGCATTAAGGTAGCCCTGCACGGCCATTACAACTTAGCGCGATTAGAGTGACATAGGCCCGTATTAATAAACCATTCTCAAGATTGAGAACGTGTTGATTAATAAACCTAACTTGAGACCTGACAAGCACGTGCACACTCAAGCAGTACTCACTTGAGAGTTGCACGTTATTAATAAACGAAACTCAAGACTATCATTCATTCGCCGCTGAGGCGTATACTTCAGAAGTGATCTCAGCTGAGTAAACCTCAAGATTGGTTTATAAATTAGCACGGAGCTTGAGATAGCGTCAACTTCTTAAGACGCATCTCGGATGATACAGCCTCAAGACTTGTATTGAGATTGGTTTATTAATACGGGTCATAGAGTCGCGTGCGAGATAGCCTACATCTCTTAAAGCCGATTGGCGGTCAAGTGGACAGCTGTCAAGCGACAGCCAATCATCTGCAAGAGACTGAGACTATGTAGCGCCTGACTCTTTCTCACTCGAATCGCTCTAAGTTGTAGTATCCTTGCTGGTCCCCACACTAGGATTCCCTGTGTTGTGGGTAATCAGTCTCTTATTCCCCATCCAATAAACAAAAGTAATGTCTAATGTCATTACACTTTACTTTACTATTAAAGTATAGTAGATACCCCGTCAACTAATAACTAGTCAACGTTTTTTATGCACAACGGGTTTGCACTTGACCTCAATCGCACTTGATGTTGAGTGAAGTTGAGGCCGAAGGTGAACGTGTACTGACCCGGCCACCCCATCTTATTTGGGACACTGGCTGTCTTATCTCTGTCAACCGGAACACAACAATATATATCTTATTTTTTAATATTACCTTTAGTTCAGAACAAGTTCCCATCTATTTACAAGTCCCTTGTTTTA
This sequence comes from Oegoconia quadripuncta, assembly GCA_949316235.1. Classification (NCBI taxonomy): domain Eukaryota; kingdom Metazoa; phylum Arthropoda; class Insecta; order Lepidoptera; family Autostichidae; genus Oegoconia; species Oegoconia quadripuncta. The sequence continues at coordinate 9,164,316 of OX438741.1, read as the reverse complement.
ATTGTCAATTTTAAGCACATAACATGGACTGTTGAGACCACGGAATTTTAATTGGACTTGTTTCCGTTTACATGACGCGACAGATTTTAAATTGCCATTATTACAATCGACGGAAGGAACTACAGTGAAGGTTGTGTACGAAAATGTTAAAAGTAAATTGTTTTCGGAAGACTAGACACACACAGCAGCCCCTGTCCACTTCTGGACAACCTTTTAACGGTGTCGGTCTTTTGGTCTGATAATCATTGGTGGGTTTGGGTTATTGGATTCTAATTCGAAATTTTAAACTGACTGACTGACTGATGAACTGACGGATCCTTTTTTTGGGATATTGATTTTCGGATTTCAACTCAGTCGCACAGTTATTTTAATCATTTTTTTACATCTCAATAGTTAATTTTTTAGTTTTAAAGCCCTTTCGGTCCTCTGTACTACCTGTTTCACGCAATAAATAAGTTGGTGTGGTGATGCGTGTTCTGTTTGAATCCTGGCCTGAGCTGTCCCGACCCTTCTGTACATATACACCTCGTGACTCGACCCAGCTGGGCATAGCTGGGCTGGGTAGGGTCACAACCTCAAGGTGCGATTTGTGCCGAGGTCTTATATGTAGTGCAGCTAAGTATTCGGTGCTACTTCCGGAGTTTTGAAAACAATCGTATCTCTTACCTCAATACTGTTAAATGAAGATAAGGCTGAAGGTGAAAACGCGCTTAACCGGAATCCTTAACTTATCTGGGACTGGACTGAGTAAGTTATTTTTCACATTGAAAAACGAGGGCCAAGCCGTAAGCAATGGTTTCAATGGTAGATTTCAGTATGACGTATATTTATTACTGTAACGTATATTTTTTCAGTTTATTTTAATGGAGCTTTTTTTTATTATGCCAGCCCTTTTGTACCTTAATCCAATGTTACATATCAATGTTCTATGGATAAATAAAAAAAAAAAAAAAAAAAAAAAAAAAAAAAATATTTTTTTAAACTATGAAATTATTTAGCTATTTGTAATTGGGTTTGACAAAATAGGTACCTACTTTGCAAATTATCTATATCTTATACCTTATGTTAAAATTAAACGTCTTTCCATTTCGTATGCTTTTGGTATTTGGTGTCGTGGTTGCGGGTTCGAATCCCGCTAGGGGTCTATGTTTGTGTGATGAATACGGACATGTGTACCCGAGTTATGGATGTTTTCATTTATAATAAGTATTTATTTACAAAAGAAAAAATGTATTTATGTAGTATATCAACCATCTGGTATCCACAACATCAGCCTATAGTTGCTTACTGTGGAACTAGATGACGCTGTATGTATGTCTAATGATATTTATTATTATTTATTTATTATTATGCTTGGCTGCACTACATATAGGACCTCGGCACAAATCGCACCTTGAGGTTGTCCAGAAGTGGATAGGGGCTGCTGATTTGTGTCAACCAAGCGTATTGGTCTTCCGAGCACATTTATTCGGAGCAACTCAAACTCATATTTGGATTCTGGCTAGAGGTATTTACAAATTGTCACCCACGAAAGCGGACGTACCTTATAAAGTAAAATCCAAGAAAATCCTTCGCCCGCTGTTGTAAATTTTAACGTAAAACTAAGCCATTTGTTAACAGAAAGCAATATTTGTATAAACGTGTGATATATCGTGGGAACAGGTAAAAATCGTGAGTTGAATACAACCATTCAACATTGTATGATAGATAAAACACGCAATATCTTGTATGCTAACTGTAGACGCCAAATCGCTTTGAAGTTGTTCTAACCGTTCAATTCTTATTTTAAAGAATGCTTTTCTTTCCCTGAGTAACTAGAAATGTTGACCAACCTTATGTATAATATAGGCGAGGGGATTCTGTTATCACATCAGGTTAATAAAACACATTTAATCTCCCCATCTAAAAATCGAACTAATATTATTAATGCTAAAGTTTTGAAATTTATTTGTTGCTCAATCACGGCGAAACAGATGAATACGGATTTGGATTAAATTTGGTATATAGGTAGAACATACCCTGGATTATTTTTATCCTGATAAAGTGAGTCGTTCCCGCGGGATAAACAAATTTCCGCGATAAAGTTATTTCACGCAGGCGAAGCTGCGGGCGGAAAGCTAATGAGTAATAAATAAGTTAAGCCCAGCCTATTTGCCTGTGTCAAAAACACGTACCTACAATACAAAATTAAATGTACCTGTCATATCAGCAGTTTTATATCTCCAATATTGGAACACTAGTGAGGGTACGGCCTGTACCTTAAGAGCTGGATTCCACGAGACAGGCATAGGGGCCTAGCGTGGATTGGTGGATTTCTGTCAGCTTTCAATTGAAAACAAGCTGGACCAACTGTTTCTCCGACGGAAACACTTGTATGAAAATATCACTAATGGCTCTTCATTAACTTGGGTAATCGGAAAGCAATAGGGAATCCGCCAGAGTTCATAGTATTATGTAATAATTACAATATGACAATTTTTGAAATCTACATTACGAGGAGGTAACTCCAGCCTCAGTCAGGACTGTGTAGCCTAGATGCCAATACCCAGACTCATAACTAGGTTTTAGTCATAGCCGGAAATCAAGACATTTAATTATGAATAATGCTAATATATTGTGGTATTATAATAATGACACTAATAACTCAGAAATAATAGCATTTAATAACCACAGCAATAAAGATTAAATATGACCGACGTAATATCAACAAAACGACAGCAAAGCTCCTTCCTTCCACTAATGATTAATGTAACGAGCTTATTTCGAAGTGAAAAAAGGTTTTGCAGGTATATTTAAAAAATAAAATTCGAGAGAACATTTCCGAGAACCAGTATCGTGTCGACATGAAACTACATATAGCATAAGAACGTCCAAAACGACATTTCCTCCCTATGGAGGGAATGCATTAGAAATGTGTCTCAATTGACCAAGATCTCACACCAAATTTGCAAGATAAAACCGACAAGTGTGTATGAAGAAATAAGATGGGAAAGATGTCTCCGCAATGAGATAGGAAAGATGCCTCGACTCGAAAAGAAGAAGAAGGAAAGATGTGTGTCGATTTACTAAGATCTCACCCGAATTTGCAAGGTAAAGCCGTCAAGTGTGTATGAAATGAGATGGAAAAGGTGTGTCTACACTTATGCATGCAATAGCTAGCGATCTAATTTACTTTGTGGTAAATGAGATCCCTAGTTATTGTATGCATATGTTGAAAGATCGATCCAGCACTGTAACTAGTGACATATGTATTAGATAACGAATAAACATACATAAATATATATTTAAACATCCATGACTCAGAATTAAATGTTCGTATTCATTACACAAAAATTTTCCCCTAGCGGGATGCGAACCCGCAATCATGGTTTTGAAGGCAGGGTCACTAACCACTACCAATCGGTCTTCAAATAAACTATGACTAACTTTTTGTTCCATGCTCCTTCATATTAAACTATACGGTGTAAGTACGATTTCTTTATTCATTTTTATTACAGTTTATTGCTTTACTGCGACTTTCCACTCTAGGGATATATGTGCGATAGCAGGTGAAATCTGGAGTTTCTGACTACGTCAGATAGATACAGAGGTAATAAAACCGCAAGTTCCACGTTAATCAAATAATGTTTATTTACAAAATTACTATAATAAAATGGTTACTTATAATAAAAGAACAAATTGAGATGGATGACCGAAGTAGGCATATATATACGAGAATCTTATTCAATTTATATGACGTCCGGCGACAGTTAATAATCTTAATTATACCTATAAACAATATAACAAGCAACTCAATGTTATTATAGTAATATTTTAACAGTGTATCCTAGTGACAGTATTTATCTCATCATTCGCATACATTATAAGCACATAACTTCCGCGGTCCAACTCTACGATGCGTATCATCTCACGACTACGCTTAAGCGTTTCATAATGATTGCAAACACACTGATAGAGGTTTATGTTTATTCTGACGTTTGTATTAATGATTTTTTGGTGTTTTAAGATATGCTCAAAATTTATGAGTAGTAAAGTATAAATAAAAACAGATAACAAACTATATAATCAATTATAATTTCCTAATGAAGTATGTTAGGTGTAAAATGATTACTTATTAGATAAACATTAAAGATAAAGCAGTATGCAGTTTGTGGTTAGTACAAGCCACGCAAATAGAGCGTGGACGACGGTAATACGATAACTATAACTTTCTTACTTATGAATTAACTTTCTTAGTCAATGTTTTATGGTTAGTATGGAGAAGAGGCGAATCTTTAGCAATGCCTTATAAATATTAGTCTAGAAACTATAAAGTTAAAAATATTTGAAATAAATAAACATAAAACATAATTTCTCCAAATATTTAATTAAAAAAAATATTTTTCTCTTTAATCCCTCATTTAGTTTAACTGTTGTTTTTCGAAAGACGCTATTGGACGTGAAAGTAAATAATTTTAATATTCTTGATATATGTATTATATGAATCAAGTAATATGGATATAAATACAACACAGTAATGAAACTTAAGTATGGCACAAAAAAAGGGAAGATATATATTTTACAAAAATCTTTTAGTAAAAAGGATACAATTTTTTTTGTGAACAAAGGGTTTTTTAATTGAGTCAAGGTATTTTATCAGGCAAACCGAATTTAATTACATTGAAAACTGATAAACATGTCTCTGTCGTAGGCAGATTAACAGCTATTCAATTGAATACCTAGGCATATCGTTTTGCGAGGCGGACATATTCGCATTTACAAAAAAATGTGCTGCTCGGAGCGAGTTTCTTAGTTTGTGGTAGGTTGTTTTGGATACTATCGAGGAACCCCACCCAGTGGGACTGCCCTCTGGGCCGCGCAGTTTTCTATAAATCAGAAAATATCCGCAGCACATGACGTTCCGCCCAATCCGATTCAATTAAATGACAAATTTAACCTTACCTACGAAATCCATACATTAATGGTATAGATTTCGTCAGCGCATGACGATCCGCCCAATCCGATTCAATTAAATGACAAATTTAACCTTACCTACGAAATCCATACATTAATGGTATAGATTTCGTCAGCACATGACGATCCGCCCAATCCGATTCAATTAAATGACAAATTTAACCTTACCTACGAAATCCATACCATTAATAATTGCTAGACAGTAAAACTGCTTGTCATTAACTAAATCTAAAAGTTAGTTGAATTGAAAGGAAAAAGATGGTGTGGACAGTGCTTAGAGCAAACACTGCAAAATATGTATATTGTTAATATGCGCATACGTCAGATAGGATCTTGCGGTTACAAGCATCACAGGCCATGGCTCTGTCCAAGCATTATTGTAAACAGGACAATTAAAACTGTTTGCTATTACGAATGATAATCTATGTGAATAGCATTTGTATAACGTATGAATGTTACAAATTGTATCCTAAAAAATACATACAGCCGAACATAGTGCCTCCTTCTTTTTGATTGAAGTCTGATAAAAATCGCTAAATATGTCAGGCGGTTTGTATTAGAAAAATTTCAAACTTCAAGCATTTATTTCTACGTAAGATATATGATATCATTTGTTAAATGTTAATTGAAAGCTATTGGAAATAATAATAGGATTTATTGCATTTCTGTCAGTCAGTATGTCCAAGCTACTACCGCTTCGGAAAGGGAAATCATATGTGGTAAAAGAAGCGACGCAAGAAACCCACACGATTACTTGTCATTGCAACACACTTCCTGAGTCATATTTTTGCCGCCATATAATACTTAAAAGTACCAAGAGAGCAGAAGCTACTAAGTGTTCCACCCGGGACTCGGCGACTTGAACATAGTCTACCTAAGTTTTCTTGAATCCGTAAACTATACTTCCCTTCTGGCACAATAATTCCCCCAAAGTATTACCCTGCTTGCGCTCTTACGGATTTCCGTATATGGTTGGGATACATCAATGTATGAACACGCAAATTCCTAGCCAGGCCTTTCTCGATGGTAAGAGTCACGGTTACTAGTGGTCAATGTTTGATCATACTTGTTTACATTCCCTACACGTCCGTGACCTCACAGCGGAGTCTTTTGTAACAATAACGACAGGAAATTCATGATAAGTTCATACCCTTACTGAGGTCATGGAAACTCTGGCTTAAATTTGTATTCTCAAGCTGCTTGTCAGACTGGTAAGGGATTTAATTACTTCACTAACCTATTTTCTTTAATTATCAATTTGTTGACGACGGCAGTAGCGGTACCTTCATATAAGTCGAGAAGCCCGGCATTGGATATCAATTTCAAAGTCTATCGATCTATGTTTAAACAGTATAGGAAATCTTTGGAATAGGTATACCAGGTTATGATGATCTATATCACAGGCAATTGCATATGACCTTACAGATTAAGTGGAAAGAGGCAATTTAATGTGTTTAACCTCATTAACTATAAGAACCACAAATCATTCATCAATCATATCTCGGGCTTGCCTCACTCTGAAACCCTAGGCACGCCACTGAGCGACGGTAATTAAGATACAGTAAATATAATATTCAAGAAAAGGAAAACAAAAATTACGTGACTATCATGATTCATTCATAAAGGTTTAGGTCGATTAAAGTAAAATTAAGTAGTACTAACTACTAAGTAATGGTAGTGTGGAAAAGTTTTTTATTTGTAAGCGAGAGCGAGGGACAGTAATACAGTGTTGTCACTATAGAAAAAATCCATAAAAAAAAATTCTTAAAGTTAATGTTGCCAACATATTGGGGGCCGCGAGAACAAATAGAACATTGTAAGGCCTCTTGTTAATTGTGATAAAAAATTTAAAACATCATAGGTTGTCAGCATCACTAACATTATGAAAATACAGTTTCATGTTAAACTTTCACATAACTTTGCAATTAAATATGCACCACATATAACAATTACTATGGTTATCTTATTATAAAAGAAAAAAAACAACCCTACTTATGTTTACATGTAGTTAAGTCCTTAAAAACTTATACAAAACCTTAAACAAGTATTTGTTAGTCTATAACTTAATTACTAACACTTAAATCTAAATATTAAACACCAATCTTTGGTGCTCTTGGCATCGCAATTTAGGTAATCAGACTCTAAATTACACATACAAGGATGGCCTACGAACATATTACTTATCATTGTCATTATTAATGGGAAATAAACAAACTTTAGTAATTGACCTTATATGTTTCTTTTTGTTAGATGTCATTACTTCAAACGCTCTAACTTTGTTATCATTTCCCGGAAATACTTGAGTTATACGACCCATAGGCCAGGTGAGGGGAGGTGTACCGTCGTCACAAAGCAAGACTAAATCACCCACCTTTACATTAGCACAGTCATCCCTCCATTTTGGTCGTGACTGCAGATTGTTCAAATAATGTTTATGCCAAATTTTCCAAAATGATTGTACGATTTTGATCGTTACATTCCACAGCTTAAGTCTAGAAATTGGGACATCATTCAGATCATTTTCAGGATATGAAACTAATGCTCGACCTGTCAGAAAGTGACCCGGTGTAAGGTAAGTAAAGTCTTCACAGTTTGTTGATAAAGGTACTAGAGGTCTGGAATTTAATATTGCCTCTATTTGTGTGAGAACAGTAGACATCTCCTCATAGGTAAGTACATTATTTTGCATAACACGCTTTAGGTGGTGTTTGGTGCTTTTTACAGCAGATTCCCAGAGCCCACCGAACACAGGTGAGTAGCTGGGAATAAAATGAAAACGTATTTTGCTCTGCAAACCATAGTTATGGACCTGTGCTCGATGAGTTGGAGAGCTTATTAATTTATATAATTCAGTTAACTGATTCCTTCCGCCCTTGAAGTTACTTGCATTATCACAGAATACGTCATTTGGAAGGCCCCTTCTCGAGGCAAAGCGTTTAAAACAAGAAAGAAATGTTGCGGTAGTCAAATCCGACGCAAGTTCTATATGAACCGCTTTTGTTGCAAAGCAAACAAACAGACAAATATATCCTTTAGATATGACAGATCGCCTTACTCTGGATTGCTTTATATTTAGTGGACCCGCGTAGTCTATACCGACTTTATCAAATGCGTGTGCTTGAGTAACTCTCTGGGCTGGCAAGGAACCCATCAACTGCTTCGAGGCTTCAGCTTTTAATCTGAAACACGTAATACATTTGTGAACAATTTTTTTAACATGTCTGAGACCATTTATCAACCAATATCGCTCATTTATAGTTGATAACAGCAGCTTTGGACCTGCATGCATCAATCTTATGTGCTCACTCTGAATGATCATATCAGTTATACGTGATTCCTTTGGAAGGATGAGTGGGTGCTTTTGATTATACAAAAGCATAGAGTTGTGGAGACGCCCACCTACTCTAATCATGTCCCTGCTATCAAGAAAGGGATGTAATGATTTTAATGAATTATTTAAAATACAATTATTTCTCAACGACTTTACATCTTTAGAAAAGTACTTATGTTGTTCATGTTTAATTATCAATAACAATGAATTTTGTATTTCGTTACTAGTTAAAAAATTATTTTGAACTCGTTGGTTAATATCTTTTGTTTTGCAATTTGTATAAAATCGCAAAATATAGGCCATTGTCCTAGTCATTTTATGAATATCTGAAAACCTTTCAAATAAATCAAACGCACTTTGAGCTGCTGGGAGAGCTGTGGCACCAGGTGGCATGGTGTCAATTTTTGGTACCGTTTTCATCTCAGGTAACATAGTAGGTAAGTCAGTATTATTAATAAAATTATACTCATAATTTTGTAGAAATGTTGGACCATTCCACCACATTGTGTTGCCTGCAAGCTCCTGGGGGGCTACTCCCCGCGTGATGCAATCTGCAGGATTTTCGTGAGTAGAGACATAGTGCCAAGTCCACCCCGCCGTCAATTGTGCAACAACCCGAACCCGGTTTGCCACATAAGCATTCAGCTGTGTTATTTGAGTCCCAATCCAAGCTAGGACTATTTTAGAATCCGTAAACAAAGCCACGTTCTGCACACTTAATTTTATGCATATTGCTTGGTGAACCTTTACCATTAACTTTGCAAGCAAAAGCGCAGCATTGAGCTCAAGCCGAGGCACGGTTAACGGTTTATTAAGCGGGTTAACACGGGACTTGGAGCAAAGTAAGTATAAAGCTGCCTTACCTTCATCATATATCACTCTTAAATATACGCAACACCCGTAAGCTGTCGAGCTTGAAGCATCAGCAAACCCTATGAGCTGTATTGATGCTGCACATGCAGTAGGAATGTTTCTTTCCAGTGTTATAGGGCTCATGCTATCTAAGCTTTTAGTAAATAATAACCATTCCTCCCTCAGATCACCTGTCAAGGGAGAATCCCATTCTATATTAGCAGCCCACAGTGTCTGAATGAAACTTTTCGCCGTTACAATTATTGGAGCTACAAAACCAGGGGGATCATAAAATTTTGAAATATAACTAAGAATTTGTCGCTTAGTTATTGACCTGTCACCAAACTTCTCAGGACAGGTAATTGTAAAATGATCATTTTTGACATTAAAATCAATGCCTAAAGTTTTTAGACTTAAATTTTGTTTTTCAAAATCTATATTGTCAAAATGTTGCTCAGATTCTGGGATATTTTGCAGAATCTGAGGGACATTGGATGCCCATTTATGTGTTTGAAAGCCACCTCTTTTCAACATTTCAGTCAACTGTATTCTGGCTTCTATTATTGTGCATAAATCATTATTTGAAAATAGCACATCATCAACATAGGTACAATTTTTCAAAATGAATGAAGCAAGCGGTAGTTCATCTTTGTAAATGAAAGCAAGCTCATCCAGACACCGCGTGGCGAGAAAGCTGGAACTTTTCAGACCATAGATGACTGTTTCCAGCTGGATGCACCTTATCTCCTTGTCGGGATTCTCCCTCCACAGGATGTTCTGTAATGAAGCATGCGATTTATTTAATTTTATGCACCTATACATTTTTTTTATGTCTGTGGTGAACATATGATCACCAAAACGAAATAGCATGAGTATTTCAAACAAATCCCTCTGAACAACAGCCCCATTGAGCAAAATATCATTCAATGATACTTTTTTATTGGTCTTCATAGACCCATCCATAACTGCCCTTAATTTTGTTGATTTACTATTCTCATTGATGACCGCATGATGTGGTAGAAAGTAAATGGGGTCGTTTTTCAAATCATATTGCCCAATGTCAATATAGTGGCCATGTCCCAACTCAATAATTTCGTCTATGAACCTTTTGTATTGTTGAAAAAAGGTTTTATTTTTATGAAGTTTTTTTTCTAATGCTTCAAATCTTTTGACTGCAAGATTGAATGAATCACCTAAATGATCATTGACCTGCTCTAGAGGTACCTTAAGTGGTAAGTCCACTTGAAATTGCTCATTATTTAATTGCACAGATTTTTTAAAAATGTCCTCGCATAATTCGGATTCTGTGGAGCTTTCATTAAATATCTGAGGGACTTCCTCAGTTTGCCAAAATTGCTTCAAAGTTTTGCTGATGCTTGTGTCACAATAAGTACATAAAAGTGATACCTGTTGTGATGGAATATGATTAGGTATGATACCCCCAACTATATGGCCGAAATGCGTGCTGATGATGCACGGAGCTGGAGTGGCGGCAGTACCAGCCACTTTCTGCAGCTGCTGTTCAGGCAGGAGGATCTGAAAAAACACATCACATCCCATTAACATATCTATGTCGCTTGGATTATTATAGCTGTCGTCTGCCAACCTTATACCAGGTGGCAAAATAAATTGTTGAAGTTTTTGTTGTGGTAATTTACATGTAATCTGATCAACCACACTACAATTTATTGTTAGCTTGAATAGCGAATTTAAAGAGTGGACTTCGAGAGGAATACTATATTTTATTTTATTGTTGATATTGGTAATCCCTACTATGTCAATATTGCTCTTCTTTGGTTTGAGCCCCAACTCCTGTACTACTTGAGACGTGACAAATGATACCTGAGATCCCGTATCTAAAAGTGCTTTGATGTGCAGCTCAGTCCCGTCGCTCCGCATTAATTTTACTTTTGCTGTGGGGAGTAAAGTTTGATTACTGCAATTATTTTTAGCTACCAAAACCACTGGGGACTCATCTTCGGTCGTATCAGCCTCATAATGTAGTAGGGTACTATGGGCTTTTTTACAGGTATTACACCTGAAGAAATACTTGCACCTACCTTGGTGTGGGTTTAAACAAATTTTGCATAAATTATTCTGCTTAACAAAGTGTATTCTTTCCTTTACAGGTGATAATTTAAATTTAGGACAGCTAAATAATTTGTGGGAATTTTTTCCAGAATACTTACAGTATGGACATGGAGGCGGAGACGGCTGCGATGTTGAGACATTTATGGATGCTCTTGAGTTCGCTGACTTTGACGTATAGGTTGGCGGGTGAGGCTGACCATGGCCATCCACACTCTCCAGTGCCAAAGCTCTCCTTTGAATGAATTCTAAGAACTCTGCTAATGTTGGTTGTTTCTTTGCGTCCCGTTCCATCTGAAAGGCCTTAGCCGTGTAAGCATCTACCTTGCGTACCAAAATACACATCAATATGGGATCCCAGCTGCCTACATTGGAATCTAAATTTTTTAAAGCAGCAATATGCTGTTTTATTTGTGAAACAAAATCCCTAAAACCTGATGCAGAGGATTTTATGTTAGGTAAATCAAGTAATTGTGTGATATGATCATTCATAATGAGCGAATTGTTTGCATATCTATCTGTTAAAATACTTAAAGCCTCTGTATAACTTTCTCTACATAAGGGAAGGTTTTTAATTAAATCTAAAGGTTCACCCTTTACAAAATTCCGTAAATAATACAGTCTCTGGACATTGTCTAGGTTAGGATTGTTGTGAATGACAGAGGTGAACACATTAATGAATTGTGTATACTCACAATATTTTCCTGTGAATGTGGCAATTTCCACGTTAGGCAATTTGGTTTGCGCCAGCGGAGCAGTGGAACACTTTTGAGAATACGAATAAGTGTCGCCATTTTTTTTTGAAAGCTCTAGGGCCGCTATGCCATCATTTAATCTGGCAAGCGTTTCTACGTATCTATCTTCCTGCTCGCTTATATTTTCAACGTCATCAGGTTTTACGTTTAGAATTTGCATATTGTACTTTTCGTATTCTTTAAATGCGGAAATTAAACGTTCCTTTTTTGCCAGTAACAATGAATGAGACGCGCTCGAAAAAGCGTCCGTATTTATAAAATTATGTAAACGCGTTAATGCGCCCTTCACGTATCCTCTGGCACCCACCAACATTGCACTATCACTACTCATTTTAATAATAAACCAAAAAAAACTTCGGTACACTGAATTAATAAAATTAAAAGAAACAAAGGCGTCGCAGACGCATATTGCTTAACCGCTAAAATAAAATGGATGACAAGCGTCGGTTGGTCGAAGTTCGCTCGTTCACTCACGCAGGACGTCGACGAATTTTCGTTTGTTAAGTTGCAATCTTGCTCGTTTCGTTCCGCTCTGTGTTTCCGCCAAGGGTTGCCGCGCGCTAAAATGTGCCGACTGGTAGCTTGTATACCTAGTTGTTCCGTCCGCCCACAGATGGCGCGCCACTGGAGCGGAAATAACAAACGGGTTGTTTGTTTGTTATGCTGTTACGTTGCATGCACTGATTTGATGACGCTTTAGATAGCCTATAGGCACAAACCTACTATAATGGCTGAAATAAAACGTAATGCATTCACAAAATACACTTAAATTAGCTGCAAAATTGCTTGAACACTCGCAACTATTGTGAAACCGTGGCAATTCTTGCGTAAAAATACGTATGCTCAGCCTTTCTTGGAAAGGTTTTGCTTGCTGCCACACCGATGGGTAGCCGTGAATGTTTGCAGAGTTGACCCACAAATTACTCGTAGATCACAGAACACTGCTGCTGCAAAGTATGTTGCACTCACGTACCACAGCTGTTGTCGGCGCACTATATTCACATTATTCGTCGCTGATATAACTTTTAGCTCGATAGGACCATGTGGAAAAGTTTTTTATTTGTAAGCGAGAGCGAGGGACAGTAATACAGTGTTGTCACTATAGAAAAAATCCATAAAAAAAAATTCTTAAAGTTAATGTTGCCAACAGGTAGTACTACTTAATGTAAGGCTGTTGATGATAATGAGGTAGACCTAGGACAAACGATCCAAATAGAAAACTTCAAGATCGATAAAGAGGCATACAGTTGTATCCAATTTGGATAGGCAGTGTTTAGAAGACTGTGCAATGTTACAATGCTCATGCTTGTTTCCCGTTGGGGTAGACAGAGACTATTGAATTCCACTTGCAACGATCCTGATATACTACTTTTGCATCTTCCACTCTCCTCAAAATGCATGCTCGACGATTAGTAGTTGACCGCACCTGACCTTTTATGAGTACGTCAGTCACTTGATTGAAGTACGTTCTTCTTGGTCGTCCTTTACTAGCCCTTCCATTCACGTTTTCGTTATATATTGCTTTCATTGATCTCTATTCACTCATTCGTTCTACGAGTATTTGCCCAAACCGGCGTCAGTCTTTCCTGAATCCTACAACCTTGGGATCTTCAAGAGCAGGGTGAATAGGCATCTACTGAGATCGCATGCTTCATCTTCGGCCACATCATCACTTCCCATCAGGTGAGATTGTGGTCAAATGCGTATCCAGTTAACAATAAAAAAAAAACACCTTAACATACCTCTTTCTATCGCATTCACTACGTCAACGGCGCATTGTTGCTTGTCCAAAATACCGCCTCCGTGGCTCAATGTAAGCAACATTGGGTTTACGATTCGGAGGTCGCGGGTTCGATCCCCAGCGGGGTACATGTTTAAGTACTCGGTTTGGTTGGTGGTAGGCCTTTTTAAATGTCCGCCTGGCTAGCTACCACCCATCTTATCTAAATCTACCGCCAAGTAGCAATGTTAATGCATGGTTATGTTCCGGTTGTCAGAGATAAGATTGCCAGCCCCCCAAATGTGTTGGGGTTTCCGGGTCAGTACGCTTCCACCTTCGACCTCATCTTCGCTTAACATCAGGTGTGATTGGGTCAAGTACGAACCCGTCGTGCATAAAAAAAAACCTCAGTGCATCTATAGTCTATAGGTGTGTTACCAATGATGATGGTCAACATCATCCTATGCTTTCCACCATGACCTCTCTCTCTATTAGTTCATACTCAGAAACAGCATTAGCCTTATTACAAATTCGACAGCTTTAATCAGCATCTCCATGTTGATTAATAAACAAATGAACTCGCAATGAAGGCACGACAGCAATTAGTTGCTTATTCATGTACAAAATTGTCGCAGACACGTGACTGACGTCATCTAATGACCAATTGGATCTAATGACGGTACTGCACGCAGTTATTAGGTCATCAACATTTATACCTTCAACTTTATTTTTATACACAACGGTTTATCGTATGACCTCAATCGCACCTGATGTTAAGTGAATATGAGGCCGAAAGTTTCACCCGAAACACCCAACATATTTACGGGTTGGCTATCTCATCTATTTGAAATAATTGGCAATGTTATTTATCTCAGTGATAGAACCAACCCATCTCTTCCTGGGTGTCGTAAAAAGCGACTAAGGGGATTTGCACCAAAAACATCTAGACTTGCACGTTTCAATTGTATTTATCTCAAACAGTTGTGGTAGGAAAATTGAATTCTTTTTCCTTGTGGTCCGACCCGGGCAACCATGATATTTCACCAACCCTATAGGACGGGGAAACGGCCGAACGATTCTTAATCTCATCTTCCGACTGGACCAGCACCCCTATTGTCTAACTCAAAGGGAATAGACTCCAACGCCAATTGTTACAGGGCCTCCGACTATTATATATTTTGACCAATAGTATAGGGTCTCAAGTATTAAATTGCTGTATTTTCTTTTCTGTTGTACAATAAAGTGTATTTGTTGTTGTAAATTTGACGAATGACGAAACCGCAATGAATTCATTATCGGTTGAAAATAGATGGATGAAAAAATTGCTTGCAGCGGTGATGAGAATGTTGAGATGGATGAGTGGAGTGACGAGGATGGATAAAATGGAATGAGTATGTACGAAGAAGTTTAAAAATGGCACCCGTGACAGAAAAGTTGCAAGGAAACCACAGAAAGCATCAAATAGTGTTGAAATTTTTAAATTCCTATCAAAATCAGTTAGGTATAATATCTTCCTTTTAGCGTTGCGTTTTGGCGAGTCGACGGCAAAAATATCAAAGTTAGAGGATCATAATATCACACGTAATTGTCTATGTCATCATAAAGGTCCGCAGTGTACAAGTGTCGGGAGACCTGCCCTGTCCAATGGATGTCCCATAGTTTTGTGACACCGCATGTAACACACACAAGATGTGAATGTAAAGCATTTGTCGTGGACGAGGAGGATAACATTTTGACGTTGACGGTCATAGAATTATGAAATAAGAAATTCCCCCATACGAGCAAATGACATAACACGAGGCAATTGTAGATTGATTCTCGATTATAGGTAGCTAATGCTTATTTTTATCCCGAAATACAAAAATGTAAGTATAATGTAGTAAATATGACCCATTTCTTTTCTAGGTCAAGGTCAAGTTGAATAGCCTTACGTATTAATTTTATTTATACGAGATTCTACATTCACAGTAGCTTTGCTTAGGCCAAACGTAAATCCGTATCTGCTTCAGAGGGTATACCTTTCAATAAATATAGGTTTGTTAGATTATTGGTGTCACAGGTGCCTTCATAATTGTCGAAAGCATTTTTCTTAATAGTATTTTGTTTCTATAGAAGTACATAAAGTGACATTGTTTAAAAATATTCTTGAATAGTTTAGGTCACTTACAACACAATACATATTGTGTTATTGTTGTGCTCGATCTCGTTTTAAAACTATTTTAAGTTTTCTTTTAATAACTAATGCACCTGACTGAGTTTTATATGACGCATTTATACTACTGCGACACACACGAATAGGGCTTATAGAAAATTGTTTCTTTTTTATATGTTTTCTTTTAGGAAAATAATCGTTACAAAATATTAGTTCTAATTTTTATTTCTTAAGCAATGCAGCTCGAGGACATTTTCAGCTAAAACACATGCATGCCTAACTATAACATGCTTAGTTGTTTATCCATCAATAAGTTTACTGTATTTAACATAAGTCTATCTAATTAAATATCAGTTAGTATTTATTGTTATTAAGATACAATTTAAAAATAGGGTTTTCTAAAAAAATCTAGACTAAGCGCTCGTTTTTTTTTGGCTTAATTATTCAAAATTACATATAAGACAGCAATTATATAAGTCGGTTCTGAATTATGTCCATCTAAGGTAATTTTTTACCGTATTTTCCCTGAGCTAAAGAGCAAGGTAGCAATCACCCGGAAACGAAGTATATATCCGTACGCACTGTAGTATATCAGTAGATACGGAATGTTTCAAGATGGCCAGTCCCCCGAATGTGTTGGGGTTTTCGGGTCAGTACGCTTCCACCTTCGAGCTCATCTTCACTTAACATCAGGTGTGATTGAGGTCAAGTAACAATTTGTGCATATTGTGCATAAAAAAAATCTACCTTCTATCAGAATGGCTAATTGGATACGCATTGTTCATCTAAAGGAAGGAACGCAAAAAAAAGGAAAGGCGTTTGTTTTGAGGACGACTGCTAGATGTTCTTGCCATTACCAGCTTTGCCGAAATTCCACCGATTTAATAGATGGCAACCCTATTGGTGAACAACCAGCTATTAAAGTGTCCTTTGGGGGCTTTTTGGCGGGAACTCGGCGAGTGAAGTAGCATTTTTCTTTATAAGTCTTAAAATTTGTGCATTCTAGCTTTTGAAGCTTAATAATGGCAGAATATTGTGCAGCAAACGTTAGTGTTGGTGTACAGGTGAAGGGAAGTGTAAATTAAAGTGCGTAACGGAGCTTTCGGGTTCCCACAAGAAGCCGCCAAAATCTTTTGTAAAGCATTCTGCCACTTTACTGAAGAATGACTTGACCGTGACTAGACTCTGTATACGACGAATTACTTGTTTTGATTGAGACTGACCTATAAACTGAAGAAATAAGATAAATAAAAATTTTCACTCGAAACTGGCAGTAATGTCCCTCGACAATGAGGTTGACTGGTTGCCATCCTCAAAAATAAGAAGAAGAAGAAAGTGTCCTTTTAAAATTCGTGACAAGAATATCCATTTCAATTATCTGGACGGAATTTCCTTTGACAGCGAATTGACGCAAATTTGTATGGACGACAGATCCGTGGATACTATTATCGCGATCGTTGATACATACAAATGAGTTAGTCATTCGGTACTAGTAGGTATACAGCTTTCATACTGTTAAACCCAAATAAATAAAAATAACTAAATGACATATAAATTCATAGATCATATACTTGGTCATAGGGCTACAAATACATTCCTCATCCACCCATCCGCATGCTACATGCACATATGCTCATTCACACACACACACACCCCCACACACATTCGTAAACAACATACCCCTAAAAAAATTCTAAGTACTTCCATTAATTTATTGATTCGTCTGTTTTCATACCTCTGTGCCTGAATATAATATGTATTTTAAAAAAAACTGTGGTTAATGGTGCTTGTATTACAATTAACCAAATTGCTTTGTAAAATAGTCTATAAGGAACACGAGTAATAGCCCCAAATAAATTGAAAAAAAAAAACCCCGACTACGGCATGACGACAGTACACCAGTGTAAACCGGCAATGTGAGCACAACGAGATCTGCTTAGACTGGCTTTTTAGGTTCGTCGTACAGCCTCGTTTACAATGCGTACCCGATTATTACTATTAACCGCCTCCTTGGCTCAATGTAAACAACGTTGGGTTTACGATTCGGAGATCGCGGGTTCGATCCCCAGCGGGGTACATGTTTAAGTACTCGGTTTGGTTGGTGGTAGGGCGTTTTAAATGTTCGCCTGGCTGGCTACCACCGTCTAATCTAAGTCTGCCGCCAAACAGCAATTAATAGCATTGTTGTGTTCCGGTTGTCAGAAAGAAGATTGCCAGTCCCCTAAATAAGATGGGGTGTCCGCATCAGTACGCTTCCACTTCGGCCTCATCTTCACTTAACATCAGGTGTGATTGAGGTCAAGTGCAAACCCGTTGTGCATAAAACAAAATACAAACAAATTGTGTTAACAATTAAATATCTCCAATACGCTTCAATACATTTTCATCAAACATGCTAAAGAGTTTATTCAACATCTCTGCCCGTAAACATCCCAGGGCTTTCCCTCGTATAATGAGGGAATATGGGCTATAGCCCACCACGCTGGCCCAATGCGCGTCGGAAACCTCACATACCTTTAAAATTTTATTTCTCAGGCATGCAGGTTTCCTCACGATGTTTTCCTTCACCGTTTAAGAGCAGTCGGATAAATGCACATAAGCAGTTAAATTAAATTTAAAACTCATTGGTACATGGCCCGCCTGGGAATCGAACCCGGACCTCCCTTAGCTTATTACACTATCCTATTTGCAGGAAATCTAATTAGGAACAAATGCAGATACTAATTCGACATACATTGCTGGTTGAAGTAAGGTTATTTGAATTAGCAGAACCAAACCTCCCAGCAATGTATGCCGAATTAATCTCTGCATTTAGGGTGGAAATAGTGCGCTCGGAGCCTTCCTATACACTAAACAATAACAATCTGCCTGACGAAATAAAATTAGTTAATGACAAAATGTTTAAAATTCGATTGATACAATGGCTTCAGGCAAAGTGTTTCTATGATGTTAAGAAATATTTAAATTATCAGAATGCTATGTAAAGTATCACAAATCATATTTTGCACATCTGCATGCAGATTGAATACATGATTCCTAAATTTCTTATCAGACCTTATAAACTGTATTCTGGCAAATAAATAATTTCTTTCTTTCTTAATCGGAATCTAACTGTTCTAATTTCGATTACACCTTCCTATTACCTAATAATCCTAGTTAGACTTCCTACAAGTATGATAATATAATATAGCGCTTACGAACCTGTCTTTTTGTTTAATCTTATATAATTAAGAAATCCGCACAGAAATCGATCACGCATTATAAAGATACTAGCAGCTGCCCGCGACTTCGTCCGCGTAGACTACATGAATCAACACTTTATTACTTTCCCACGGGAATACATTCAGCAGAAAAATTACCATGTAGAGTTTATCGATATCGATTTTATTTCACAACCCAGGGGGTTGTTTTTCGAAAAATCTCAAAACACGTATTAGCTTATTTGTTCCTAGGAGTACTCTTGCGAAGTTTCGAGTCGAAAATACGTGAAATGTCCAAGTTATACTGTTTCTTCATACAAACTTCCCACCCCTGTTTCACCCCCTTAAAGGGTGAATTTTGAAAAATCCTTTCTTAGTGCTCCCCTAGACCTCGTAAGGAACCTACGTGCCAAATTTGGAAACTCTATTCACCCCTTTGACTATGACTATGACTTTGACTAAAACTTTGACTATGACTTTGACTATGACTTCGACTATGACATTGACTTTGACTTTGACTTTGACTTTGACTTTGACTTTGACTATGACTATGACTATGACTATGACTTTGACTATGACTTTGACTATGACTATGACTTTGACTATGACTTTGACTACGACTTTGACTTTGACTATGACTTTGACTATGACTTTGACTATGACTTTGACTATGACTTTGACTATGACTTTGACTATGACTTTGACTATGACTTTGACTATGACTTTGACTAAGACTTTGACTATGACTTTGACTATGACTTTGACCATGACTTTGACTATGACTTTGACTATGACTTTGACT
The DNA here is from genome assembly GCA_949316235.1 of Oegoconia quadripuncta. NCBI lineage: Eukaryota > Metazoa > Arthropoda > Insecta > Lepidoptera > Autostichidae > Oegoconia > Oegoconia quadripuncta. The sequence continues at coordinate 9,144,463 of OX438741.1, read as the reverse complement.
ATGACTTTGACTATGACTTTGACTATGACTTTGACATTGACTATGACTTTGACATTGACTATGACTTTGACTATGACTATGACTATGATTTTGACTATGATTTTGACTATGACTTTGACATGACTTTGACTATGAATTTTACTTTTCGACTTTGAGTCTTCGACTTTGAGCCTTCGTCTTTGAGCCTTCGATTTTGAGCCTTCGACTTTGAGCTTTCGACTTTGAGTCTTCGACTTTGAGTCTTCGACTTTTAGCCTTCGACTTTGAGCCTTCGACTTTCAGCCTTCGACTTTTAGCCTTCGAATTTGAGCCTTCGTCTTTGAGCCTTTGGCTTTGAGCCTTCGACTTTGAGTCTTCGACTTTGAGCCTTCGACTTTGAGCCTTCGACTTTGAGCCTTCGAATTTGAGCCTTCGACTTTGAGCCTTCGACTTTGAATTTCGAATTTGAATCTTCGACATTGACTCTTCGACTTCGACACCAATTTGAATTTGTGATTTCAACCCCTACCACTATCGCAACCCGTAAGGGGTTAGCTTCAAAATAAATGTCATTTTCGCAATCAACGTCCCAAAAAACCTAAATAACGACACCAATATAGACTTTTTTGGTATCATCCCCCACCCCTATCACACCCCTAGAGGGTTGGCTTAAAATAAATGTCATTTTCAAAATCAACATCCCAAAAAACCTAAATAACGACACCAATATCGATTTTATGGTTTCAACCCCCATTTCACACACCAGGGGGCTGTTTTTCGAAGAATCTCAACTCACCCTTATCTCATTCTCTAACCCCAAGGGGTTAGCTTCAAAACAAATGGCATTTTCGTAATTAACGTCCCAAAAAACCTAAATAATCACACCATTATTCACTTTTTTGGTGTCAACCCCCACCCCTATCTCAACCCTAGATGGTTAACTTAAAATAAATGTCATATTCATAATCAACATCCCATAAAGACTAAATAACGATACCATTATCGATTAAATGGTTTTAACCCTCATTTCACACCCCAGGGGGTTGTCCAATATAGACTTTTTTGATAGCAACCCCCACCCCTATCTCAACCCTAGAGGGTTAACTTAAAATAAATGTCATTTTCATAATCAACATCCCATAAATCCTAAATAACGACACCAATATCGATTTTATGGTTTTAACCCCCATTTCACAACCCAGGGGGTTGTTTTTCGAAAAATCTCAAAACACGTATTAGCTTATTTGTTCCTAGGAGTACTCTTGCGAAGTCGAAAAGTCTAAGTTAGAAGTTTCGAGTCGAAAATAGTCGAAATGTCTAAGTTATACTGTTTCTTCATAAAAACTTCCCACCCCTGTTTCACCCCCTTAAAGGGTGAATTTTGAAAAATCCTTTCTTAGTGCTCCCCTAGACCTCGTAAGGAACGTACGTGCCAAATTTGGAAACTCTAGACCCAGCGGTTTGGCCTGTGCGTTGATATGTCAGTCAGTCAGTCAGTCATTCAGTTTCTTCCTTTATATATTTAGATATCCGGACAAAGACTATCTCAATAAATGTTTTAATTACATTATATTTATTATATTTACACCACTACACTACACATCATCCATTTGCATACTTCCACTCTTAGTTTTCTTTTCTTTATTTCATCCCGCGCGCCTCCTGGGTGATAGGTGAAAATCAGTGCTTGCTCGTTCATTGAGCATTTTTAATGCACTGAGCTATGACCTTGTTGCATGACTGTTGCACACATTCCCACACACAAAGAATCGGCAGTAAGTCTTCTCTTGTCTTCTCTTCGTCTTAGGATTATTTATCCTAAGTTTTTGCCCGCGATTTTATCCGTTGTTCCCTTTCCACTTGAAAGACGAACAGACTAACAAACACATTTCATTTATAATTATTAGTTTAAATTGGTTGGACTATAAAACAAATTCAAATCGCACTCGGTCCTCCCAAGGCCGGCTGGATTGCTGTCTAAAATAATTAATTTTACGTATATCGATCCGATGATAATTTCAAACAAGCCAGGTTAATTAGTATTGGAAATTAGTAATTCCTAACCAAATACACACTAGATAAGTTTGAATTAAAATTTTATTACTGTTTTACCATAGCCAAAGCGTATTGGTTTTATTAGTGGCCTAATAAAGTCAAGACTTGTTTAAGTATTTGTCTGCATTCCGTATTCCATTAGCTATAGCAACACACTGCATATACAGTGCATAAAGTTACACATGCCTCCTAAATTTATTACCGAATCGAAGAAATATTGCAAGTACTAGGGTAATTTATTTATTAAATAACAACTATACATTGAAACATTGGAAACAGCACTCCAACTGGACCGCTTATTGCTTGCGGACAGAGGCTTGACATACATAAACACATAACGCCAACAAACACATAACACCCGTGGTTTTTCGTCGGGAGTTAAAAACAGTGCACAACACTACAACTCCACTCCAAAAACCAGGTCTTATGTTTCGTGATTTCCTTTTTGTTTGTATCTTTCCTTAAGTGTTTCTTCCTCAGTCACCATATCTCTGCTCTAATACACTATGTCCATAGCTGAGGGGCCTGGTGACCTGTAATTCTGGTTCTTCGTTTTTAGGCACCAGTCTTCCCAGAAATGAGTTCTATGTATTACCTAGTCCTAAAATCACTTTGTGAAGCGTCATTTGTGGTGAGAAAATAATCATTTTTTTTTAAATTCCATTCACACCCAGAGGTTTTCATGTCAAGTTATCATTGGGATGTTTATTTGACTCGTAGACCGACTAATTCGACCAAATCGTCGAATCTGATATGGAAATTTTATTCTATGGATTCATGGCAATACCTACTGCTTATTGCTGACAAAAATTATGACATTATTCATGAGGCTTAACCAACTAAGGTCAAAGAAGATTCAGTTAAAGTGAAAATTGATCTTCACTGGTCCAGGCTCGAACCTACCTTGTGATTAAAAGAATAATAATAATAAATATCCTTAAACATACATACAGCGCCATCTAGTTCCACAGTAAGCAACTATAGGCTTGTGTTGTGGATACTAGATGGTTGATATACTACAAATATATATTTTTTTTGTAAATAAATACTTGTTATAAATGAAAACATCCATAACTCGGGTACACATGTCCGTATTCATCACACAAACATAAGTCCCCGGGATTCGAACCCGCGACCTGTTGGTATAGTGGTCAGAGATTCTAACCACTACACCAAACAACAAAAGAAGGTTGCTAAATACACATTTTATAGGAATAATAGATATACATATATTTCAAGTCATAAGTATGTCATGAAGACGGACGTCACTAACCAGAATAAGTGTCGAGATTAGGTGGCCAGTAAATACTTAGAGGCTTGCTAAACAATGATTTTGGATCTTAACTGCGAAGAATTAATCGACTAAATTTTTGTGCTATATCTTCCATCGCCATTACAGTGGTTCGACGAATCATTGTATAACTGAACGTTTTGCAACATGATGGTTTACCGCCATCACAACTCATGGATTGAAGAACGAAAGTCACACACACACACACACACACACACACACACACACACACAAAGACGACCGGTTGGCGTAGTGGCTAGCGACCCTGTCAGCGAAACCAACGGTTGCGGGTTCGAATCCCGCGAGGGGTAAATGTTTGTGTGATGAATACGAACATTTATTCCCGAGTCATGGATATTTATATAAATATTTATGTATGTTTATCCGTTATCTAGTATCCATAGCACAAGCTTTGCTTAGTTTGGGACTAGATGATTGGTGTAAGTGTCCGAAATATTTATTTATGTTAAAAAAAAAACGAAAGTCACTGACACAGCCCAGCGGATTAGTCAGTTGAAGTGGCAGTGGGCAGAGCCCATATCTCGAGGAACTGATGGCCGGTGGGGCATTAAAGGTCTTAAGTGGAGACCATGCACAGGCAAGCGCAGCGTATATAGGACGTTCACTCACAAGGCGAACGGACGACCTGATGAAGGTCGCGGGAAGTCGCTAGATGCACCCGTCGCTGTGAAAATCTATGGAGGAGGCCAAAACAGCAACCAGTAGTACGTCTTGTGAAATGAAATAATTTATTTGCTTGATTTTGGATACAAGATAGGATGACACATAACAGAAGTCACATTAAAAATCTACTTAAAATCTAACGTGCAAATATTTAATAAATTAGGATTGCATTAGATATGTTATTACTTAAATATGATATAATAATGTATGTTGTCATAATATAAAACTAATTAATTGTCACATTGTGGCTGATACGATGATGCTGGGGGTCGATTTTGTAAACTTATTTGTGCTGCTCACGTCCGAATCTGCGGTAAGGGGGCTATGGACTTTGAGCTATGAATGAGTCGTTTGGGATTTCACCGTGAATTCCGATACGAGTTATGTCTGCTGGCTTACAGAAGAACATAGCAATATTCATAGCTGACACATTGCATAGCACATTTTTTTTATGCACGAGTTAGCGTTTGACATCTATATGTCATATCTGTTAAGGGAATATGAAGCAGCAGGTAAAAGCGATTTCGCCCGAATCCCCTTACTTTCATCATCATAATTATCAGCTAGAGGGCGTCCACTACTGACCATAGATTTCCCCCAAAAATTTCCAGAGCCATCGGACTAATTATCTTTTCTTTTCTTTTTTTTTATGCACAACGGGTTGGTACTTGACCTCAATCACACCTGATGTAAGTGAAGATGAGGTCGAAGGTGGAAGCGTACTGACCCGGAAACCCCAACACATTTGGGGGGCTGGCTATCTTATCTCTGAAAACCGGAACACAACAATGCTATTAACATTGCCGCTTGGCGGCAGATTTAGATAAGATGGTGGTAGCTAACAGTGGCGTGCCCTCCATACAGGCAGAAAGGCAGTGCAGTTCTAGCGAATTGTTTGTTTGCTTCGAAATTGATTATCAAGACAGCTGATTCATAAGATAAGAGTAAGTTATTATTTTTTTACCTTTAAAATGCCCTAACACCAACCAAACCGAGTACTTAAATATGTACCCCGCTCGGGATCGAACCCGCAGCCTCTGAATCCTAAACCCAATGTTGTTTACAATGGATCTTTGTTATCTTTTAATGAATAAATGAATGAATGAATGAATTGAGCCACGGAGGCGGTTAAAAGGGATGTTATTTATCTTATTAACTTTTTTATAGCTTAAGTAGCTTCCATTTTTTATTTTTTTTCTTATTTGTAGCGAGTTGACATTAAAATAATTTTATCACCACTCGTGGAACGCTAGTGCATCATCTGACTTCATAGTTAGATAAGACATCGTGGGAAAACAGCTTTCACCTACATTAAAACAGGTGCAACGCTTTTTTGCGACCTGCCCGAGAACAATTGAGTGCGGATTGTGGTCAGGCCCGGAGTGAGAAAAGCAATTTTTACTGCCCTAAATATAAGGGTCTTGTGGTTTCTAATAAAAAAAATAGAATAGCACATCTCTTCTCGGGGGTGTTGTAAAAGATGACTGGATTGATTGTGCACATAACAGCATGGCCACTGATGTAGTGGCCAAATTAGAACTAATTATTCTTGGAAAATGTAAACCATGAAAGCCTTGGGAAAGGCTTACATAAATAAAAGAGGACTTGTTTAAAAGATGTTGAAAAGAAAGGAATTGAACGATCGGTAATGATCGACTTTATTATCCAGAATTCGGCAAGGTAAGAGTATAATAAATAATAAATAAATAAATAAAAATCCTTAGACATACACACAGCGCCATCTAGTTCCACAGTAATTTCACAGTATATAATCGCGTTAATCACACATGTGCTAGCGAAATTCAGATCCGCATTATTATGACATTGGTTACGCTAGAAGGGTCACTGTACCAATCTGGTAAGATAAATTGAGAAATAATGTCTAAAAATAATTTTCATTGAAAGCTTTGCTGATATTAAAAACCTGTCTGTTGGCTGCCACCTATCAAGATGAGTTGGAAACATCACCACTGGACCACATAAAAAGCAGATCAGATTGATTAATGAAGTTACTGCATTAACTTCACGTCGTAAACGAGATAGCGCTTTATCAAAGTACACAATCCACTCCACACGCAGAAAAAGATCTCTTTCCCCTCTATCTATTTGCTCGTCTGTACTATCAAACAAACAAACAACAAAATATTCTTTATTGTACAACAATAAGAAGCATAAAAAGAAATAAGAAAAAGGGGATAGTCAATTTGGCGGCCTTATCACTAAAAGCGATCTCTTCCAGGCAACCTTTGGGTTAGGAAGCATTATGCACATGACATATCCTTCACCACTCACTCTTTTTCACTCTTCAAGTTGTGTTAATTTTAGTTATTTTGTTAAATTTAAGAATAAAGCGATTAATTTAGTGTCATCCCTGTATATTCCCACATAAAACCTCACAGCTCTTCAAGTTAGAATATTTAGACTCCCATTTTTACAATTACAAATTAAATTCACGCCCCAACACTGCCGAATGTAATGACCGAAAATAATTGTCTGTGATTGTCTATAGTTCAAAGTAGAATTAATTAATAGACCTTAATTACAACGTGTCACCTTCAGCCGTACCTGTCTTTCCCCTAGTTGTATAACGTTCGATCGCTTTTGCTTATTGTCTGGTTTCCGAACTTTGTCACATGTGATCGGTTTTCCCTTTTCACCCACTAATCATAGGCTCGTAACATATGGTAAAAGCTGATGCTAATCGCATGGGAATCCAGGTTTCCAGCACTCTTTCATAAAGAGATCGTATCGATCTTGCGTGCGAGTCTGGGCGAAGGGAGACTTGCGTTCTTTAATTTTCATTCGAGTAGTTTTATTGTTTTGTAATGTTAGGGTCCAAGAGAAAATGCTCCTAGCGTATTGTTAGTAACGTTAAATAAGGCAAGAATTCTTTCTTTGAGACAGTTAGAAAAATTATTGTTGAATGGTAAAATGATGACCAAAATATTGAACTCGGTATCGGTCATTCACATGCGTTGACTCATTATTTCACATCAGACGTTGTTAAGAACAATTGCGAAATTTATTGTGGCAAGGTTAAATAAAGTAAGTAGCAAATTCTATCCTGCGCAAAATTATCTAATTAATTGCTATAGCATGTTTTAGGTTGAATTATATTGCTCACCGTTTCCATCTCCTCATAGTCCACTCCATGTGGCTGTGTCTGGTTCTCCACGGCCCTCCACACCTTCAAACCATCCTTCTTAAACAACCCGTTTTGCTTCTTCAGAACTAATTTCATCGGTTTCCCAAACGCTTCCAATTCAATTTTATGCACATCCTCTTCATCGTTTACAGTATGCTCTTTATCACCAGATTCATCACTGACACTAGCACTATCACTTTCACTAGAATTATCACCGAACTGTATGCTTACTGTGTTATTTAAATCCCCAATAATATCAACATCCTTTATGTATTGCTTCGCTTTGATGAACATTTCATCGTTGAGAAGCGATGGCGGGCTTGTCTCCGTTTTCCAAGGTTTGTGGTTTTTCTCGTGGGGAATTTTCCCATGGTTGGGGGTGAAGGAGTTACTAGAATGGGAAGTGGGGATGTGCCGCCTGGATAAATGGTGAGTTAAATGGACTAAGTGGTACTCGGGGACGTTCGTGTGATGTTCGACGTGGAAGACGTGTCGGAGTTCGTCCGGCGACATTTGCTCGTGTATCTGGAAAGAAAAAGAATTCTTGCTTAATTTGATTGAAAAGAAAAACAAATACATATATTGTTGAGTTAGGTTAGGTAGGTACGACAAACGTCGACCACACGTCAAGCGTAATACTGCCAGCATAAGCTGAGCTGCTGTATAGTAGCGCGTCTACAAAACAAAAAACAAATTATATCTGATGCTAAAAAGTTGAAAACTGCGAATATTGCCACTCCAAAGTCTGCTATAGAAAAGATTGAATACGACTGACTTTGAGAATAAAATTATGTTTACAATAACACCGACTATTGTCGAATTACAAGTTGTAAACTAAAAATTTAAATGAGAAACTCTTGGGTTTTTTCCTAATTCTCCACTGGAGAGTAAGCCTTATGAATGAGCAGTGATTTTATTACTGAGTTAAAAATAAATCGTTTTAAAGTGATAACACTATCACATAAAATAATTTCTGTTCATTTTGACTATACTTTTGCTGCAGTAGCCACACTTAATATAACTATAAATCATATAATTTTGCAATAGCTTATCAAGTAAGTGTTCATATAGAGATTTTGTTACGTTCTAATGTTAAATTATGAAATATTGAACATTAGAATTTTGGAGGAGTTATCGCCAGTTACGACAGCATTCCCAGTGTCTATTAAACAAATATTTATCCACAACCTTTCACAATAGGGACATGTGCATATTTGTTTGGACATTAACCTCTTTTTTTAACTGTTCTCAATCCAGTTCTTAACTTCAGTTACATCCGTATTGTGAATGTCGGCATAAAGCAGTTATTCTTAAGAGTTGTAAGCCTTGACGGCGGTCAATACCTTGTCAATATTACTCGTGCGCTTTACGTATTTATTTCTAGTAATTTTTTACGATTTGTACATTTTCATTATCGAACTAAAATATTCACTAACAACAAAGATCAGCTAGTATTCTTCAATCATTTTTCCTGTATTTCTGGATTTACAAATTAGTTAATGACTCAATTCAATTTCAACGAAGTTTTCGTTTTCATCTAGTTTACTACCAATTACTGTTGCTGGTCTTGAACTAATTTCAGGTTAATTATGGGCATTGAAGGCCGAAAGAGAAAATCCCAGGCACAGATCTCTTTTTATTGTACTTGGTAACAGCTAATTAAAATCAAAAGGTCGAACAGTTCTATCATTATCAACAACATTCCGAGCAATCCGGAAGTTCGTACTTGTACGTGGGATGAAGTATATAGTATGTATTGTTTAGAATTTAGTACGAGTAAGTACCAACTGTTTGCATTGTGCCAGATCTCCGTGGACTGAACCAGTTATTATGTAACATTGCTTTAATGAAAGTTGAATAATAAAGACGTTCCTAAACAGAGTGAATTATCTAAAATGAAGCACGTTCAGAAAGTGATTAGACTATTCATCGATGACTGAATTGCAAACAAAACTTATATTGCATTACATGACATGTTTCTTTTCTTTTCCAGGGCGTCAGTCTTTCTAATATCCTATATACACTAAGATCGCGAACTTCAGCTTCGACAACATCGTCAGTTTCCAACAGGTAAGATTGTGGTCAAACGCGTATCCAATCAATATTTCGCTGCGGGCATCCATACGTTTACCTTATCGCGATTTCCACTCCACAAACTTCTGCAAGTTGCTGACCTGCTAACTTCAGGGTCCTCTAACCTAACCCTATTTCTATCTACTTCTTAAAGTAATTCGGAGCGTTGCTTTTTCCAGCACGTTGAGTAATCTCAAGATTTTGGACTAATCGTATCGGCAACATTCACGTGAAATACGTCAAAGCTGATTATCTCAGAAACTAAATGCTTATCATCAATTTTAGCCTATCAGCTCAGCTCTACGCAGGTCTCCTCTATGGCGACCTAATGGGCACCGAGGAGAAGTTCGCCAGTTTCAGACATACGCATACGCTATCACCGGAAGCGAGTACGGCTGGAAATTGAAGAAAACCTCAGAGAACACTTTTAGAGTCCACTGCTGAGTCCAGACTGCTACCAGTAGCCAAATCGGTGTATTTGTAAGTGTATGGCCCAAAAGGGAAGAACTGCGCTAGAGATTTAGGGCAGAATAAATATTTATAGAGAATCATGTAAATATTTATATGACGTATGGAAAGATTCTGAGCGTCGGTGGCTCAGTGGGTAAGACGCGGTCTCCCAATTTAGGAGATCCGGGTTATATTCCCAGGCAGGCCAGTACCAACGAGTTTTTAAATATAATTTAATTACTTATGTGCATTTATCCGAAAACATCGTGAGGAAACCTGTATGCCTGAGAAATAATTCAATGGCATGTGAAGTCCCCAACCCGCATTGGATCAGCGTGGTGGACTATGGCCCATACTCCCTCATATACGAGGGAAGGCCTATATCCCTGCATTGGGATGTTTACGGACTGATGGTGATGGAAAGAGTCCCGGAATGATACAAAAGGTACCTCTAGGTACATAACTCTCAAGATTTGACCCGAAAAACAAGATGGTTGATGGGGCCAAGGGCGGTGGTGGGTTACGCAGCCTTTGCGGCTGCTATAAACCTACTTCAGCTCATCTGTTGATGTAACCTAAGGCGCTTAACTAAATATCGACTTGATATTTGGCACAATGTAAACAATGCTTGCCCAAATCTACTCGTACCAATATTATATTGGTAAATAAAAATAGTTCTACACGGGAAGATCCTCGGATAATGTCCAGCTTGAAAATGTCAAGCATGCGATAAACATCTAATTCTGAAAAGGACCAATAAAATTCAGTTCCGTTAAATACTTGGATGAGTGTTTAACTAAGTATTGACATAAAACAAAACCTCATACTTCCTCGTCTTTGTTATATAAAAAAAAACAATGCAATGTTTTTTACACTATACACACGCAAAGTTGAGTTCCCAAATCTGCGATTGAATAACGTGTACATCATGAGATCCCATTGTTGGACAAATACGTTACAATGGCATCATTTTCGAAGTCATTATTGACGCTTCATAACTCCATCTATCATGGTCTAGTGCTTTAAGTACCTAAGGTTTGGTAGAACTGACTTTATTATATTGTACTGTTTTGTCCAGTATGATATTGACTGGTTTCCATTAAGTTCGTCATCATATCAGTCAGGATATCCGCTGCTGAACATAGGCCTCCACCATAGGTTTCTTAGGCCACCAAATGGAAGAGGCCTGTATTCAGCGATCTTTGTTATCCGTCTACCTTATGGTTGATTCCATTAGGTTAGTTAGGAAATAAATTGGATCACGCAAACACGTTTTTGAATTTCTTCATTGTGAAGAATTTTAATAATAGTTTAATATGTATTAAATGTGGACTCGGATCTCTGACGTAGGGAAAAAAGCGCCAACGTTGAAGTGAGACTGGGCGGGTCACGTGGGCCGCATGCCGTGCGAGTTGTGGGCTAATGCGTCCAGTATTTGGACTCCTACAATCGCCAGATGCAAACGTGGCAGACTGCGAAAACGGTAGAGAGACGAGCTTGACAGTTTTAATAAGGGATGGTTTGTGCTCGCCAAGAACAAAAACGACTGGAAACAGATGAGGCCTTAATAATAATAATAATGTATTAAATAATGTACGTAATGTTTTTTAAATGTAATACATATCTTACTAAAAAAATCTACCAAGAAACACACAATATGCAACAAGACGATAAAGATTTTAAAAAAGGATTATTTCAATTAAATTGCTCGTACCTGATTACGTATTCATCTCAAAATGGCTCCGTAGTTAAGTATCTAATGTCTGTCTTAATACCTAATGTGGATACACACACAATTCATAAAAAGAACTATTATAAAGAGCATTAATTAAAATGTTTAGCTGGTTTAAATTTCGGATATTCCGCGAGATTTTTTTTAGCGAATAAAATTACGATTTGTACCTATCATTGTAATGAATGGAATCTAAATATTTTTGCTATTTTTTCATACCCGCTTCCTTGTTCGATTATGTTCGTATCTTTTGTAATATCTAAGTAAATGCCACTTTGAAATTTTAACAGAGATATTTGCCGGAAGATTTTTGTTGATTGGCTTCGAGATATTATTATAATAAAGTTCACAGTAGTAACTATATATATAAATACGTACAGTCACGACCTTTACCCCAAATGCCGTGGTCAGAGATATCCCAAACATAAGCGTTTGGGTATTTCAAACACAATTGTAGGGAGACCTATTATTGGTTTAGGAGTTACTATATTTTTATAGCAATAATGAACAGCTGTTGATTTGGTGTCGGCACGTAAAAAGAAAAGAACCAACCCGTGTTTTCCCGTAGGAGTCGTAAGGCGACTAAGGGACTTTCCATCAAAACACATCTATAGATTTGCACGTTCCTGACTTTCCTGTCACGGATGCATTTCTGTATATTTAAATAAATAAATATAGCTATCTATATTTCGAAAGGTGAACCATGCGTGTTGTTCAAGCATTAAATTTTTAAAGCTTGGAATATCTAAACGCTGATGTTTGGGATATCTCTGACCCTTCTATTGGGGATAAACGTCGTTACGTTATGTATGTAGCTGTTGTGAAATAATTTGTATTCGTTTTTTCAATAAAGAAAAAAATATATAAATAATGCTTGAAACAACATCCACGGACACCTTTCGAAATATACAGAAATGCACACGTGACGGGGGTGAGTCCATCATCATCAGCCCGTAAATATCCCACTGCATAAACATATAGCCTTTCCCTCATCGATACGACACGGCATCTACTTCTTCCTTTACTTGTACCATGTATGTTCAGAATTAATACCTAATTATAAATAATTCGGACACTTACACCAATCATCTAGTGCCAAACTAAGCAAAGCTTGTACATGGCTACTAGATAAGCTTGTAATCATCATCTCAGCTCGTAAAAAGCCCACTGCAGGGATATAGGCCTTCCCTCGTATAATGAGGGAGTATAGGCCGTAGTCCACCACGCTGGCTCAATGCGGGTTGGGGACTTCACATGCCTTTGAATTTTTATTTCTCAGGCGTGCAGGTTTCCTCACGCTGTTTTCCTTCCCCGTTTAGGAGCAGCCGGATAAATGCACATAAGTAATTAATGAAATTTAAAAACTCATTGGTACATGGTCTGCCTGGGAAGAGAACCCGGACCTCCCAAATTGAGAGACCGCGTCTTAACCGCTGAGCTACCGACGCTCATCGACAGGTGAGGCCATATCGCCGGTTAAATATGCAAGGCTATACTTAGATTCTTTTTGGTGTAAGAATAAGAATCGTTTATTTGACCCATTTAGCGACACACATATTATTATTACTTGAAATGTGAAAATATACACAGTGAAATTGAGACCGAGTGAGATAAAAGTAGTACACAAAACAGTTTCATGTAATAGGATTAGGATTCCTATCTCATAATGCAGTTTACAAACTACAATAAAAATACCTAAGCAATGTTTCATTTATAGACTAAAGTCCTTAAAAATTAATTTTCGGTGTCGCAAAGTGGTATCAAACAAGGTCTCCTTCTCAGCATAAGTTGCAGTCTAGAAGTTAGACTACAACGCTGGTTTTCAGTGGAGCCTAAGGCGAAAACACGGACGCCGATCGGACACTGACGGTAAGTTTAAACAGTTTTTTTTAATGTATTTTTTTTAGTGTAGAGTCCTTTACGTACTATTACGATATCCATGTGAAGAGAATGGTTGGTTTTATACTGGCCGGAAATACACGGTAAATGATAACCTGCTACTATGTTACTTTGGAAAAAAAATTCACCACACAACGGATATTTGTGTTTGGAGCTAAATCACACGGGATCCATATACAAAAAGTATCCATGAGTAAATTAAAATCAGAAGACTATATAGCTCTATGAATAATAAATTCCTTAGCGGATTCGAAGTGATTTATCAAAATCCGCTAATAGATAACTGTTAACTTAATGCGTTTGAACACAAGGTTGAATTACAATTGTTTTGTTACGGTTGCTATAAGGACATAGACAGTGCTACCACTGCACTGTTACTGAGACGCGAAACTCGAACTAAACTCCTTTTTTTTATGCACAACGGGTTGATACTTGAGCTCAATCACACCTGATGTAAAGTAAAGATGAGGTCGAAGGTGGAAGCGTACTGACCCGGAAACCATAACACATTTGGGGGACTGGCTATCATATCTCTGACAACCGGAACACAACAATGCAACTAACATTGCTGCTTGGCGGCGGATTTAGATAAGATGGTGGTAACTAGCCAGGCGGACATTTAGAATGCCCTACCACCAACGAAACCGAGTACTTAAACATGTACCCCGCTGGGGATCGAACCTGCGAACTCCGAATCGTAAACCCAATGTTGTTTATATTGAGCCATGGAATTCCCGCGCAAGCGACCTTATTTCGCAAAAGGAAGTTATAACTTTGACCGTTATGTGTATGTGTCCGTCTGGGGCACCGTAGCTCTTATCCAGATGAACCCATTTGGATGTGGTTTATAAGAAAGCAGGTTTTCTAGCGGTGGTTCTAAGATATGTTTTATCAAAATCGGTTAAGCCGTTTTATTTTAATCGCTTGTTTTTTCGAGGGTTTTTGAAAAATATTTATGATTTTATATACACATATTAGGTGACATGGAATGGAACATTGAGGATGGTATTTATTCAGCAATAAATTGATGATATTGATAAATAACAATATGTGATTGAGGTCAAGTACCAACCCGTTGTAAATAATAAATAATAATAAAATAAATGGCTACCATCGAGGTTTATGTGAATCTAAGCCCTCAAGCGTAGTTTTTGCATGTGGAGAACTGAAAACAGATGTGACGGTAATAGTCCAGTAATATGTAGGTACACTTTAATTTCCTATAATTTTAAAGGCCGTGATTTTATTACACATGGATGGAGTACCTGGCAGTGACAGAATAAAAATGTTTTCTAACAAACCGCTGGCTTGCTTTAGATATAGTCTAGATATAATGTGTAATATATTACATTTTTGATTATAATGATGAAGATCTTAGAAATTACTATACATTTAAACCCTCGCCGCGTTTTTAAATGTCTACTTGTGCCTGGCCAGCTAATACCTACCATCTGATCTAAGTCTGCTGTGAAAATGCCATGTTGATAGCATTGTTGTGTTTCGGCTGTTTGAGATAGAATAGCTAGTCTGCCAGAAAAGTTGAGGGTACCGGGTGAGCGCGCTTCTATTTTCATCTTCATTTTCACTTAAAATCAGGTGGGATTGAGATCAAGCGTAAATACATTATGTACTGACATTGTTCATTAATATTCTTAATATTGAGTAAATTAATTTTTAACTATATTATAAGTTACAGTTATTTTGTTTACTAATGAATGACACATCATGTAATATAAGTTGTTGTTGTTTTAAAATAGTATAATCTAAGTAAGTGTATCATGTGTCTTCAGTGAATAAAGCTATTCTATTCTATTCTATTCTATTCTATAATTTTTTTAAGTGGATGAATAAATATCTTTTTATTTATTATTTATTTATTATTTTATTGAAACACATTCGCTGAATGTGAAAAACGTTGTTGTTTTTCTTTTTCATTAAAGTTGATAAACGACTACCAATTCTCGTTCGAGTTCAAATCGTGAACTCCTAGTAACCAGCGTTCAACGCGTTACGAAATAGTTCCGCACAGATTTAGCTGCAGATTATAAGCACACCACTCATAGACCAATCAAAGCAGTGAGATAACTTTACATGGAAATCTCATTCACTATATGTATGTTCTATTGTCAATTAATATAATGTGGTTAATGTCGTTGAGCACAATTAATTGTTAATTACACACACCTAAGTCAGAATTAACAATCACATAAGTTGTAAATTACAATGCTTACTTAGAAATATTTTTCCTGGAAATAAGTACATTAATACTAATAATAACAAAACATTTGAGAATCAAAATGAAATAAACAAAACATTTGACTGAACGGAAGGAAATAGAAGAGAAATCACTAACATTAAACATACGTTAGCCTTAGCAACAACAGGTCAAGGCTGTACAAAAAATCTTAAGATTTTTTTTGCTTCATGCATTTGACGCTGCTATCTAGAATTACTGTTTATCGCTACACTGTGAGAGATTTAGCAGCTGATCCTGAGTCACGTACTGATAACAGTGTCGGAACTGCTGCAAGGTCGTGGTAGAAAGCTTAGAGCCAGACAAAGAAATGAAATTCCACAGTTTATATACTCTTTAATTGTTCTTGTTGTTTAGATGCTATCGCAATTTTCGGTGTTACATTTTGTAGATCTTGTACTTTATGATTATCTTGTTGTAATTGAGACAAATTTATAAAGGCATAAAAATGATGAATGGTAAACTCTTTTCCAACAATGCGGTATTTTGCGTAGAGTCCAATATTGACATGTTATTCCGTCCTTTTTCCGACTGGGGAGGTGACTCGAGCACATAAAACCACGACAGTGCCCGAAAGTAATATTTTTTAATTATAGTGAAGCCATTTCGGCCTTTCATTAGTATCTTGTTGCCGAGTTTACTACTCATTTAATATGGAGTTGTAAATTTTTGCTTTTGATATTGTCATCTATTATTTTTATGACTTTAAAAAAGATGTGATTCGAATTTACTATTACTAATTATAGAAGGAGTAAACTCGGCAACAAAATACTAACGATATGCCGAAATGCCTACATTTTAATTTAAAAAAATAGTAGATCGGGCACTGCCGAGACATTATGGGCCCGATTCGCTCCAAGCCCTTTTCCCATAGATGATTTTCAAAGAGGGAACAGTTACTGACTAACAATTTTCAGACTAACAGTTTCAACCGCAACAGTAAACAACATTGGTTTTACGATTCGGAAGTCGTGGGTTCGGTTCCCAGCGGGGTACATGAAGTATTCGGTTTGGTTGGTGGTACGGCATTTTAAATGTCGGCCTGGCTAGCTACCACCATCTGATCTAAATCTGCCGCCAAGCAGCAATGTTAATAGCATTGTTGTGTTCCGGTTGTCAGAGATAAGATAGCCAGTCCCCCAAATGTGTTGGGGTTTCCGGGTCAGTACGCTTCCACCTTCGGCCTCATCTTTACTTAACATCAGGTGTGATTGAGGTCAAGTACGAACTCGTTGTGCATACAACAACAAAAATAATAACACAATTTCTCATGTTAATTTCAGTAAAATTATATTTTTCTTAGGTTTAAAATGTCATTCATGATCTACGAAGTCAAACTTTCATGACTTTTTTTTGTGATTAACTGGATACGCGTTTGACCACAATCTCACCTGATGGGAGGTGACGATGTGGCCGAAGATGAAGCACACGATCTCAGTAGATGCCTATTCACCCTGCTCTTGAAGATCCCAAGGTTGTAGGATTCAGGAAAGACTGACGCAGGAAGGATACTTTTTGTTTGTTCAATATTCAAGTGAAGTAGTTTTAATTCAATATTTTTTTGGAATTAAAAAGTGATTAGAGTTCTTCGACGTCAAAGTGTCGTAAAACAAATGGAAACCAGCCGCTCCACGATCTCCAAAATACACAAAACTCCCGTCAAACTAAGTAATCGCTACAATTTTAAATTATTCACATTAACGCATATAATCAAAAGCATAACTATAATAAAAACCAAGTTACCAGACTGTTAGAACAATTTAGTTATACAACTAACTTTCTCGGTTATTTCCTCAAGGCATATAATACACATTGCTAAGACAACCTATCTAATAGAAGGTATGTTGTATTGAGAACAAAACATAGTTCTGGTTCAAACAGGAAGCTTTGGGTTAGGTAACCTAATCTAGAATGTAGTCTAGCTACTAGCTCACTTTATCTATACCCTTACGTGTACAGTTGACAACAAAACTAATAATTTTATTTGTCAGTTTATTCTTCGGTTTTGTGAAATTGGAATACATTTGTATCGTATCAACATCATCATCATATATGTGCTATGGTGTATTGTTCACCACCATCGCAAATAGAGTTGTTGCTAGTTTATAGTCTCTGTCTGTCTCTGTGTCTGTCAGTGGCATTGTAGCAGTTGAACCTAACTGAAAAGAGTTTTTGGTTTTCAATAGCTGATGTGTGCGAGGTGATTCTTAGTCGTTGCTAATGAATATCGGTTAAGCGTTATCGTTTTTAATACTGTTGATTTGTATATTTGGTTGATTTAGTCGGGGGCTTTCAACGATATAGCCACGGCTGCATCCAGGAGTAGGTATAGAGACCATGATTCTGACATACCGCTTTTGCTTCATTCACTCTTATAAAGTATACACACATGCTTGTCGGCTTAGGGCACTCTTGACTTAGCCTTTCTTTAAAACGTCACCGGTTTGATTGCGTTACGTTCGCAAACATTACTATAATCCACATTTGCTTCATATGTCTCTTTCATTTACCCTCTCCACATGTCTATGTGAAACCTTTTACAATCTTTTTTACTAGGTCTTCTTTCAAACCGCACTTCCCGATGTCATTTCTACTGCATTAATTCTACTTTCATGCTTTTCTAGGTTTTCAAAATTTTCCATCAAATCAAATACGCTTTATTGTTTAAATAAGGAAGGTTCATTTAAATATCTTATAGAAACTACAAATTAGGCGGCCTTATGGCTAACAGCGATCTCTTCCACGCAAACCTATCGTCACGGTATTCAATACGATTAATTAAGTGGGTTAGCACAAATAATTCCCTAATTGTTAAGTATATCTGAAAGTTCTGCATATTGAATTGAAAAAGTGTTATCTTATAGGTATGCAAAACCTTAATAAGTACCTACTATATGTGATGAGAAACAATATTAACTAAATAATCTGAACAAATAAAATATATCCATACAATTTATACCAATACATACATGTTAATTACATATATATGATATATAATATCTAATTTAAATAATTTCAATCTACAGTTATTCAGCAATTAATCCTACACGGTCCTGTCTATTTAGTTACAATTTTGTAAAATTTTTATATTTCCTTATCTTCTAACGTCGGTTTCTTGGGATACCCAAGAAAATTTATACATTATAACATTCAGTCATCATCATCTTCCTACCCTTATCCGACTCTAAGTAGGGTCGGCACAACATGTTTTCCTCTCCCGCTCTCCTCTATCAGCCGTCATCTCCGTA
Organism: Oegoconia quadripuncta; assembly: GCA_949316235.1. NCBI lineage: Eukaryota > Metazoa > Arthropoda > Insecta > Lepidoptera > Autostichidae > Oegoconia > Oegoconia quadripuncta. The sequence goes on along the minus strand of OX438741.1, from coordinate 9,125,653 downwards.
CTCACCCCTTTCACACATATATCATTCCTCACGAAGTCTACCCACACCTTCATTATGATATTTAGTATCGAAACAAAATACCAGCATTGTCATACTAAAACTATTGCAGCCTTCAGTATATCAGGGCATTAGCTTTAAACCGGGTCTGTTTACATAACTATTTATCGAATTATCACAGTTTAAGATATTCAAATGGCTGACTAAAGAGAACTTATTTACTCTAAAGCGGTACGAGACGCAAGGCTGTAACTGTTTGTCGCTTAAGTTTGCTTAGCGAAGGACGGTTGGGTTTGTTCTTTTAAGGCCGAATATAAACTCCCGGTTGAGGTCAGGGGATTTTTGCGTATATCCACTCGCATATTTCACTCTGAACTCAGAAATATTCTAATCAATCTAAAAATCAAAGTAATATCTCGCGTAAAAAATTCTTTACAATTTTCGGTTACGACGAACATATTATATGTTCAAGGTCACTGCTCTGTGGCTGTATTCCAGAAGGCTAGCCTTATTTATGCGCTAGCCCAAGCAACGCCAGCTACTTGAAGAGTTCACGCGCCTCCCAATCCCCATGCTTTCTACCCTAAAAGGCAGAACTTCATAGCGCATGTCTCAGGACTGCGTAATTTCTGCTGGCCTTTTTTATACGTAGTATATTTTTCTGTAAATTTGAGGTGTTTGAAGTAATTTCAGTGCGAAAGGAAAAGATTTTTAATTTTGATGGTTATATGTTTGCAGGTACGCTTTCGAATATCCAGAATAGGTTACTCAGGTTTCTAATAGTGGACTTTATACATGAAAGTGTATGATCATAGTCATTTTAATTATAAAATAACTATAACTTTAACTTCCAAAACTGCCGACACTGTCAAGTCGTCTAGGTAAATAAAGAAACAGAATAAAAAGGTGAAGTCTTAGAAATTACTAAACCGATTTAAAAAGAAACGACTTTCAAATCGATTCAGCTGTTTTGGGGCTACGAAGTTCTTCATGATTGAAATGGTATGACAAATGACCAAGCAGGGAATGATATGGTAAGCGATTAGAGCTGCCTGTAACTTCTCTTTGCCATAGATGTCCACACTTTTGTGCAAGAATACTTTTTTTTAATGCACAACGGGTTAGCACTTGACCTCAATCACACCTGATGTTAAGTGAAGATGAGACCGAAGGTGGAAGCGTACTGACCCGAAAACCCAAATATCTTATCTCTGACAACCGGAATACAACAATGCTTTTAATATTGCTGTTTGGCGGCAGATTTAGATAAAATGGTGGTAGCTAGCCAGGCGGACATTTAAAATGCCTACCACTAACCAAACCGAATACTAAACATGTACCCCGCTGGGGATCGAACCCGCGACCTGCGGTTCATAAACTATGTTATTTACATTGAGCCACGGAGGCGGTTAAAAATACGTGTTTCAGATACCTTTGATCGGCTAATTTTCTTCGGTTTTTTTCAGGTCGCGGAATAAATTTATATATTTACGGAACCCTCATAGTAGGTACTGCATACACATCCATTATACACCTATAATTGATACATGTGATCTCGTAAGCTTTGCATTCAATATATCAATACATCTTTTCAAATCATAATGACAAGCCGTTTAGAAAGCCAATTCAACCAAAAGACCGGCTTTGTTCTAAGACCATTATAAATTCAATACATTTCTACACACCCCGGTATATCTAATGAAACTTTAACAGTTCTCTAATTGCTAATTAACGAGTCTGCCTTCGATTAACGAATCTACATGCCCATATAAAAATGTGAGTACGTTGTCAATACGCTTTGGTTATAGACATTGATGTAGGTATATGCGAAGGATTTGGTCGCGCGAACAAATATTTTTTCCTAGCTTTTCTTAGTATATGGCGACCGATTGGTGTAGTGGATAGTGACCCTGTCAACGAAACCAACGGTTGCGGGGTCGAATCCCGCGAGGGGTGAAAGTTTGTGTGAATATATTTATTCCCGAGTCATGGATGTTTATATAAATATTTATGTATGTATATCCGTTCTTTAGTATCCATAGCACAAGCTTTGCTTAGTTTAGGACTAGGTGATTGGTGTAAGTGTCCGAAATATTTCTTATTTATTTATTTATTTATATAAAACAACTTCAGTTACGGTTAACCCGAACTATCGGATACAAATAAAAATCTATCCGTAACCGAATCCGATATAAAAACATCGAATAATTTCGGATAGAGGCGGAGTCTAAAATAGTTTATATGAGTGAGACATACTCGTATTATGACAGGTTTAGGTAGGTATTAGAAATAAAGTTAAATTATTTACCTATTTGTATTTTACCGCATCTGAAAATATAATTCTTATATCCGTATCTTCGGACTACTAGGCATGGGGAGGGATTCCACCCGTAAGTAGTTAATATACCAAACATTCGCACTAAGAAGTTCGACTTTTCATTCATCATTCGAACAGCCAAGGCGTGGAACTCCCTTCCCGCGTCAGTCTTTCCTGAAACCTACAACCTTGGGATCTTCAAGAGCTGAGTGAATAGGCATTTACTAGGATCGCGTGCTTCATCTTCGACCACATCCTCATTTTCCATCAGGTGAGAATGGTCAAACGCGTATCCAGTCAATCATAAAAAAAAATCAAATACTCTTTATTGCACAATTATCAAAAGCTACATGAAGAATACAGCGTACATCATTAATCGCACAAAAGGGCGGCCTTATCGCTAACAGAGAACCTTTCCAGCACACCTTAGGGTAAAGATACAAGCTACCAGTAAAAATCGTATCCAGATCCGAAATTTCATATCCAAAACATCCCTGATCACAAGCACACAGTCATAAACTCAAAAAGGAGTTTTATCTTGCAGCAAGCGATTAAGTTATATCTAATATATAGGTGGTACCTATCTGCTTACCCCTATGGGAAACATGGGTGACTTTATGTATGTATGTACTGGCTGGAATTATAGTCCGTCAGGACACTTTATGGGGTGAGAGTACACTTGAATACCTACATTTATTATGAGAGGCCTTCTGGCGGGAACTTAGCGAGTGATGTTGCATTTTTGTTTTTATTTGTTATAATTAGTGCATTCTGAGTTTTTTAAGCTTAATAATGGCGGAATATTGTGCAGCAAAAGTCAGTGATGGTGTGATAGTGAAGGGAAGTGTATATTAAAGTGTGTAACAAAGCCTTCGGGTTCCCACAAGAAGCCGCAAAATAATAAATAAATAAATAAATAATAATAAATATCCTTAGACATACAAACATCACCACAAGCGTTAATAAATAATAATACATAAATATCCTTAGACATACACACAGCGCCATCTAGTTCCACAGTAAGCAACTATAGGCTTGTGTTGTGGATACCAGATGGTTGATATACTAGATAAATACATTTTTTGTTGTAAATAAATACTTATTATAAATGAAAACATCCATAACTTGGGTACACATGTTCGTATTCATCACACAAACATATATGCCCCTAGCGGGATTCGAACCCCCAACAAATCTTCCGTAAAACATTCTGTCACTTTACTGATGAATTACTACATGCCTAATGTTTTCGTGTTTAGCAAGCAAATAAAGCCATAATTAAAAAAAAATACATCGTGTAACAATATGGGAACACCTTATACGACACGATGATTTCATCAAAACTATAATAGAAGGAAGAATAGAGGGGAAAAGAAAAAGAGGAAGACCGAGAATAAGCTACATGCAGCAAATAAAAGAGAAGTTGAACGTCGTGTCGTATCAGGAGGTCAAGAGGAAGGCGGAGAGCAGAGAGATATGGAAAAATCTCCACCGACAAGAGCATGGCTCTTAAATCAGATGATGATAACAATATCAGCTGTTTACCTCAGCCATCCATTTTTCAGAGTTTACTCCATAGTAAAATACTCCATTGTTCCTAAGGTACTATACAAACAGACAAAAATCCATCCAGTATAATGAAAAAACTAAAAGTTAGAACGTTATATTTGTATCGGTTTCTCAATAAAACCAATTTCTCAGTAATGCTTTACAATATAAAGCTGCGGAACCACGACGCGAGTTCGTGTAAATAGTTGGACGACCTTTAACCACACCATTAGAGATCAAGTAGCAACTACTCGGTACCATCACTGTTTCGCAATACGACCGATCACTCTGAAGGCGAAACATTTTAATAAATGGCAATATATTCGCGATCCCGTTTCTATATTTCATTAGGTCAAATGTTACTTAATGACTGTAAGTGCTCATCTGTAGATGTCTGGGCTGGTCAGTCACTCACGCAGGTTTTCGAATTCATATATGCAATGGATGTATGGATTGGAGTGTCATGTAGTTTCCGGCACGTATAGTCGAAACTACATGACACTTGACACACTACTTAATCCATAGGGCAATATATTCTCTAAAATGTTAAGAGGGTCATTTTGGAGGTGCTGTGTGTTTTCGTCACTCAAATAGAACAGAACCAACCCATCTCTTCCCGAGGGTGTAGTAAAAGGCGACTAAGGGACTTTCCACCAAAAACATCTACTTATAGATTTGCGCGTTGCAACGGCGATGTGCTCACTCCCGTGCATTTCTGTATATTTCATCAGGTGAACCGTGGAAGTTGTTTCATTCATTAACCTCTTAATGTTTGGAACACTCCAACATCATTGTTTGCGATATATCTGACCACCCTATTTGGGATAAAGGTCGTATCATTTTGGAGGACTGTGGTTGGAATAGCTTAAATGATGCCTCTAAATGTCGCATCCAATTGTGGGAAGAGCTCTTGCAGAAGTGCAGCAGCCGTATATACAACCAATACCAGTAAAATACAGAGTTTCCATAATTTGGAACCCTGAGGACTGTGAATTAATAGCTCTTGTTAAATTAAGAAATCCTGCAAAAGTTTCTTGATAAAGTGGTCAAATTACAGCTTTATGTCGCCACTGGCTCGTCTCCCTATAGGAGAGATACGGGCCGTATTCTACATTGCGGGCCTAGGGCGGATTGGTGAAATTGTGTCAGACTAAGGCCCGTTTTACAGGATGTTACTCAAGCAGAGATCTCCGCTTGAGGACAGTTAAAAAGGGACAACTAAATAAATGTAGTAGCATCTCTTTATAATTATGCTCAAGCGCCGATCTACGCTGGAGCAACATTCTGAAATATGAAAAGTGGACACTTGACAGTCAGGGAGTCAAAGTGAAGGCCAGATCATATATAAAATAATTTATCAGCCTACTTGATACCTTATCTAAAATCTGTTTGTCAATACTAATTCTCACGATTTATGAAATGCAAATCTAATTCGACGCAAGTAACACATGATCTAACAGAACTAGAACAGTGTCTAGTTTGCAATTTAAAAGTGAAACTGCAGAATATTGGACAGTGGAGAATTCTATTTAACCTCCAACCAAAAAGAGGGGTGTAATACGTTTGCAGCATGTGGCATGGCTGTGGCATGGTAACGCCAAAATTACTAAATATATTTGAAAATGGGTTTTTTAATGGTTCTCATCTTAGTCGCATAACGAAAATTTCAGTTAAGTGAAGTTAAGTTCAGTTGCTTTGTATACCTGGCTTATGTTGTTATGTTCACAATTTCTCAGGGAATTTCTAATAATCAATTTATGTTATACATTCCTACACCTTAGGATCTTCAAAAGCAGAGTGAACATTAGGATAATAAACAGGACACATTAACGTTACCGTAATGCGCGAGATGGGCGCATAATCTCAATTCTTTGGTTCTGGCAGAATTATCAGCGTTGTGGGATGTCCCTGCAACTTGATGCTGAGTCCAATTCGTTGGCCTGCTACAGGGCGCACATAAATTATAAAATTGTCTGGCTTTTTGTACTTATATTGCTTGTTGTGAATTGTTTCTGTGTACCTTGTAAGTATTTCTGTCATCGAATAAAGTTATTCTATTCTAATAGGCATTTACTAGGATCCTTTGCTTCATTGACTACATCGTAACTTTCCATCAGTTGAGATTATGGTCAAACGCGTATACAGTTAATTATAAAAAAACATTGTCATCATCAACAGCCTTCCACGTCCCCACTGTTGGGGCACAGCCTCATATTAATGGAAGAGGGTATGGGTAGCAGGTATATAATCCACCACGCAGGCCCACTGCGGATTGGTTGTTTTTTGTCAGACTATAGTGGCCACTAGACTGTCAGTGTTATCAAGCCGCCCTTGTAAGCCCCGACTTAGCTTAACATACATACATGCATAATATCACGCCTGTTTCCCGTAGGGGTAGGCCGAGACCGCAGACTTCCACTTGCTACGATACTGACACACCTCTTCTGCTTCCTTCACTCTCATAAGGTTGTTCATACATGCTCGTCGGTTTAGGGTACTCTTGACTTGGACTTTCTTTAAGACGTCCCCGATTTGATCATGGTACGTTCGCCGTGGTCTTCTCTTACCAACACTACCATCCACATTCGCTTTGTATATCTCTTTTGTAAGTCTTCTTTCATTCAGCTTAACGACTATCTTTAATTGAAAACATCCGAGATCGACTATTAAAATGCCACTAATGATCACTCATCCAAGGACTGACAGGGCCACATAATCGAAAACGAATAGCGAATGCGACTGCGCCAAGAAAGCTCCACCTTATACAATGATAAAATTACAATCGATTAGGTACCTTACGTTCATATATAAAGTCACTACCTTTACCCTAAATGGGTTTTTTTTATGCTCGACGGGTTTGTGCTTGACCTCAATCACACCTGATGTTAAATGAAGATGAGGTTGAAGGTGGATGCGTACTGACCCGGAAACCCCAACACATTTGGGGGACTGGCTATCTTATCTCTGACAACCGGAACACAACAATGCTATTAACATTGCTGCTTGGCGGCATATTTATATAAGATGGTGGTAGCTAGCCAGGCGGACATTTTGCCCTACCACCAACCAAACCGAGTACTTAAATATATACCCCGCTGGGGGTCGAACCCGCGACCTCCGAATCGTAAACCCAATGTTGTTTACATTGAGCCACGGAGGCGGGGTGGTCAGAGAAATCCGAAACTAAAGCTTTGAGGTGTCCAAACTTTAAAAGAGTAATTCTTGAAAAAATATCCATGGTTCACCTTCGAGATATACACAAGTGATAAGGGGCGAGCTCATCGCCGTAAAAACGTTTAAATCTATTATAGATGATTTATAGTGGAAAGTCCCATAGTCGCCTTTTGCAACACCCACGAGAAGAGATGGTTCTATTCTTTTTACAAGCTTTTATTTAACTTGCAACGTTCGTGTATAACCATTTCCTGCTTATACACAAGGAACTGGAATTTTGCATACTCGTTCAGTTTTGATGACAATACATTTATAGGGAAGACATGAACTGATACTGCAGTCAGGATCGTCTATTCACGAGAAGAACTCTTTTTTGCGTCGCGGGTTAAAATTCAGAGTCCAATCGTCTACAGTTTTATTTTAATTTACAAATACAGTGGTGTCGATTCGGTTGCACACGAACTAAACTAAAACGAGATTTAGACTAATGCTGTCACGTTATATTGTTCCAGAGAGAAAAAGACAGGCTCACTTTAAAATTGGTTTTAGTTTAGTTTGCGTACAACCGAATCGACACCAGTGTCATTTTTTATGATTCAATAAAATGAAAAGAGTTCAAATTAAAATTATAATCAAGATTTTGTTCTTGTGTAATGCGAAATGATTTCGTTATAGTGTGACAACCATAAGTTGTGTGAATTTATCAAATAATTTAGGTTCAGATTATTTATCAAAACAATGTTAGGCAGGCACACACTTCTTTCTCTAGTGATTACTTTATAGTAAGGTACTTATGTACCTAACTATCGCCACATTTGATAAAAATTATTATTACGAGTATTTTGTTCGGATAAAAAAAACCAATGTCGCCACAAAATCGTAAGTAGGTACACAGAATTAATATAGTATTAATATTTTATGATGATGGTTAAAAATTATATATGACTGTATATACATATACATATATATACAGTCACACACACACATAATTTCTCCAACAATGGCGTTAGAGAAATTATACATTTTTGAGTTTTAAAGCAAGTTTAACCGCCTTCATGGCTCAAATGTCTACCTGATTACCACCATATTATCAAAGTCTGACGCCAAACTACAATGTTGATAGCATTGTTGTGTTCTGGCTGTTTGAGATAAGATAATCAGTCTTCGAAATAATTTGGGGGCTGCGGGTAAGCGCGCTTCTACCTTAGGCCTCATCTCATTTAACATCAGGCGCACTTGAGGTCAATCGCTAACCCGTAAAAAAGTCTCCTGCCAACCTATTGTTGTCATGCTTTGAGACATATTGTGTAACGTTCAGGAACAATGAGTTTATGTTTCGGTCGTGATATGGCGTTTGCAGCTTGCCAGTTGTTGAATGAAAGTCTGCTAGGAGGGCGTGGCTCACAATGTATTTTTAACAAACTGTTAGCGGTAGGAGATAAAAGTATATTGTTATTGTGCTTAGGTTACTTGTTCAAGATATTATATAATAATGTAGGTATAGCTTATATTGACATCATAATCAATACTTATCCCCTTTGCTAAGACAGCTGCTAATAACCTATAAATACCTAAGTACTTTAAGTATAAAAATGCATCAAAGTTATGCAATGTTAAAGATCTACAAAAAGTCTATGACCTAAACTCGCTGTATAATCTGTGTAGCAATAAACTTTTTCTTTTCTTTTTTATTTCATAACGAGCTAATGCATCGCAAGTTCCGACACACATTGCAAATGCGTGCTCTTCTGTTTTTTCACACGAACATACTGTAATTTGTACGTCCGCTCGACTGGCGATCGGCCGACCTTGCGATATTACAAAACCTATGAGAAACCCACAAAAGCACTACAACTCTTACTTTTATTTGAAACTGGCCGATTATCTATAATCGCTGTAACTTTATTAGAGGGGAAAAAAACAATAAAATTGCCGCGAAACTTCGATGACAGCAGATTTGGCGCGAAAGCGTCTGACATTCGATACCGCCATGTTACTTGGCGGCCATCTTGAGCCGACCTTGCTCCAGAAACACACCGGTTTGTTTCGCAATTTGCCGGTGGGAAAATTCGTTGTTCCATCGATTTGTATTATCTTTTATGGTAATTAAAAACTCATTTACGGCAAGGAAGTTTGTCATTTGGTGCTTGAATCAACGAATTATCGCTAACAATAATCTGTCAACAGATATAAACATAACTATTAACTGAAAATTACGTGGAATCAAATGATTTGTATATCATCTAAAGACTAAACAAACATAGTTAAAAGCTAAGTATCTTCAGAACGGCTTAACCGATTTCCATCAAACATTGTGGGTTTATTCTTAAAGATAAAAAAAAAATGAAAAACATCGAAAGACAATAATATCATAAAAAATTGTTAAAAGCTAAATATTGTTAACCGTTATTCATCCTGGCTAAGAAACTGACCTCTCGTTTAGTCTTCAATAAGAAAAAAAGCCGCACTCAAATCGAACTTCGCATATTTACGGACTAGGATAAACACACACACACACAACGCCGTCAAACAAATAACACCCGTCGTTTTTCGATTAACTGAAATCTATCTCATACCAAAATACTTGGAGCGATATACTTTGGCCATACATTGATTTATATGCCATAGATAAGGCATAATCTCTTTCGCGGTTATCTTAAAATAGTTGAACATAGTAACATTATGTTCATTTTAATTATTCAAAGGATACTCTATGATTTTTTGTCACTGTTATATCATAATTGGTGCAGTTGTTATTTATTTGCTTTATTTAGGATCACCAACAATTGTTACCTCAATACATAATCTATATAACAATTAAGGTAGTGTTGAGATTAAATATACAACCTTTTATAGATAAACACAACATACGAGAATGCGAAAAACATTTAACCTAAACATTGATGCAATGACAGTTCACGAACGAATTCGGCGTGTGACTGAGTTCATATTGATAGCTCATTGGTGTCAAGAGGGAAGTTTGGCACAAATGAGTTGGTGCCATTTTAATTGTTTCAACGACCCGGTATATACGCAGAATACTTAAGTCTATAATCCCTTATTAGAGGCTCTCTCTCTCTCAGAGTAAACTGAATGTTGTTTATCCGTTCCTATTTGACCGGCCGTGTCTCTAGCAATTGTCTCCAGTCTCCATTCATCCAGTAATTCATACGCACTCTCAGTCTAAGAAATATAATTCCATTCTTCAATATCAACTATAATTAATTTGCCCGACTTTTTATGGTCATGATGAATACTAAAACCAAATATTGACATGATGTGCACCCCCCGTTATATATTCCATCCACTTCAAGATAAAGTGAAAAACAAGGAATAAGAAAGAAGATTGTATGAACCTGCTCGGATGTGGATAGAAATTATTTATTATTCTATGCAACCTTTAGTTTATTTCAAAAGTAATCACCTGAGACATTGATCACAATTCATAGCATACAGACCACTCATCCTTTCCTCACTATGGTATTCCCAGTTATGGACAAATCATACGACGACGACACGCACTTTAGAAATAAGTGAGCCTTGTACGAAAATAAGAGCAGCAAACAAATTTGAATGTTTGTCACATGTATGGACATGTAAAGTACAAGAAGGGAGAGCAGAGTACCCTAACACAAGTTTTAAGAAGCTTACAGGATACTCTCACAACTGTGTACAAGAGTGTTATGCTTGAATGGAAATAAATATTTTGAATTTGAATTTTGAATAGACTATATCCAAGATCAGCATACGCGTTTCAAAACTGAAACTATGAAACAATTTCCCTTTTGGAAGGAAAATGGTAATAAACCATACGCGGCATTGCTAGGTATTGATAGTATATTTAGATAGCCATCTCCAAATCCGAATTCGTGTAGCGCTAATAGGGCCTTGATTGGCACATTGTTCCGCTGATTGTGCCTAATAAACGCAGTCCGAGCATTGTCTCTCGGATCATTGTCTGCGAAACACGTTTTTGCTTCGAATTCCACCATTACCATACAAACGAGCGTTCCCACTGTTGTATAAATTATGTAAACCTTTGGTGGGCTAGTGTTGGACGTGTCCCAGAATTTGTCCCAGATTTATTGTAGCCGCTAACAGAAGTGACGCGGAGGAATGTTCGAAGTTGTGATATAGTGATTTAGGTCCTAAATATTAGAGCATGAAGCAATATTGATCGAAACAATTACTCGACAAAAGCACTTAGTGTTTCCACCAGCTCTGAAAGATTCCAACGTATGAGAGGTATTTTTCCACAGATACCTTATATATTATTGCGTATGGACCCAATCAAAATAGCACCAGTTCATTGGTGTTAAAACGGGAGTTTGGAACCAATGGGAATTCAGTCATACACCGACTTCGTTCGCGAACTGTCGTATCAAATGCTAATTTATGTTGTAAAATAATGCATCACTTACCACAGAAAAGTGATCAAAAAACATGCGAGTATCTAGCCGGTCTCCTCATTCAGTGAAAGAGCTACCACCTGATAATCATTGACGTAAGTCTTGGTAAAGTGAAACAAATAGTTTTTTCTCAGTTGTCACTTTAGGGTCATATGCCATGGTCGGAGCTACTGCAAAAAAGTTTAGAGTATTGCAAAGTTTTCTTGTTTCATAATTCTTCAGAAATGAAACACCAGGTTTCATGGGCGGTTGTGATTTCCATTCATAACTTGTTCGTAAAAAAAATTACCCAATAGAAATCTACTACTTAACTAGGTAGCTCCTCTTTAAGATTGCGTAATTCCAAACATTCAAACTGGCGAAATTATGAACATGTTACCAGCAGCCGTACCACTTAAAAATTTGACTAGACATTTGAAAAATGTAACAATAGTTTTGGAAGTTGGTTAAAATGATATGTTCTATACGTACCCTACCCTATATTACTTTTTGTTAGTTTGAGATACGATGGTCACCCTCCAAAAGTCGTTTCGGGATTATTAATGTGATGAAGGTCAATATTTAAAAAAATTAATATGTATATAATTAGAACTTAATACCAGCATAACATATAATTACCAAAAATAGCAATCGTAAATGTTGTTGTTGTTATGACTGCAAGTACTAACCCAATCCTAATATAATTTAACTAATTTAATAAGCCAAAGATAGCACAATGTGAGTGACTCGATATCGTGCACTGATGCATTTGACAGATAAACCCAATTTGGAACAGAATAATTCAATGCGGTCTATATTTGGGTACACAATGACTCTACATTCAGACCGCACTTTGACACCCGTAGTGACCTTATTAGCAAATGAAGTGCCAGACAAACATCAATTACGTAGACATATTACAATGTCTATTAAAACTGTAATAAAAACTTCTACACTACTCTGGATACTAATTAACTCCCGACGAAAATTGTTTTTGTTATGTATTTGACGGCATTGTGTGTCCCGTCTTTGTACCGGACGTACCTATTACTAATAATAGGTAGTCCGATTTGAGTGCAGTTAAAAACTAAACGAGGAGACAGGTTTTGGCCATATTTGATGAAAATTATCGGAGCAATTTTTAACCAAATTGAAAAAAAGGAGAACCTTCTCAATCGACTGTATTTTATGTTTGATACGCGATATCTACGTCATTTGTTAATCGATTTTGACGATTTTTCTTTAGGTGAAGATCTAATGATTCAGACCATTGGTACATTATTATTGCAACTTATCACCAGCCACCGCAAGTAACATGTTTCTTCACGAAGGGTCAAAATATCCCAATTTCAATATAATGTCTAAGCTATTACGATTTACCCAATTTTACAATCGCCTACGATATAGCTATCTAGATCAGCGTTACAACACTGAACGCCATTGCAAAAAAATAAGATCAAATTTTGCAAATACTTTCAACTAATTACAACACGACGAGATGTATATTGCAAATGATTAAAAACTGAAACAACATTAAAAATTATGCTAATCCAGACGTTACTCCATTTAGGCCCGTATTACTGAATGTTACTCAAGCAGAGATCTCCGCTTGAGGACAGTTAAAAAGGGACCTCTCTTGTTATATATTCTATTCACTTACAGATAAAGTAAAAAACAGGAGTAAGCAAGAAAATTGTGTGACACTGCTCGGATGGGAAAATACATTATTTATTATTTGATAAAACCTTTCGTTTATTTTTGGTATTAATCACTTGAGAGATGGATCATAATTCATAGCATAGATCAATTATTCTTTAGTCATCTATGGTATTCCCAGTTATGGACAAATCATACAACGACGACATGCACTTTAAAAATAAGTTTTAGAATGTTGCTGAAGCGTAGATCTGCGCTTGACAATAGTTAGAAAGAGATGCCGCTATAGGTACAAGTTAAATAAAGCTGTCCCTTTTTAACTCTCTATCTGTCACTGTTTGATCTACGCTTGAGCAACATTCTGAAATACGGGCCTTAGTGTGCCTCGTGTTCTCGAAAATAACCGTAATTAAAGCTATTTAGATATTATTTATAATCAGATTTTCGGTTTTCAGAGCAATATTTTTCATTTATGCTTATATTAATCTACAAAGTGTTAACGAAAGAACGCAAAACCTCGCGACTGAAAGCTCAGACCATGACATCTTTTGTTCTATGACTTTACAAAATTCGCAAAACCAAATTACAATAACCCCATACAAATTGATCCGATTCCCATACAAATTTGTATATGAAGAGTCGAATTTTATAACAGTGAATTTTCAAAAGTCGTAGAACAAAAGATATTCAGTATCATGGTCTGAACTACAATTCGCTAGGTTTTGCGTTCTTTCATTAACACCTTTTATATCTAACTTTATCCAGTGAGGGCACCACTGGTCAGAATAAACCCTCTTAAGTGTTTGAAAGTTTTGCGTGTGTATGTCTAGTCTTCGTCCGGACGTATCTCAGTAGTACTTGCCTATTAATAATCTGTGGTAATACCTTGGTTACCATGACTGTTAATAATCTTTTCATACTGACAGTATTAACATTGTCAACAATACAATGACGTGAGCTGGGATCAAACATGGACCTTCAGTACCTACACATTGATCCTATTCCAACAGCGTGGAAGTCGGTTCAATTTATGCAATAACTAATGAATCTTATTATCAGTTTACACTCACTTCACCTTTGCTAAGTATTGGCTTTCTGATCATTTGACAAAAGAGTTTGAATGACTAAAAAATTGTATTGAAGAAAGAATGATTATCTATAGAGTTATTGTCCAATGTAAAAAGTATCTTTTTTTTCTTTTTTCGCGGGGAAATGCATTACGCGTACCGCTCGCCTGGGGGACGGCGAGACGGTTGTGTGGGAGGGATACCCACTACTAACACCCCACGGCGACCTTCTTGGGGAGGACCTGGGAATGCATAACCGGCTCCAGCCCACCCCCCCCTCACAAGGGGAGGCTCATTCCCGGAGGGCGTCTAGCGCACCCTCCGTAGGGGGCGCTGTCATGCCTCACACCGCGATCAGCGAGCGGTATGAAGCGCGGTAAAAAGTACCTATATTTATACAGGGTGAAACTTAATTAGCGTTGTTCCTGTTTACTGGTGACTCCACTTCTGATTACGAACAACATTCCACTATAGGAACCACAACCGAATTCGATCAAAAAATTTCCTAAACCATTTTTAAACCATCTTTATATCCAAATCCAAATATTTTCGGCTGGTGATTCCACTTCTGATTATGAAGAACTTTCGACTAAGAACTATAGCCGAATTCAGCCGAAAATTGTTGGATTTGTCGCTCATGCTAATCATAGGAATGAATGAAATGAATCCCGCTATTCGCATATCAATCTCTTGCCGGGTGCCTTCTATTTCACTTACCTAATATGCCCAATTTTTTCCTTACGGTAAAAAGAACTGATCCGACATTTAAACGTAAATGCTGCAAGACCAGCTGAGACTGGTTGAATGGGCAGCTGATACAGGAGTATTATAATGTAGAAATAAAATAAAAGAAATACGATCTAAAATTCTTAAATGCTTTAGCTGTTTGAAATTTGATCGCTTACAAAGATACTTCGGCGGATCAAAGGTCATAAAAACGTGAAATCGAAAGCAAACTTCATTTTTACACAGGTATTTCGAGGACTAATAACTTTTATCACGAGCAATATCAAGGAAATTAAGTTGACATAAAATTCTTAGCCGTCTTTTATAATTACAAGCACAATAAAACCTTGATAATCAATGTGAAAAACAAAAACTTCGATTTCAAATGTACGGTTGAACGTACTTCATTTGGCTTGCGATATTCGATCCTATACTCAATTAATGAGCAACTAAAATAAACAATATGAGTTTAAAAAACCCCAAAACCCGACAGCATATTTGGTATTTCGCAGACGACATGTTGGATTTTTTGCCATAAAATGTATCCTATGACAGTCCAGGGTACAAGACAATCTAACGACACCATGCACTTCGAAATCGCGTTTAGGCTACAGGTAACATAGCAATCTACTTTACTTACATACAAACACTGGAAAAAAACATTACCCTCCTTTTTGGGCGGTCGGGTAAATATATAAATTTTTATTTGACACAAAAGCATGTAACAGATCAGTATATATAATATGGCATTGGCCATCTAACTGTCGTCGGTCCCACAAGGTTAAGGACAATTTTTATGGACGCCACAACACGATACGAAATGGGTAGCACTAAGCACATGCTGCGACGGATGACAGCGCTAGTTTTCAATGCAGATACCTAGTGACGCACTTCGCTAAAGTCAAAAATTGAATATTTAGTAAAACACCGAAAAATTGACTAGAAACTAAATACCAATGCAATTTTAAAAGGTAAAAGTCCTCGAAACGGCTTAATCGATTTTCAACAAACATGTTCACCCCTTTTAAGAGCTACTGTGCCCACACACCCAAATAGCGGCGAAATTTATAACACCCCTCTTTTTGCGTCGAGGTTAAAAATGTCATCAACACAGCAAAATTTGTAGCTGTTAATTACAATGCTAGATTGCAGTGGAGCCTCCAATCGATGCACAGACCCATGCTTACGAGTGACTGGTGCAGTCTAAGCATGATGATGATAAAGCATTTTATCAAGGAAAGATGATTCGGTCCGATTAGAAACCGACAACATCAAAGCTGACTTTGCATAGTATAATAGTTACTTTAATAACAGGAAACAATGGAAAGCGGTTATGTAAATAACAATTTGACACTTCTGACGCCTCTAGTCATGGATGCATCGCTGTTTCCGGTGCTCAAAATGTCACTTGTCATCGTGTTTCAATAAGTCAGGCCTTGTTCCGGTGCTGAGATAAAATCATAAGCGCATTGAATAATTTAATGATTTTGCATAATGAAAAATGAAAAAAAAAATAAGGCAGCTTTTCTGTATTTAATAGCAGATACTTGGCTTCTTTAGGCAACCACCATCGAGTATTACATGAAATTTGTCAGACGGGTCGTGACCATTTTTGTAGGGACCCCGGGAAAAACAGTAAGATAAACAAAATTATTATACTGTTGCCCGCGACTTCGTTTGTGTGGAACATTATATCAAGATCTGTTCAGCAAAAAAATTTGCCAACATATTAATCCAGGTCCTAGTCTCTCTACCAACCAAACTTCATTACACATACAAACTTTCCCATTTATAATATTAGTTGGGATCAGTTGGGATAGCATGGTGATTGTCAGTATCAGTACTCGTATTATTTATTGAGTATTTTTATTGATTAAACCAGTAGTTCGACAGTAGTTCAATATCCATACTTTTCATACCATTCTATCTCAATTCTCCGAAACATATAGAAAAATAGTCAAAACAAGAAGTTTAGGATACATCAGTAACCCTTCATTAATTATGGATTTCACTTCTATTGGTCATTTTGCGTAAAGTAAATTTTTTTTTTATACTATTCTATCGATACGATATCGATCATTTTCGCGACATAATAAAAGCATGACTTATACGTTACGTTAGTATATTAGCACTCTGTGGTATTATTCAAGGGACGTGTCCATTTGGAAGTAATATAAATGTCTACCCATATTGGGCTCGTGTGATGGCTTAGGCACACATTATCTCATAAGGGATCACAAATGCCTAATACATTTGCGGCCTGTAAGTAATGAAATGACGTATGATTTCGACACGTAAGAAGAATAGAACCTACCCATCTCTTAACGTGGATGTCATAAAAGGGGATTAATCGATTTTCCATCAAAAAACATCTTACACGTTTTAACGGTGATGGGCTAACCGTCATGTGTGCATATCTGTATATTTTTGAAATGTGACCTTTTAATGTTTGGAACACCCAAACGCTTATGTTTGGCATATCTCTGATCTATTTGGGAAAAAGGTCGGTGAGTTTATGTGTTGAGTGTGACGAACGATCAGTCTCTTTTATGAGGGCGGTTTGATAAGTCCATGACTTTGGAAAGAAGAAACATTTTTATTCGATAAATTTTATTTTATTTTCTTACAAAATCTCCTTACAATTTTATTAATTTAGCCCTTCATTCTAACTAATATTATAAATGCGTAAGTTTGTTTGTTTGTTGCTCAATCACGACGAAACTGATGAACGGATTTGGTGGAAATTTGATATACAGGTAGAACATACCCAGGATAAAGACATAGGATATTTTTTATCCCGAAAAGTCAGTACTTCCACTAGGATAAGCCATTTTCCGCGATAAAGTAATTCTACGCAGGCGAAGTCGCGGGCGGAGAGCTAGTGTTCACTTCAGAAACCGCGTAGGTAAAATATGAAACATCGAAATCGGTAATTAGCAATTTCCTATATCTAACTAATATTATAATGCGAAAGTTTGGATGTTTGTTTGTTTATTAATTTGTTTGTTGCTCAATCACGGCGAAACGGATTTGGATGAAATTTGGTATATAGGTAGAATATACCCTGGATTAAAACATAGGCTACTTTTTATCCCGATAAAATGAGTAGTCCCCGCGGTAAATTTGCGCGATAAAGTTGCGAAGCCGCGGGCGGAAAGCTAGTTCTCAATAACGTATCTTATTACCACTGCTATTATTTTGCGGATCTAAATAAACCAATAACAAATAGGATACTAATCAATAATATTACAATAATTAAATCCTTAAAGGACCTCCGTTATCAACTGGTACGACCACATTTTATCCAATGAACTTTACAAATCAATGAAGCTTATCAATAATCTAATATCCTGATAGCCCCTTTCAATTGTTTCTTTTTTAATGCCGGCTGAAACCCAAGGTCCAAAGCGTACGTAGAAAATAATTAGCAATACATTGAGACTTGTTAGTTCCGTTTTATTATTCTAATACGGAAGTAAGAATAATGTAATAAAAGTAATAATGATATAAACAATGTTGCTGCTTTGTGACACGAAGTTGGCAATTTTTTGCCCGTTACCAGTAATAACCCTGGCTATAGATACGACCTGTTTGGTGTAGTGGTTAGCAACTCTGACCACTATACCGAAAGGTTGCGGGATCGAATCCCGCTAGGTGCATATGTTTGAGTGATGAATACGGACATGGGTACCCGAGTTATGGATGTTTTCGTTTATAATAAGTATTTATTTGCAAAAAAAATGTATTTATGTAGTATATCAACCATCTGGTAGCCACAACACAAGCCTATAGTTGCTTACTGTAGAACTAGATGGCGCTGTGTGTATGTCCTAGGATATTTATTTATAACTTTATTTATAAATTATTTATTAATACGACTGTAAGTCTGTTTGTTACTTTTGCACGTAAACCTCTCAATTGATCGTATTAAAATTTGACAGAGAAGAAGCCTGGAACCTAGATAAGAACAAAGGCTAATTTTATCTTAAAAAAAACTCCGCGAAAACTAGGTAATTCCGCGGGCGGAGAGCTATAGAGTAATGTAAACATGCTCATATGTCAATGAACGTGACTCTGCAATAGGTATGTATCTATCTATGTGCAAGGTATATTAATAGTTACGTCATGGTAAGGCATTAATAATTGTCAACAATGACCAATTCGCTTCACAAAATAAGGAGGTCATATATCACATATGACATAACGCACGTAATCTGTATGTAGTTCAAACCGCCGCGCGCCCCACTTGGCTGGCAACTGGCAAGCACTTTCGTTCTCGACCACTTTCGTTTTCGGCGCGAGCGCAGCTACGTAGCTGTGACGTCACGACAGTGGTTAAACCACCGCCAATTGCCTGTCACTCATTGTTTTCCTATTTTCTGTCTTTTGCAAAATTTTCTGGTGTTAGTAGCCTAATGAAATGCTGCTCTTGACCCAATCATATTTGATGTGATAACTTATTTTCTAATGTTAGATTTTTATAGCTACTTGCGTAATGCGTCAGTGCTTGACCTCAATTACACTTGATGTTAATCGAAGATGATTCTTAAAATGTAAACGAGTTACACGGATTTTATCTAGAACCGGAAAAAAATTATACCATTAACTTTGCTACTTAACAGACCAAGTAATCAGATTAATGTAAATACGTTATGAGTTTTACACATTATTTATATGTGATCATCATCATTGAAAGAAATTCAGCAAAGAAGTAATTATCAAATTACTAAATACCAGAAATTTTAAAAACACTTCAGCTTATATTTAATGACGTTTGACAAGCAAAGAGTTCCACTTCCTATATTCGTTTTTTTTTATCGTACCACAGATTATTGAAGTGGTTAGAAACTCTGACCACTATACCCGAATCCCGCTAGGGGCATATGTTTGTATGATGAATACGGACACGTGTATCCGAGTTATGGATGTTTTCATTTATAATAAGTATTTATTTACAAAAAAAAATGTATTTATGTAGTATATCAACCATCTGGTATCCACAACACAAGCCTATAAGTTGCTTAATGTGGAACTAGATGGCGCTGTGTATATGTCCAAGGATATTTATTTATTTACTATTTCTTTATTATTATCTATAGGTCGCATCCTGGGGCGCAAGCCAACCAATAGAATGCAGTTTGGAAAAGCGTCCCTTTCTATTAGTGACCACACGTAACCGGTTTATAGAGTGCTAGCTTTCATTGTTTTTAAAATTCTACGTCAACTCTCAGACAAAGAAGTAGCCTATATTTTAATCCAGGGTATATTCTGCCTATATACCAAATTATTATTATATTTTCTTTTAAAGTTATCATGTCATCATGTGATAGATTTTCAGTTAAACTTGAAAAACAATTTCCCATTAAACTTTCTCCTACATATATACTAGCTTTCCGCCCGCGGCTTCGCCTGCATTGAATAACTTTATAGAGGATGTTTAATTTGTTTACTCCGCGGGAACTACTCACTTATCGGAATAAATAGTATCCTATTAAAACATAGGGTTATGTTCTACCTATATACCAAATTTCATCCAAATCCATTCATCCGTTTTGCCGTGATTGAGCAACAAACAAACTAATAAACAAACAAACATCCAAACTTTCGCATTATAATATTAGTTAGATATAGGAAATTGCTAATTACCGATTTCGGATGTTTCATATTTTATCTACGCGGTTTCTAAAGTCCATGACTTTAAGGAACACTAGCTCTCCACCCGCGACTTCGCCTGCTTAGAATAACTTTATCGCGGAAAATTGCTTATCCTGCTGGAAGTACTGACTTTTTCGGGATAAAAAATATCCTATATTTTTATCCAGTGTATGTTCTACCTTTATACCAAACTTTATCCAAATACGTTCACCCGTTTCGCCGTGCTTGAGCAACAAACAAAAATCCAAACTTTCGCATTTATATATTAGTTAGATTAGATTTAAGCAAATATCTTTCAACAAAGGTAAAGCCTACTAACATAATTAATGAAGTTGTTATATATAGTTACATATTATTTATATAAGTAAAGGTTGTTTTTGTAGTGTAATGTTATTTTTTTTAACAGACACAACAAGTTACCGATTGACTTCGATCACACAATAACGTTAAGTAAAGGTGGAAACGCGCTCACCTATTATACCACCAACTTATTTGGCTGGTTTTCCAGGAGACAAGCAATCTATATTATGTCCCTATCGACTTGCAGCTAAAGGTATATACCTCCTAGCGGGATTTCCTACGCAATATCGAATTCCAATACAGTTTTATTTCAAATCAAATCAAATATATTTATTAATTCAAATTGTACATTGAAACATAGAATCTACAAAATAATAATGAATTGCAACTGTAACACTAGTGCCTGAACTAGGAAAATCCTGTGTTTCAGGCGAAGCTAGGGCTTCTATAAATTAAAATAATATTTAATTGGTTCCTGTTCTTTTTTCTAGATCTAGACCCTTAGCGTAAGTGTCATATAAGTATCTACTCGTGTTTACGTCTTGACTCTAACTTAATCCAATATAAAATATAATACCTACCGCCTAATTGGGTTCTATTGTTATCATCAAAAATTATTGTAAATTATTTTGTGCTATAAAGAGTATTTGTATTGCATTGCACAATAAAATATAAAAACTAAAAACTATATTTCACAATTGGCAATATTAGGTATGCATATAATTTGTAATTAGCAACGTCTATAGTTGGTAGTATTAATAGAAAAACGTAAAATTTATAAATAGAACATAAATAAAATTGGCACATTATTAGCAATCACAATAAGGAAGTGATAATATGCCATAAATCTACCATTTCCCACACATGTGCGTAACGTTTTAACACTACAATAAAACAGTGTCACTCAGAGACACAAAAAGGTTAAATCCTAGTTCATATATTTTTGTTTATCAATTTTGCGAGCGTTTTATGAAATAATATTGTCTTAATAAAAATATTATGTTATCGCTAAAATACGCCGTTCAACTCGCTTCTGTTTTTTTTTCCCAATTTGGGAGGTCCGTGTTCGATTCCCAGGCAGGCCATGATTTGTTTTTAAATTTAATTACTTATGTGCATTTATCCGACTGCTCGTAAACGGTGAAGGAAAACATCGTGAGGAAATCGGCATGCCTGAGAAATAAAAATTCTAAGGCATGTGAAGTACCCAACCCGCATTGGGCCAGCGTGGCGGACCATACTCCCTCATTGGACAAGGGAAGGCCTATATCCCTGCAGTGAGATGTTTACGGGCTGAGAGATTTACCCGCTGAATACGTGCATTTGCATAGAATAGAATTGCTGAATAGAAATGTCAAAAAATTATGCTGTGCTATTCGTGTCAAAAGCCACAAAATTTATTTACAAACTGTTCATTAAAACTAGGACAAGGTTACGTTAAACGGTTAAGGACTCAGCAAATTTTCAGTCCCCCCAGCACAGTAGTTGGTGCCCTCAAGAATATATTTAAGGCAGTTACAATAATAATTATACATAAAATGTTATAATTAATGTTAATAAATTTTTATTTAATTAAAGTAAAGATGATCCTCAAAGGACATTTAGGTACTATGCAGCTGAAGGTGGTAGATTATTAATTTATAAAAGAAAAAAAAAGACTCTAAACAAAACAAGTAGTAAACAACGGTGCTTAGATGAGTACTAGATTACTCTAACTCAATGGACCTTTTAAATCAATCACATAATCTGAAAAGCTATTACGTCATTTCATAGTAGCCAGTTTTATAACAAGGAAAATATCCATAAATCAGTGTCTGTGATCTTAACTGCATAATTAAATTGTTAGATATTGCGACAGTGCTAATTACTAGCAAATTTCCCGTATTTGAAACGCTAAGGATATCTAAGGTAGCTATCCTACTATTGATTTTGATGAGAAACCAAAACAGGGTTATCTTAACCATTGGTGTAGTGGTTAGAAACTCTGACTGTTATACCAAAAGGTCGCGTGTTCGACTCCCGCTAGGGGCATATGGTTGTCTAATGAATATAGACACGTGCACCCGAGTTATGAATGTTTTCATTTCATTTATAAAATGTACTATAATATAATATGATATGTACGTAGGTATTTACAAAAAAAAATATTTGTGTACTATTTTAACTATCTAGTATCCATAATACAAGCCTTTTTTTCACGCGGAGAAACGTATGTCTGTATTCATCATACAAACATAGCGGGATTCGAACCCGCGACCTTTGGGTATAGCAGTCAGAATTTTTAACCACTACACCAAACAGGTCGTCATAATATATATAAACATCTATGACTCGGGAATAAATGTTAGTATTCATCACACAAACATTTGTCTCTCGTGGGATTCGAACCCGCAACCGTTGGTATCGCTGATAAGGTCTATTGACTAACCTATTACACCAATTGGTCGTCAATTTACCCGATGACAATGTTGTTTATTTTCCACAGGGTCTTCTAAATTTTAAATTTATGTTACAGTAATTTATGTATTATTACATATATAATGTATATATAAAACTTACTTTATAATTAATTATATATATATTACTATATAAGAATGTACACGTAATATGTACTGTATTTTTAAACGACTTCAAAAAAGGAGGAGGTTCTGTATTCTTTTTTTTTTCTTTTCTGTTTTACAATAAAATGGATTGTATTGTATCGTATCGTATCTTATTGTATTATACCTTCTGTTTCCCTACATTGGATACGACACTGTCTACAACTTGTCTACGTCAAAGTATAAACCAAAGTCTATATATATATATATATATATATTATCTTTAATTTAATCAAACAAATGTCAAACTGTGACAGTTGCGAGAAGGAGACAGCGAGCGAGTCACGCGCAACAGTGACATAACAGTTTTCTTTTCTGTTTTACAATAAAATGGATTGTATTGTATCGTATCGTATCTTATTGTATTATACCTTCTGTTTCCCTACATTGGATACGACACTGTCTACAACTTGTCTACGTCAAAGTATAAACCAAAGTCTATATATATATATATATATATTATCTTTAATTTAATCAAACAAATGTCAAACTGTGACAGTTGCGAGAAGGAGACAGCGAGCGAGTCACGCGCAACAGTGACATAATCTTTCCTTCCCGCTTCCGAGAGAGAAGCCACGTCTGAGCAATTCACAATTCCATTTTGTTGCGTCATGTGGTGATAGATTAGATGGCATCTGTGATACTAACATACCTACTTATTTGTATAGAAGACTTTATAGTGATCCGCATTCTCACGCCTATCATTTTAATTCTTCTGAAGGCAAAGGAAACCAGAGCATGCAGTGTTATCTGATGGAGGCTTCGGATATGGGTGATTACGGATTTTAAACGTGAGTAGTGAGAGTGCGTGTGCCCCACACGCTTCTAAAACTGAGCCGACCGAACATAAAAATTAAATAGTGAAGCCATCATAAAGGATCTATTTAAAAGAAAACCCTTGACTTTTATTGCTCGTTCTTCTCTGGGGAGTCGGCTTTGTCAATGAGCCGTAATGACAATAATTTTAATATTAAGTTAAAAAATGTGACGTTTTCAAGTGATAATTTTATCCTACGAAATACATCTTTTTTTGCATTTACGTTTGAGTAAACAAAAGATTCGAACCTGCAACTTAGTTAAGTCTCTAACCACTACCCCAAACAGGTCGTCATAAACAAATACTCACTTAACTTTCGTCAACATAGCATACCAATAAGTTGACGAAGAACAACAAAGTGCAATCACACCTGACTCATAAAATATCCGAAAAAGTACAAAAATCAACGTTCAACGCACCAAGCCGTAAATTGTCGATAAAAATTTACCTTCAGTATAACTCTCATAAACTAAGAGCAAAGTACATCACATTCATTCTAAAAAAAGTTTTAAAATGCAAACTCTCAAGTCGACTGATATTGCAAAGTATTGAATATCAATAATATATATGTACATATTTTTTGATAAGACCCCATGTCACGTATGTACAAATAAATAATTATTATGATAAAAAAATGCGGCCATCTCAAGTGAAAACTGATCTGCAATATTATATATAACATTAAGATAAGAATTTATTCGTGTTCAAACCTAAAGATTACAGTAATAAAGTCTCATCAATAAAATTATAAATGAAGTTACCAAAGAGTATCGAATTACGCCGATTTGAAATGTTTATTGCAACGTTTAATGAATGATAGATTCATTAACTGCATTTCAGAGGCATTAAGTGAAATGATTAATTAGGTTTGCGCCATTGACAGCTCTTTAATTAAAACAAAAATAATGTTGTCTATGATCGTAAAGTAGCTGATTACTTTAAAGTAAACTGAAATTAATTTCAGTTTTTTTTTAGTTCAAATTTGATTTTAACAAAGAGGAATGAAGTCCAACCTGAATAAACGTTGAACCTGGATAAAAGGTAACGCATAAAGTGGTGAATTAGTTAGGCATGTCGAAATAATTGCATATAAACATATATTTCAAGCAAATATGAATTTAAACGAGACCAGTCATTAAACATGAAACCTTATATTATCTTCTTCTTCAATTTAAGAGCTATGCTCTTGTCAGTGGAGTAACGACCATGTCTCTCTACTTTTCGCCCTCGTTTTAAATATATTATCTACTTAGCCGAAAATAAGACCAAAAAAACATTTATTTGTGTGTAACTCAATCAGTGTAAAAATATTACTTAATTTCATATTCGTATTCCAATGAAAGCCCTCCACAATTAGCTCCCGCACATCATCTTAGGGAGAAGGGAATGACTGAAAACCAGCGCTACTCGAGATCATGTTCTCAAGTAAGCAAATGCTGAGTCACTTCCTTTTGTCTAATAACAATACCTAAGTATACTAACCTAATTCTACATAATATTTTTTATAATCTGTAACTAAAGAAAGAAAAAAATTGTATTTATTTATATTTGAAACAATTATAGAATTTTCTACTTCATCACCATCAACAATCTCAGGTCTATATAGCCTTTTCTCGCTAATGGCTGAAATCCACCACGGGCCCAATGTGGATAGGTGAATGTTTCCAAACTTCGTACGGTTTCAATTGTTATCAATTGAAGGCAGTCGTTAAGTCAAGCCGGCGCTGCACCATTACATATTGGGACCAAGTGGAGTATGGCCCACACCCTCTCTATTGAGAGAAGGCTGTTCCCCAATAGGGGTATTTATAAGGCTTATGTGTGTGACTTTATAGCAGAGGACAGGAGGAAAACGAAATAACTCCTAATTTAGTTTTTTCAACTGTCATTTACGTCAAAGACAATATTGATGATTTCACTTTACGATACGGTAGTATCGTGGATATGCTGACAGTTAAATACAATAAATCCTATTATCATTTCCAGTAGGTTAAACTGACATTCAACAAAATGATATCTTACGATAAAAATAAATGCTTGAAGTTTGCAATGCGGTGAATTTTACCTAGTGAATTGATAGCTTCATTGCCCTTTACCCAGTAACATAAATACGTCGCGTGTGTAGTATTACCTTCTATGATCAACGCTTGCCATAACATTCTTGTCATACTATGAACAATACGGATACTTTTTGTAATCCAAATTGTATTGCACATACATTCAGTGTACTAAGTATCGGGAATTTGTCAATAAAACAAAAAATACAAATTATTCATCTAAATTTATTTTATCGCCTTCAAAGTAGGCCCCATCGCTTGCAATACAACATCTCCACCGCTTCACCCAGTCTTCCATACATTTTTCATAGGCTATTTGCGGTATGGCCTTTAGCTCATTCAGCGAATTTTCTTTTATGGCTTCTATCGACTCAAAACGTTTTCCTCGAAGTGGTAATTTTAACTTGGGAAATAAAAAAAAGTCAGACGGAGCCATATCAGGTGAATACGGTGCTTGGTCGAGAACTTTTGTTGAATTTTTCGCTAAAAACTCTTTCACTATAATGGCTGTGTGTGATGGTGCATTATCATGGTGCAGCGTCCATGAGTTGTGAATTCACGCTTCATGACGCCTAAATAATATTCTTTATTCACTGTTTCTCCCTCTGGAAAGAATTCGGATTGAACCACACCACGGTAGTCAAAAAAAACTGTCAGTATCACCTTGATTTTGGAGCGACTTTGCCGCGGTTTTTTGGGTTTCGGCTCGTTTTCGAGACGCCATTCTGAAGACTGTTGGCTTGTTTGCATGTCTTACTCATAAACCCATGTCTCATCGCCAGTTATTATACGTTTCATAAAGGTCGGATCCGTAGAAGCTCGGGAAACCATGTCTTCAGCGACATGCTTTCGCTGCGCTTTTTGAACAAAATTGAGCTCTTTTGGAACTAGTCGAGCGGCGACGCGTTTCATGCCTAAAATGTCAATGAGAATGTTGTGGACGGACTTAAAAGATATGTTCACCTCACTAGCCAACTCTCTCAGACTCATACGTCGATTTTCGAGCACTAGCTTCTTGATTTTGTCGATGTTTTCTTTGGTCGTAGCGGTTGAAGGTCTACCAGAACGAGGCAAGTCTACTACTACTTCTCGGCCTTCTTTAAAAGCCTTATACCATTCATAAGCCCTTGTTTTCGATATACACGATTCGCCGTAGGTATTTCGCAACATTTTTAGTGATTCACCACATGAAATATCATTTGAAACACAAAATTTAAGGCACACTCTTTGTTCAACAATATTTTCCATTGTAAAAATCGCCGAGGACTCAAAACTATGACCAACAAAAAGTGTAGTTTAAAACAAATTAAATGACAGATCCCGCTCAAATTTTGCGCGCTAAATCAGTACAGTGCTACCAACATGCAGTAAAAAAATTAGAACGACCTCTTTTACGCGGGTCTTTTTATTGACATATTCCCGATACTTTTTACACAGAGTAGTACATAGCGATTACGCCCAACTACGTTTAGAATCGTGCGTGACATTGGACATTGAGACAACGCGTAAATCGAATTTAAAACACGTAGGTACCTACACTTTTATATCATTGTTGTGCGATTTCAACCGTATTTGGAGATTATAGTCTACTATTGTGCAAATTATCCATGATCAAAATAAGGCTGTATAAAATTGTTCCCTAACCTAGAAATACAGTTTTCCGCGTTAATTAAAGCCATGCAAAGGTTGCGAGCTGCACACAGCCAAATAAACAAAGAAAGTTATTGACAGGATAGACAAGTTCACGACAAACGGATATAGGAAGGTCTATTGTCAATTATCTAATTTCCGGTGTAATAGTGAACCATATTTAAGGAGGTCAATGTCAGTTAAGTGTATCATGTCAAAATGCTACACGCTCAGTGAGGCACGTAAGATTTACAGGCAGGCGAAGACAAAGATCTTATTCAGCATTGACACGAATATTCAATGATGCTTCTCTGTTGCGTTGTACGAAGTAGACGCATCCCGCATAAAATTTATGACCTATGAATATCTTTTAGTAGCGCCAGTTTAAATGTTTATCTTTGGTTAAGGATGACTCAGGTATTTTGCAGAAATTCATAAATAATTTTGTATGTAGATTTTATGGTCGTTACGTATATATCTACACAACCTAAAAGTGAATTAGTCATTTTTTTAAGAATAGAATTGGAATCATTTATTTCATCAACAGTTAACCATTTTCTATATTTTCAAGTTTTGTTTCTACAGGTACCTACTGTTACTACTCTGTGTGTGTGCAATAAGGAATTTGGACTTAAATTAGGTATTAATACAATCTAATTTGCACTTGTATTAAGTATTATGAAAAAAAAAATGTTGCCAGGTTCTCGGTGGCGACCATGCAGCGTGGGCAGGCGACCATTTAACGTGGATCGACAGCAGCTAACGCTAATGTTTGGGATATATCTGACCACCCCATTTGGGATAAAGGTCGTGACATTATATATGTACGAGTATGTTATTAGTAACAAATCGTAACGCAAGGCACTCATTAACAGTTCTTGCGGGGAAATTAGAACCGCGACCAACATGTGGCTGTTAAATTGTCTTTCCTAACGCCGTACCATGACGAGATCGGTGCTTTGAGCAATTTTAATTATTGAAACTAGCATTTACTGTGGTAACACATTTGCATAAGGAATAATTAACATGATAATCTACGAATCCAAATGGTTTTCATGCAAGGTAAAAGTCACCGACATAGCCCAGCAGATAGTAAGTTGAAGTGGCTTTGGGTGGACAGAAGTAGATAGATAGATAAATCGTTTATTTGTGTCTCCAGTCACACACATAAGTTCCAAAGCAATTGGATAAACATATTTTATAACAATTCATAAAAGTAACATCAGGATACACTAGAGTGTGTGTGCTACAGCCGTACAAGTATTGGCCGGTGGGGCATTAAATTCTTGAGTGGAGACCACGCACCGACAAACGCAGCGTGGGTGGACGGATGACGTAATGAAATACAGGTAGTCACTGAATGTAGGCCACTTCCAACAGGTCACTCTGGAATTCTACGGAGGCTTATGTTCAACAGTGGACGTTATGTGGCTCATACGATGATGATGAAAGTATACGAGTATTATCATCGTTAGCAGCCCACACTTAATTCCAAGTCGAGTTAACGACGCTTATAGTATTGCTTTTATTTTGTAATCCCAACTAATCTAACTAATGTTATAAATGCGAAAGGTTGGATGTTTGTTTGTTGCTCGATCACGGCGAAAGCGAAATGCGAAATTTGTTTATCCCACGGGAACTACTCACTTTATCGGGATAAAAACTATCCTATATTCTACTTATGTACCAAATTTCATCCAAATCCGTTCATCCGTTTCGCCGTGATTGAACAACAAACAAACATCTAAACTTTCGCATTTATAATATTAGTCGGATTTAAAGTATATACACACGACTGACATGACCAGGAAATGTGTTTTATACCTTGTTTTTCAATACCATCATCATATCAGTTACAGGACATCCACTACCTTGCATTTACATTATGCCAAAAATAATAAAAATAAAAATTCCCGATTCTTTCTTACAATATATTGCGCTGCTCATGTATCAATAATCCTATGTCTCAATCCAGGGTATATTCTACCTATATACCAAATTTCATCCAAATCCTAACTTTCGCATTGATAACATTAGTTAGCGTCTTCGTATATAACAGTTTTAATTCTCCCATCACGCCATCTGAATTCAAACTAATTGATTACGAGATGAAAAACTTGTGATAAAAAATATACCGACCATTGACCTCACAAGGGTCATTACTCCAGCAGGTAAAGTCACAAAGTATAATACTCCCAAATAATTTGTTATCGAACAAAAGAGACGTATTACAAGAAATACTAGCAAAACAAATAAATCCAGTATAAACTGGAGGAACTACAGATTACATAATAGTTAGTTTATAATGTCACTGTGTTGTGCCAGATGCATCAATAATTAAACCGCCAAATATTGGCAAAACAATCAACTTCAGGAAGGTACATCATCAGATCTTAATCTAATATGTAACCAGCTGGTGATAAACCCTATTCAACCCAAAAAAAGAAACATCAAAATCGGTTAATAATTGACGAAAATATGTCTGAACATACCTACATAAAAAAACAGACGAACTTAGTACCTCGTCCGTTAAGGGAGTCGGCTTAAAATAAATCTTTCGGATACTTATACCAATCGTTTAGTCCTAAACTAAGCAAAGCCTATGGACACTAAAAAATGGATAAACATACATAAATATTTATACTGGATGAGATTTTTTACCGTAAGGAAAAAATATTAGGTAAGTGAAATAGAAAGTATTGGCATATGTAGTTTATTTATATTTCACATCCATCTGTCGTCAAATGACTTGATTGTAAATAGAGATAAAATAATTCCTTTTCGAAGTCAGGCAAAGGTTATGGAGCCCGGATAATTGAAAACATTCGTGTAATTTAGACGATAGTTTTTGTGTTAAGTTTTTTGGATGTTAATAACGTTAATTAGGCTTCCTTGGATAACTATTTTTGCAAAACAAACACTTTAAATAAAAACAAGCGACTTCAAAGGAGATGTTTTGTGCGGTAGATAGGGAAAATCGTGAATCCGGAACTGGTCTCCGACACGGTTTCTTCAGAGGACTGCTCGTCATTTCATTTCGTGTATCACCATTTCGACTACAAAATCTTTCTCCATTGGTGCTTGTAGCCCCAGATGTAAAGAACCAAGTCATAATTTTGAAACCTATATCCGCCTGTTACATTATAAGAATCCTTAAATCGGCTTCGAACTCAGGTTGGCCACAGCAAAGATAATCTGTGCAGTGCGGAGTCTCCCAACAGACAATGGATCACGTATTGTCTTGCCCCGCGTATCCTGACAGCTGCACCTTTGACGACCTCCTTAACGCCACAGAGAGTACTGTTAGAGTGGCTAAGTTTTGGTCCAATAAAATTTGAAATTGCCTCGACACGAGAAGAAGAAGAAGATTATAAGAATAATAAAGTTTATGTCGCGCGAAATAATATTTGTCCTGCTCATTCGCTTGGACGAAATATACAACTACCCCACTCTCACTCCTACGTCGCTCGCGATAAACGTTGTCATGGTACGGGGGCTGGACGATATAATCATTAGTTAAATTGATATTAGCGCGGGTTTTCTAAATTTTCAATTTATATAAGTATACTAATGTTGTTATTATTGAGCCACGGTGGTCAGAGGTATACCAAATGTAAATGTTTAGGTGTTCGGAAACGGCTGCACCGACTTAGAACGGCAAGATGGTAACAGACATACAAATACGTGATTGAACTTAGTTCCTGTCATATGCATTTTTCCATTAGAAAGGGTGAATCGTGAATGTTGTTTTGCTTAGAACTACTAAATCACGTATTCTATAACTAATGTTATAGATTTTGGCGCCACAGATTATAATAGACGTCACGGGCCGCAAGTTTGACATACCTGAGCTGTTTTGTTCTTTTTTCACATTTATTTGCAAAATCACTGAAGAATCGGTGTGAAATCGTGACGAATTACTTTTAGAATACTATAAAGGCACCCAGAAAAGTCCATCTAATTACTTTGAACCTTTTATTGTAACGTATTAAAGTTCAACATTGATCCGGCGCATATTAGGCTGCATCTTGTATGCTTTGTAAATTGCACGACCCTTATCCCAAATGAGGTGGTCAGAGGCACTTCAAACATTTGCGTTTGGGTTTTTCAAATATTAGAAGTATACAGAAATGTTCATGTAACAGGTGAGCCCATCGCCGTTGAAACTTACATATATAGATGTTTTTTGGCGGTAAATGTCTTTGTCGCCTTTAACGACACCCACGCGAAGCGACGGCTTGTTTCTATGTTACGTGCCGAAACGTGGTCAGAGGTATCCCCAAAACAACATCCACGATTCACCTTTCGAATGCAATAATGCATATGACAGGAACTAAGCCCAATCACGTATTTGTATGTCTGTTACCATCTTCTCGACTGATGCCGTTCTAAGTCGATGCAGCCGTTTCCGAACACCTAAACATTTACATTTGGGATACCTCTGACTCACGTTGGATCTCTGGGAATCTCTGGGAAATCTCTGGGAGACGCCCATGTTCAGCAATGGACGTCCCATGTCTGATATAATGATGATACATTATTTCATTATTAACGTTTACTGTACTGTAGAGCCTTAGGCCCGTATTAATAAACCATTCTCAAGATTGAGAACAGTCTTGTGACCGATCTCAAGTAAACGTGTTGATTAATAAACCTAACTTGAGACTTGAAAAGCATGTGCATACTCAAGCAGTACTTACTCACTTGAGAGGTGCGCGTATTAATGAAAGAAACTCAAGACTATCATTCATTCGCCGGTGTGGCGAATACTTGAGAAGTGATCTCATCTGAGTAGACTTCAAGATTGGTTTATAAATTAGCACGGAGCTTGAGATAGCGTCAACTTCTTAAGACGCATCTCGGGTGATACAGCCTCAAGACTTGTATTGAGATTGGTTTATTAATACGGGCCTTAGTCTGTCCTCCGGAGAACCATTAAGATGATATATAAAGATTTATAAGTGCTGCCGTGGACCCAGTTTTCTGATTATAAGTTTTCACTGAGGTTACCATCTAGATGTAGGCGCCGACATCCTGTGAAACCTAACTGACGACTTTCGATGTAAAATTCCGCGGCGCCTATAAGGTTTGTGCTATTAGATACAGTTAGTAATGTGGTTTAATGATAAGTGTTATCTTCGACTTGCTGTGAATTTGGCTTTACTTGGCTTCAAGTTGAAGCCACAACTGTAACTGCCAGAATGTAATAAATAAATCATGAAAAGGTCAAAGTCAAAAATGCTTTATTTTGTAGGTACACACATACTTAAAA
This sequence comes from Oegoconia quadripuncta, assembly GCA_949316235.1. NCBI lineage: Eukaryota > Metazoa > Arthropoda > Insecta > Lepidoptera > Autostichidae > Oegoconia > Oegoconia quadripuncta. The sequence continues at coordinate 9,092,450 of OX438741.1, read as the reverse complement.
TAAGTCAGATTACATTCATTTTTTAAGCTACTGCTTATTCAAAGTGCCATTTTCCCCTGAGAAGAACAAGCAAGAAACTGGAGTTTCACTTTTAAAAATAGGTTTTTATATTGCAAAATTGATTTTATATTCTATTATTAATTGTGAAATATGTCCATATACATTTGCTGAAGATCTGATGACATACGTCGGAGATAGAGAACGAAACATTAATGAAAGCGGTTGTTTTGCCACTTATTAGCTGCTAAATTATACTATTGTTTTTAACATATCTATAACTAATATAATATATCTATAACTAGCTGTAGCAAGTTTGGCAGAATTGGTTTCCAAATGTCCAGTGTGTTCCAAAAAACCTTCTTTTCACAGTATATTCTTGTAAATTTAATATATTATGTAAAAAAAATATTGCGTCGTTTAAGAAAAATTGAGATGAATAAGATGTCAATACAAGAAATAACTATGAACTTGTAGGTCACACAAGTCGCCTCCGCAAAGTCAGTAATTCATCCAAAGGGTTATGTACCAATATGCTTTTTCAATAATGTTCCTGTTGATATACAAAATCTTCCTTTCAATAAATTTTAAGATACTATAAAACAGAAACTTATTAAGAAAGCATATTATAAAACATCAGACTATATATATTATCATCTATAGATGATAATTATTCCTGGATATAACCAGCTCGTTCACATGCCTGGCTATTTCACAATTAATAATGAAATATAAAAACCTGGTTAGGAAATATTAAGCTTTAAAGTGCCAATTTTTGTTAGAGGCGATGGTGTGTCGTGGTCGCCGTCGTAGCTGTCTTCCTAAACCTAATCCTAAACGGTTGGTTTTGAATACCTACCTAAAAATCTGTATCTAATTATAAATAAATAATAAATATCTTTGCACATACACACAGCGCCATCTAGCTCCACACTAAGCAACTAGGCTTGTATTATGGATACCAAATGGTTGATAAACTACAAAAATACATTTTTTTTTGTAAATAAAAACCTAAATAAATGAAAAACATCCATAACTCGGGAACACATGTCTGTATTCATCATACAAACATAATGCCCCTAGCGGGATTTGAACCCGCGACCTTTTGGTATAGCAGTCAGAATTTTTAACCACTACACCAAACAATTTTATGTAGGTATGTAATTACTAGCTATTGTTTAGTATTACGCAGAATTTAGACCCTAACCTAAATTGTAAAGTTTTGCCTTGATAAAGAAATAATATCCAAAGTCAACAATACTCTATTGCATTTTTCACAAACACAAATAAAATAAATTTAATCAATGCCCACCTACATTCTTTAATGTAAATATTAGTAAAGTAACACTTATTAATGAATGATTAATATTAAATTAGTAAAATAGATACGCGAATCGGAAGTGGCCGGAATAACCGGACCACAGGTCTCGACTCACGAATTTGGTAATCGATGTTATCAGTAATCGATTTCCGAATTCGATACAATCGATAATTCATGTCGACAAGGCCTGTGGCAGATCATGATTGTATTATTTTTAATTTGTTTTCATACTGACAATGAAGATCTTAAACAGGCAGGGCATTTTAAATTCTTTACATTATTCGTTTCTATTCACAGAAAAAAAACGATTTAGATAGTTAATGACTAAAAATTGTAATATTATTCAAAATGCCCTGTATGGTCAATAAACTTACCACCTGACTAAAATAAGTATGGCTGTGATACATAACACAGCTTACCTGCAAAAAAATGAAATTGTCAATCAATTAATCAAATAATTGGGAGCACATTCATTCAAAGAGTTACTTGTATGTATAGTACGCTTTTTCAATAAGGTTCCAGTTGATATACAAAATCTTCCTCTCAATAAATTTAAAGATACTATAAAACAGAAACTTATTAACAAAGCATATTATAAAATATCAAACTATTTAGATGATAATCATCCCTGGATATAATCAGATCGTTCGCATGCCAGGCTATTTCACAATTAATAGTGAAATATTATATATATTTATATTAGACGACCGATTGGTGTAGTGGATAGTGACCCTATCAGCGAAACCAACGGTTGCGGGTTCGAATCCCGCGAGGGGTAAATGTTTGTGTGATGAACACGAACATTTATTCCCGAGTCTTGGATGTTTATATAAATATTTATGTATGTTTATCCGTTATCTAGTATCCATAGCACAAGCTTTGCTTAGTTTGGGACTAGATGATTGGTGTAAGTGTCCGAAATATTTATTTATTTATTTATTTATATAAGAACCTTTATGTAAAATCGAAGCCTGACTTTAAAAGAGCAGCCCTTCGAGTTTATTATAAATTAAAACATCCATAACTCACGTACAGGTACACGTAACATATGCCCCTTGCGGGATTCGAACCCGCGACCTTTTTGGTATAGTGGTCAGAGTTTCTAACCACTATACCAAACAGGTCGACAAAAATATAGCATTATTTCTGTTACTATGGAAAACTTAAAATTGCTCTAACTTAGTAGGTCTACTCTTTTTCGAAAATATTCTCTACCTACTAACTTCTTAGATCGATTTACGTAAAGTTTCATTAGTGAGCGTCGGTGGCTTAGCGGTTAAGACGCGGTCTTCCAATTTAGGAGGTCAGACTTCAATTCCCAACGCAGACCATGTACCAATGACTTTTTAAATTAAATTTAATTACTTATGTGCATTTATCCGACTGTTCTTAAACGGTGAAGGAAACATCGTGAGGAAACCTGCATGCCCGAGAAATAAAAATTCAAAGGCATGTGAAGTCTCCAACACGCATTGGGCCATATACTCACTCAGATACGAGGGAAGGCCTATATACCTGCAATGGGATATTTACAGGCTGATGATGAAAAGTTTAATTAGAATCGGTACATTCATTTTGACAAATTTGGACTTGAAAGTTTGAATGAAATACCGTGCAGGATAAACCCAAAACGAGAAAATTGCTATTGTATAGATCCTACACTTTCTGCGCAGATACCCTTTCATATGGCAAATATACAATGCTGTGTTGTTAACCGTTACCTTAATTACGCAAAACCCATTTGAATTGGCCGCAAAACCTTCAAGCTTGATCTTGGACTGGATTAGGTCTTTTGTCATTCAGCACGAGACACCGAGCAACATTTCACTAGCCATGTAATACAACAGCGATAAGGTCTTATATCGATTGTTAGCAATGAATGGTAATGTGCCATTTTAATTGACAATTCGTGTTGGGAATGTGTCAGTTTCGAAGTGAATTCCGTGAAACGTTTTCTTAAATAACATTAATAGGGTTTATCTCTGGTTAATGGGGTTTGACGACGTGTTTGGTGTAGTGGTTACACTGACCACTATACCAAAAGGTCGCGGGTTCGAATCCCGCTAGGGGCATATGTTTGTATGATGAATACGGACACGTGTACCCGAATTATGGATGTTTTCATTTGTAATAAGTATTTATTTACAAAAAAAAATGTATTTATATAGTATATCAACCATCTGGTATCCACAATACAAGCCTATAAGTTGCTTAATGTGGAACTAGATGGCGCTGTGTATAAGTCCAAGGATATTTATTTATTTATTTATCCCACAAGGTATTCCATAACAAACATTAAAGCCACCAACCCTGCAGTCTTCAAATATAAATACATGTTAAAAACAGAACTTCCTTCGCCTGCAATCGGTAAAAAATTAAAAGAAACACCGTGTCAGGGGCTCGTGCTACAACGGCCTGCGCAAGCGCAAGCGTATCGAAGCGCGCAATTATTGACAGTAACGTGAAAATGGTGGATTGCATGCCATTGCCAAATTTCGCACAGGTAATAAATACGTAGCGGCCTGTGGTAAGGTTGCCTGTAATCTAAACTTTTGGATGAAACGTTTAGTACACTACACCCCCGAATTAGGGTCGTTTTTTAACAAGCTTTTATTCGCTTCACTTGTAACTAACAATGTAATCAAATCTTGAAACTTAATTTAAGCTTCTAATTGTCGAATCGAAATAAAACTTTGTATGTCGGTATATGTAATTCTGATGGCAATACTATAATTTGATATCTTGAACCTGATCTGATGATAGAGCCAGGAGATGGATGGTAGAAATGTAAACTGTTTTTTTTTTTAGTTTTTTAAACTATATTTTATTTTACAATCTTTTATTTAGTTTGCAGTGTTCGTTTGCAAGTATGTATTAAGTTGTCCGTTTCAAAATTTGCAAACCATTTTTCAACGGGTTTAAGACCCGATATCGAAAGACATATAAGCGAAAGCCATTGGTGCGACGCCAGATAATCGAAGTGACATATGAACGAAACGCCATCTGATGTGCGAAAGCCATAAGATCGAATATACAGACCCCTATCTGTAGGGAGCGAGCAATTTGGGTCTGGTCACCCCGACACTGTTGGTTAGGTTCAGAAGGTTAAGGCTCCTTCCTTAACCTTCGATGTCAGGTTGACATATTTGTAATAATTTCGAACTCATCGCACAACTGTACATTCGATCTTATGGCTTTCGCATATTTGTCTTTGCGATTAAATGGCCCATCGGCTAAATGGCGTTTCGTTCACATGGCACTTCGATTATCTGGCGTCGCTTAAATGGGTTTCGCTTATATGTCTTTCGAAATCGGGTCCTTTCACCTTTTTCAACCACTTGCTGGTATCTGATCGAGCAGAAATTTTACATATGTACGTAAGTTCGGTGACAATGCAATATTATGGTACCATCGAACTGATCCGATGATGAATAAGGACTGGGAATAGCAAGATAGTCTAATTTTGGCTATTTTGTTTCGTTGCCGTGAGCACTTTCCATTTCACATGATAACGAGGATCTGAAGATGGAGCCAAAAGATTTTCACCGGAACGTCTTGATGGACTTTATGTTATTCGTCTTTGTACTAGAATAATATGCCAATATGGAGTATTAAAAGCTTTCTTTTGGGCGCATTTTTAATTTATTACAAGCTTTTATTTACGTTGCTTCGTATGTAAGTAATATGATCATTCGTCCGTTCGGGAAGGCTAATTTGACCATTTTCTGTTTACCTAAGGAGCTAACATTTTGCATACTCGTTCAGTTCTGATGACTTATTTATAAGATAGACATGAACTGCTGCTGCAACCAGGATCGTCTCCTCACGAGGGGAAATCCTTAACGGTTATCACGGATATGAAATTTTGCATGCTTTGTTAGTTTTGATAGTTAAGCCTTTGAGAGCCGCGCCAGTCACCGGTGATTTTCAAACAATTGTTTTTCAATTGTGTCTGCGTTGCGGCAGTTAACAGGTTAACCATGTTTTTGAGATTCCCTGATGCTGCAGCCAGGATTGTCTCCCCAAGAGGGATATAAATATAAAAACCTTTTTGTAATGTAAAAACCTTTAGCAACTCTTCGAGTTTCTTGCTTGTTCTTCTCAGGGGAATATTACATTTTGAACAAGCAGTAGCTTAAATGTAAAATTGACTATTTTAAGTGTACTCTGTGTACCTACAAAATAAAGCATTTTTGACTTTGACTTTGACTTTGGATCTCCTCAACGGTTATTAGTACGGATACGAAATATTGTATACACGGTTAGATTAGAGCAATAATGTCATAATCATAATGGGTACTTTAGATTGACCAGTGAATTTTACCACAATGTCACCGGCAACCACAGACTACCTATCGCAATAGACGTGTAATATATTTTCTATGGAAGAAATTCTGTCAAATTAAGTATGATAGTCGTGACCGCGGCAATGCAATGCTGGTTTTATCATTAATGCGTAAAATATAATGTCATTAAACTTTTGCTAAACTATTGAATTTTTGTTCAAGAAAAAAGTAAAAGTGCAGTCTGCATAGTCGATATTGTGAGTTTATTAGATGTTAGTTGTATATATAGCGTCCACTCCTAATGTAATGGATGGCAAAGAAATTTCTCGGTGTTTCAGGAAACTGCCCTTAGTTATGTATCTTCATCGGCATCCTTATCGATTACCTTGACCAATGAGAAGCCGTCAAATTGCCGAGCAATCAACCAACCACATGTCAGAACGTAACCGATGACGATAACGATGAAATTATGTAATAGAGCCCCTGATCTGTTTGCATATGGGGGTTGAGTGCCAAAAACGATTTGGTCGTGCCCTCTAAGTATAGGTACCTACGTCAATGAGTAGCTCACTTAGTAATTAATATCAGGCAAATTTTAACGTTACTGTTAGGCGAAATTTACCGTAGACGAAGGGCGAAACACTCGTGGCGCCCTCGTATTCGCTTTTAATTATTTATGTATTTGAGTATGTTAAACAGTCAGCCCTGTTGTATTCAACTGAAGGCAACCGTAAGACAAATCGGTGCCCTGCAGAGGCGATGGTTGGTGGTAGGGCATTTTAGATGTCCGCCTGGCTAGCTACCACCATCTTATCTAAATCTGCCGCCAAGCAGCAATGTTAATAGCATTGTTGTGTTCCGGTTGTCAGAGGTAAGATAGCCAGTCCCCCAAATGTGTTGGGGTTTCCGGGTCAGTACGCTCCCACCTTCGACCTCATCTTCACTTAACATCAGGTGTGATTGAGGTCAAGTACAAAACCCGTCGTGCATAAAAAAGAAAAAAAAGATTTGAAAACACAATTGGTTGACCACTATTCTGCCACAAAAGCACCCATTCTCACCGGGTACATGTAGTGAATTGTGGTCCATACCCTCTCCTGGTGATATGAGGCTGTGCCCTAATAGCGGGGACGCAAGACTGTTGAAATACTTCAAACATCAAGCATTTATTTTCAACGTAATGTATTGGAAACAATAATAGGGCTTAAGCATTTCTCTGTCCGTCAGCATGTCCAAGCTACTACCGCTTCAGAAATAAATCACCTGTGGTAATAGAAGCGGCGTAAGGTACCCACGGGATTATTTTTCATTGCAACATACTTTCTGAGTGGTGTTTTCACCGCCCTATAATACTTAAAAGTACCAGGAGAGCAGAAGCTACTAAGAATCTCACCGTTTGTACTCGCCAGCTAGTTCTTCATAGGAATAAGTAGGTCAATACCCTCAAATTGATATAATAGGTAATTAAAATTTGCAATCGTCCTTCATTCTGCACTACATTTTTAACAAACCATGTCAAATGCACAGTCATGGCATTTATGACTGTCAAGACTTCGCACTAAGGTCAACTATATTTCGAAAGGTATTAGACTAATTAAATACAGTGTTTAAGAGCTGTCAAATAATCACTTTTATGCTATAATGACACAGTATATATTGAGCGAGTAGTGGTTCAACATGACACTGAAGGTCCGAAAGTAGATAAGTAATGCAATTATCAGAACACATAATATTATGTAATTGGTAGGTATCATGTGATGACCGGTCACTCTGCAAATCTATGGCATATCTTAGTTCAGCAGTGAACTTTCTGGGGCTGATATGATGATGTGATTACCGCGATACCGATTCGTTCGGTTAGGTAGATAATGTAAAAAAATCACAGAAATCAATATAATAACAATTCGCAACATTATAAGGTAACCGACTACAACCTTGAACGAGGATGATGTTTTTGCATGTTTATATATGTTGATTGCTATATATTACCTCCTGCAGCCTAAACAGATTAACCGATTTTGAAGTATAAGTAAATTTGTCTCTATTCCCAGATACATAACCAACATGGCGCCTGCAAAATACGATATGGTGTCTGCTTCTAAGCATTCCAGCGAATGATTTCACGGCTTTTGAAATAGTAGTAGTAGTCATTTTAGTTCATTTTTTATTATACAGTCGGGTTTTTTGTTTGTTTTATACTTAATTTTTTTTTAACCTGTGGGTGACCCTATCTAAAAAGTTCGTAAAAGTTGTGCTTCTGATTTCATGTATGCTGTCGCAATATCATGGTTTATAAAGAATGGCTTTAATAAATAAATAATAGAGTTTGCGAAGGTTACATATTTGCTCTAAATTGTTGTACAATCTAAAATATTCAGGCTTTGCTTTACGAAGAGCGTGTACGCGTACCTAAATGTAATAACGTTTTCTGGCTTATGCGGATGCGGGGGAGATAAAGAGGTAGCATGGATGGATGCCTTTCTGTCTTACGCAGATGCGGGCGGGATAAAGAGGTAGCACGGATGCCTTTATGCAATAACATTTTCTGTCTTGCATGGATGCAAGTGGGATACAGAGGTAACATGGTTGCCTTTCTGTCTTTCGCAGATGCGGGCAGGATAAAGAGGTAGCACGGATGCCTATATATACATATGCCTATATATATATATATATATATATATATATATATATATATATATATATATATATATATATGTGTATATAACGTTTTCTGTCTTCCGCGGACGCGAGTGGGATAAAGAGGTACGGATGAATGGATTTGGATGAAATTTGGTATATAGGTAGAGCATATCTTAAATTAAAACATAGGATATTTATTATCCCGATAAAAGGAGTAGTTCCCGCGGGATAAACAAATTTCCTCGAAAAGTTATTCCACGCAAGCGAAGCCGTGGGCGGAAAGCTAGTATCATTATAAATTGAAAAAGTGTGACGTCTGACTGGCTATAGGCAAGCATAAGCCATTAAATATGGTATTGGTTGTTGATATTGAATTAATGATGATTGATTGATTATTATATGCGTATATATAGAATTATAGAGTACTAGTTTTCCGCCCGCGGCGCCGTTTGCGTGGATGTACTTTGCGTTTTAGTTGCGTTTTACCTCGCCTGGAACTCAACTTATCTCATCCCATTAGTTAAGTTTCAATACGGTCAGTTCAGAGCTTTACCCATTAAAAGGTAACAAACAGACAAACTTTCGCATTGATAACATTACATACATACATAAAATCACAACTGTTTCCCGTAGGGGTTGGCAAATATCACAGACTTCCACTTGCTACGATCCTGAATCCTGATAAACCACTTTTACTTCATTCACGCTCATAATATTGTTCATAAACGCTTGTCGGTTTAGTGTACTCTCGATTGACCATTCTATAAGACGTCCCCGATTTGATCATGGTACGTTAGCCGTGGTCTTCCCCTACCAACACTACCATCCACATTCGCTTCATATATCTCTTCCGTTAGTCTTCCTTCATTAATCCTAAGCCTCTTTCAATCTTTGTCTTGATTCACATCGCATAACTCCCTAAGTACACTATTTCTTATTATAATATTATAGGGTATAATATACTTTAATTAAGTTAGAATAGCCTTAAGCCTAAAGTCTAAAAAAAATATATTTACATGGGATTACGGAGAACCAATTTTTTGTTAATGGACATTGACTGGTATCAGTTTATACACCTATAGTACGCGGAAGGTTGCAATTTTGTATAATCTATTCATGTAAATAAACAACGCCAGTCGATATAAGTTTTGTTTTGTAAACATTGATTTGATTTATCGCTGAATATGTAATACATACCTCACTATGGGCCTCATAAGAAGGCTCAAGGTCACCCAAAGAGCAATGGAGAGAGCTATGCTCGGAGTCTCCCTCCGGGGTCGAATCAGAAATGAGGAGATCCGCAGGAGAACCAAAGTGACCGATTTAGCCCGAAGAATTGCCAAACTTAAGTGGCAGTGGGCGGGGCACATTGCTCGTAGGACCGACGGCCGTTGGGGCGGAAAGGTTCTCGAGTGGCGACCACGCACCGGAAGACGCAGCGTGGTCAGGCCCCCCAAGAGGTGGACCGACGATTTGGTAAAGATCGCGGGAAGCCGCTGGATGCGGACAGCGCGCAGGACCGATCGTTGTAGAAATCCTTGGGGGAGGCCTTTGTCCAGCAGTGGACGTCTTTCGGCTGATATGATGATGTGTTTATAAATGTATAAAATTATAAATTGTGATTTAATAGCTATCTAAGTACGTATTTGGAAACCGAAAACCCGACAGCATATTTTGTATAATTGCGGGCGCCATGTTGGATTTTTTTACGTAAAATGTATCCTATGACACTCTACATAAGGATCGAGACGTATCGAACGACATCTTGCACTTTAAAATCGGTCAAGCCGTAGACGTAACATATAAAACTACTTACAATCGAAAAACATTACCCTCCTTCCAGGCGCAGTCAGGTAAAAAATTACTTGTTAATCAGTATTCGTTCACCATTGGTTACCACCTCAACACCTTTCTAGCGACCTCACCGCAAGGGCGGCAACGAAGCGCGACGGGGTAATGGAACCAGGTCCCTAGGTCAGGGTTCAAGCCCCGGTGACTGCTTTTAAACATCCGTAACTGATAAGCGTAGGTCAATAAACACACTGAGGTTTTACACAAAAATTGTATTGTATTAGGTCCTTATGTACCTATGAAATTTTTATTTTTGTTTTTTTTTTGGGAACGGCAAATCCAAATGTAGCTAAACTTTGTGTGTATTATCGGATAACATTAAGTTAAATATAGGCAGCGTTAATTTTTAAAAGTAACCGCTTTATAATAGTTTCAGCGAATCTAAGAAATGATAATGGCAAGCACATGAAAAGAGCTCTGTTCATTTTTTTTTATTATGTGATAAATCACATAATAAAAAAGCTAAAGCCCAGAAATAAAAAAACATGTCATGTGAAACCTTGAAATAATATTCAATTTTCCAATTAAAAAACAAATTTGGATGTAGCTTTGAAAATCGCAGGAATTTTTACATATTGATTAACGAAGAAAAAAACCTCCAATTTCATAGGTAAAGACCCAATATAATATTAATTAGTTTATCAGAGAACCACACGGCTAAAGTGCCTTGCAGTGTCACTAAATATAAAATTTGCACGTTTTAAGGGTGAACCACCCCCTCTCGCGTGTGCATTTCATTTTGTAAGGTGAACCGTGGATGTTTTTCCAGGCATTCAACTCATAATGTTTGGAACACCAAAAAACTTATGTTTGGTATATTTCTCACCACCCCATTTGGGATAGTCGTGACGTTATGTATCTATGTATGCATACGGCCATTGGATTGGAGCGAATATATTTGATAATTTAAATACGGGTGAGGCTAAACAAACTTTGCATGTACCTTGGAAAGCACCAAGGCATAAATAATAAATAAATAAATAAATATGTATTTCGGACACTCACACCAATCATCTAGTCCCAAACTAAGCAAAGTTTGTACTATGGATACTAGATAACGGATAAACATACAAAAATATTTATATAAACATCCATGACTCAGGAATAAATCATATTCATCACACAAACATTTACCCGTCGCGGGATTCGAACCCGCAACTTCGCTGACAGGGTCACTATCCACTACACCAATCGGTCGTCAATATTGTAGTAGATGAAACATTGTAGTATTACAAGTAGGCATAGCAACCTACATTTCATTAAATTAAAACACATAGGTTTTATTTAAAAATATTAGGAAAATTACCGTCTCTTTTCGCCTGACACCTCTTCCAGAATCATAAATTCGAGTCGTGTCGATCCCGTGTGGGACGGTAGGCAACCCTACCTGTGACCCTTCCAAGAGATACATTATAACTCTTAAAACTTAGAGTAAAAGCCGCACTAAAACGCAATAGAATACCTAATTGTTTTAATTATACAACCACAAATTGCAGTCACAAACCACACTTACAAGCGCGTGCGCAACAAACCAACAAACATTTATTATATACCTACCTACCCACTCGTATACAGTCATGTGCACCTTTTAAAGTAATAATGTACCTATGAGTTTTCCTTATAAACGTAAATAATGAAGCGTATTCTTTATGTATTTATCAAACGTTATGCCAACGTCACGTCATGGTCAATGTCATAGCGATTTGTGTGTTATGATAATGAATTATGGTACGAGTAATAGCCGTCAAAATTAAACACATGTGAACCATATAGCAATGCCCATAAAGTCTACTTATTTCAAAACTATCATGGGGTTCAAAAAATAAACTACATCCGGGTGCGTCAGAAAACCAGCGTTGAGCCCTTAAGTTCAGCATGAAGCTGAGTCGTTACCCATTCACTGCTGAAATACTTCACCGAGTGTACTATTTTATTCTTTATCCAACAATTTATTGTATTATGTGTTGAAGTGAAGAATAAACCGTTTCTTTCTTTCATCTCTTTCAAAATTTCGAGATTCAAAATTAAAAAAAAATCGGAAATACTCTTCGCGTGATCCCACACACACTTTTAACCGCCTCCGTTGCTCAATGTAAACAAGAAGGTGTTTACTAATCGGAAGTCGCGGGTTGATCCCCAGCGGGGTACATGTTTAGTACTCGGTTTGATTGATGGTAAAGCATTTTAAATGTCCGCCTGGCTAGTTACCACCATCTTATCTAAGTCTGCCGCCAAGCAGCAATGTTAATAGCATTGGTGTGTGCCGTTTGTCAGAGATAAGATAGCCAGTCCCCCAAATAAGATGGGGCGCCCGGGTCAGGATGTTTCCACCTTCGACCTCATCTTGACTTAAATCAGGTGTGATTGAGGACAAGTGTTAACCCGTTATGCATAAGAAAAAAAAACACTCGGGTCAGGTTTTCCCCGTAATTTCTATGAATAAACAGTTTACCTACCTATCTAAAATCTACCTAATTACAACATGAATGTATGTATTATTCAGCAATCCACAATCTCACAAACTGACCTAGAACAGAGAGGCATGAATATTCATTGGCACGAAAGCAAGCCGGCGAATACAGGCTCATTTGCACTTTGTGTTATGTAATACGCTAAGATGATTAACTTAATGACTTAATACGAAGCTTTGTCTGACCTTGGACTATAGTTGATTGAGACTGCACGTACACAACTGATATGGCACATCTTTTTCAATGGTGATACATAAAGTACCGTGTCTGTCATGGCCGCCTTCATAACTCTTGAGAAACGTAGAACGGACTAATGTTGACCCAAAATCTTGTATCTTGCGGAAATGCTTGGACTGTCCATTACACGGCCCTGAGACTGTCCACGCCCAAAAGCCTAATTCGCTACACCCTAAAGACCTACTACCCATCTTTCAAACACGAATACGCCTAATGTCACAACCCAAAACGCTAACAGCAAGACTTCAATAAGCGATGCGGGGGGTGTCATCGTAACGAGCCCTGTCGCGCCTCATACCGCTCGCTGATCGCGGTGTGAGGCGCGCCTATGCGTACCCAAGTCCTCCCTACTGCCGAGAGGTAGCACGGGGTTTTAGTAGGAGGGAGTCCCAAAAGGCAGGAGAGTTTCACATAACCGTCTCGACGTCCCCCAGGCAAGCGATATGCATAGTGTATTTCCCCGCTTAAAAAAACAAATACTTCAAAAAGAAGGCTGTCAGAGAAGTGCTGGTACTTATAACAGGGTACTTATGAAGAGAGCATATTGATACCTATCGAATACGAAAACCGATACGAATCGAAGATAAAAGGATAAAAGGGGAGGACGGGACACTAAAATCAGATTGCAGAGCGCTCCCGCGCTCGCCCACCGCCCAGCGACGCTGTAAAAAGCCAATCGGCTTGACAGCAACTGTTCCTGGTTAAAAAAAAAAACTAAAATCAGATAGACATACAACGGTAAAATACAAGCCATTGATATAAAACAAGCATTATTGATATATCATTTTGCGGCATATCGACCTCTTACGATTCTCTGTGAGTATGTTTATGTTTCCTCATTTGCACACAGACAGAACATATCCACAGTCAAAGATGTTGAGACTAATAACGGGCATGAGCATCACTGGTAACAAATTTCAAAAAATTGCTTATATAGGTACATCTATTATAAGTATAATTGTGTGGTAAAGTCGCTTAAAGAATTGTCCTTGGTTTCAAGATTTCGTTTGCTTATTTTACTTAGGTAGCCTATTGTTTAATCATACCGGACTCTGCGTAAATCATCGCGCACGTTATTTCATTTCCTAGGATAAACTTACATAAATATTTACATACTTGGCAACATAGGAACATAACGTTTAGAGACGTCATTTTCTTCATAAAGTCATAACGTGGCCTAAGGTCATGTAAAAGCTTCTTGGAAATCTTGTTTATTCGTTACGGAAACAAAATGACAAAAAGTTGTTTTTTTTTTCAAAATTCGTACGAAATAGCATGTTTCGATTAATTCGATAAATAACTATTTAAGTATTGAAAACCATTTTTGGGTTTCACCCGACAGCTATTTTGTATTTTGCGGACGCCATGTTGGATTTTTTACCATGAAATGCATAAAATCAGAAGATTCCAGGCTCGAATCCTGGCAGGGTCGCCATGAGGTGTTGGGACTTGGCGAGAGGAATCAAACCAACATTATCTTACAACAAATGTATATTAACTGCCCATCAAGGCTTCGTATCAATACATTAATACTTAGAGCTACGTACATGAGGGGAGGGGGGTGACACACACACTACAATGCACTGCACATCCACTTCGAAATCGGTCAAGCCGTTTAGGTTACAGGATGCGCCAAAGGAACGGACATACATGCACACATAAATACACTCGAGAAACATTACCCTCCTTCATTGGGCAGTCGGGCAAAAAAAATTGTCCTAGGTATCAGCTGCTAATAAATAGGAAAAAAAATTATCGAGCATTCATCGCTTTTCCTCTGTATATTTCGCGTAATCGCCAAGATGCCACTACTCAATACTACGCTTACGATCGTTTAGTCGCTTTTTATGAAACCCACGGGAACTGAAAAGTTGGTCACCCTTCTGCTCTGTCGGGAACTACACTTTTATGCAAGGCATAATAATTAGGAAGTTCATCAAACATGCTTCTGAATCCCGAGTTGATGTGTGTCCGACGCGCACTTGGCCAGTTTAGACTGCCAGCCCACGACTGATCTTTTGTAGGACCGATAATCGGGCCGATTTTTTCGTCAATACTATTATCACCGATATTGTGTCCGACTTTATAAATAAATAAATAAATATTTCGGACACTTACACAAATTATCTAGTCCCAAACTAAGCAAAGCTTGTGCTATGGATACTAGATAACGAGTAAACATACATAAATATTTATATAAACATCCAAGACTCGGGAATAAATGTTTGTATTCATCACACAAACATTTACCCCTCGCGGGATTCGAACCCGCAACCGTTGGTTTCGCTGATAGGGTCACTATCCACTACACCAATCGGTCGTCTTTATGTAGGACGTGTGCGGCTGAAATATTGCAATCAGTATGTTCCATTTTTCTCCTACAAAAAATCGGTCACCGATCGTCGGTCGTGGACGGGCAAGCCTTTTTCCTATCGCATAAAGTACAAAATAGCATATTAAAATTTTTTTGATACGATTTATTTTATTCAAGTATAAATAACTATATATCTTTGTATATACACACTGCGCCATCTAGTTCCACACTACGCTACTAGGCTTGTATTATGGATATCAGATAATAGATTTACTACTGAAATACTTTTGTTTTGTAAATGAATACATATACTCGTATAAAAGAAAAACATCCATAACTTGGGTTCACACGTCCGTATTCATCATATACATATAGCCTTAGGGGGATTCGAACCCGCGACCTTTTAGTGTAGCAGTCAGGGTTTCTAACCATAAATATTATGTAGATTACGAAGACAAAGGCACAAGCAAATGCTATTTGACAATAACATGCAGTTGGACATAATAAAAAAAAATTTGCATACCTCACCAAATTAAAAGGAAATTCAATTAAAATGATCTTCCGCACAATGCTGTGGTGTCGACGGTTTCGCATGTTTGTCACACGAAGTAAACATGCCATTGACACCCTTGTTTTATGAATTTTATGACTGTGCATTTGCTTAACTATAACTTTACAATGTTGTTTATTCATGAATCATTTTGTCAATGTATTATATGGCAGTGGTAGCAGTGATATGTTTTCGACCAGTCTCCGAGTAATTCTCACATAACATATACAAAGGTAAATTTTTAATTATCAACCAAATTTGGGTAATTAGCAACCAAATTAAAAACTGCTTTATTTTTTAGGTACACAGGGTATACTTAAAATAGTCAATTTTACATTTTTTTAAGCTAGTGCTTCTTCAAAATACAATTTTCCCCTGAGAAGAACAAGCAAGGAACTCTTTTATATTTCATTATTAATTGGGAAATAGCCTGGCGTGTGAACGAGCTGGTTATGTCCAGGGATGATTATCATCTAAATAATATGCTTTCTTGATA
This sequence comes from Oegoconia quadripuncta, assembly GCA_949316235.1. NCBI lineage: Eukaryota > Metazoa > Arthropoda > Insecta > Lepidoptera > Autostichidae > Oegoconia > Oegoconia quadripuncta. The sequence continues at coordinate 9,076,287 of OX438741.1, read as the reverse complement.
AGTTTCTGTTTTATAGTATCTTTAAATTTATTGAAAGGATATTGTATATCGACAGGAACCTTATTGAAAAAGCATGTACATAACCCTTTGAATGAATTACTGACTTTACGGAGGCGACTTATGAGTCATGCAAGTTTGTATTTATTTCTTGTATTGGAAAGAGAAGTGTTAATAGTTCGAAACCTTGGTCTATCTTTATTATCATAATACAGGTATCGTCATCATATCACCACAGGATGTTCACTGCTGAATAGTCCATAAATCAAACTAGTAGGAAGCGGCCTGCATCCAACGCCTTCCCGTGATAGTCATCCGTCCACCTTATGGGTTTTTTTAATGCTGTGTTCTGGGCGGATCAAGTATGGTTGGACACATTGACACGAAGAAGATGAATGCCGTGTTCACAACCGTTTTAAAACTTTAGATAACAAATAATTATGTCAAATTGTTGTGCTACGAAAAGACAATATATAAGACACGACAAACTTTGTCGCCTTGCTAAAGCCCGGCTGGTACACTAATCCTAACTAGTTCATTCTTGGGTTGTCTGTTTCTCGCAACGAAAATAGAAGTCCATTGTTTAACTAATTATCTACAGAACAAAACGTTTTTCTGTGAAAATGAGCTAACACATATTTTGTGTTGTTTGACGTCTAGACCGGCAGCAATTAATGTCAACGAAGATAGTACAATGCGCGTTACCATTTTACCGTACTTTGTCGTATTACCAAATACCGCAACTTTACCATTAAAAGGTGACTGACCTTCTAATTTTTCAGTACACATTACTCGGCATGTCATAATGGCCAACCTACTTACATTCAATTTAAATTTCATTACTAAACACTTACTATAACAGTACGAATGTTCATTTGATTGATTATACCTTAAAACGATTACGGGGCATATAAGGTCAATAGTCGATGGCGTTGTAACATGACATTTCGATTTGAAGTTAGATGTGGCCGTAGATATCAATGTTAATCTAGAGATGCACGTGTGTCCAAATCCGCGTATCCAGTCGGTGACAAACCGTTATATATAAAATACGACGACCTGTTTGGTGTAGTGGTTAGCAACTCTGACCACTATACCAAAAAGGTTGCGTGTTCGAATCCCGATAGGGGCATATGTTCGTGTGATGAATACGGACACGTGTACCCGAGTTATGGATGTTTTTATTTAGAATAAGTATTTATTTACAAAACAAAAATATGTATTTATGTAGTATTCAACCATCTGGTATCCACAACACAAGCCTATAGTTGCTTACTGTGGAACTAGATGGCGCTGTTTGTATGTCTATGGATATTTATATTTATTTATTAACTATTAATTGAACATTAGAAAACCCCCGAGAACCTGTGATTATATTATTCAGATAAACAAACCAATTGTATAAATGCGCAAATATCATCGATATGGCTTGATCGATTTTCATCAAGCATGACGAAGAACCGTTTCACAAATATCAGAAGAACCGTTTTATATCAGCTTTTGATAATAAAGAACCGTTTTCGAATCAGTTTAGCCCTTTTAACGATACTATGCCCCAAACTTTTAACAAAGGGCGAACTTGGCTTATTTTCTAGGATCAAGGGTACATTATCATATGGCCATCCTGTGATAGGATTTAGGATACTGTAATTGTCTATACACGCAAAGTCAAGTTTTTTTGCATTTCTTCCCAATGCATATAACTTATCTATTTATTATAAATGCCATAAACTATCTACATTAGAGAGTAGAGTTGACGAAATCACTTAATGTCACTTATTTTAGGTTTCACTGACTCATCAAAGTGTCCACTTGGTGCCAAACCCCATTAATTCGGTGATACTTTTTGTTACTTTATTTATAAATTTTTATCATGTACGTCATCATTAGGACAATTTTGAAATAATTATTTGTTTGTTCGCAACATTCAATAATAATCTAACTAATATTATAAATGGGAAAGTTTGGATGTTTATTTGTTTGTTGCTCCATCACGGCGACATGGATGGACGGCTTTGCATGAAACTTGGTATATAGGTAAAACTTGCCCTGGATTAAGACAGGATATTTCATCCCGATAAAGTGAATAGTTCCCGCGAGATAAACTAATTTCCGTGATGAAGTTATTCCACGCAGGCGAAGCCGCGGGCGGAAGCTAGTTAAAAATAAAGGAAAATAAACATACACGAGCCAAACATGAAAACGAACGTGCTAACATAAAAAATATATATCATTAACATAGAGCATGTGTTTATTGTAGAGACATTGATAATAAATGTGCTGACATATATAATTAATCAGATTTACGAAATGAAATTAATTTTAACGAGTTAAAGTTTTTTCTACGAAAATTAAGCACCTAATAATCATCTCGTGAAAACAAATCTATAATCTAACAGCTTCTTGGAAACACCTGGCGCTCGAAATTCACCGTTATCCGAAAAAAAAATCAAACCTTTCAGTGTTCGTTTAAAAACTTCAAACATTCCGCGCTCGTTATCGGAAATCGTACCGATTGCCTGACTTTAAAAATTGTAAATTAATTATCCAACCAAAAATTGGTTTTCCCGTACCGACGACGCCCTGATGTATCGCACCGCGTCGTCCATTAATATTGCTTGATTTAGAACGCTGTCACATGCACGCTAAATTAAAAAAAAGTCAAACTGAACAGAGTAATGATAACTGATTATGATAGCATTATAAAATATTTATGCAAATGTTTGGAGGGCAATGAACTTTGGCGTGTATACGCCTTTCATTGTCGCAGATGATTTCAAAATTCGAACATTCGAAAATGTTTTAATTTTGTGTAATAAAACTTGACCTTTTAATTACTGAATGATTTTTCATTCCCATAATTTACCCATACCCATAATTTAGTCAGGATGATTTATTTGGGAGACCTTATGTAAAATTTTACAAAATAATTAAACGTTATTAATTTAGGCAATCAATGAAGTAGGTACAGTGTACACGTTATTGTACAAAACATAACATAACATTTGATAAACATAAACAATACATCAAAACTGGACAACCAGACGGTACTATTAAATAAATTTAAAAAAATCAAGACAACCTTTATATAAATAATAGAAATTCATCTTGCAGATAAATAAATCAATCAATATTGCATTGCCACGACTTTCATACGTTTGCAAACTTTCAGCACAATTGGACACCAATCTTTGTAAGATTTGATTACGGTGGCATAAGCGAAGCCAAATAAAATCTTGTAAAAAAACCGTAGATGAATCGGCTTGACAGCATGCCCAAATCATCCGAGAAAACTGCTGTCCAGTCCAGTTTGAAACGTAGATGTTGTTTGAAGCATTAAACTTTTAATGATTACTAAAGCTTATGTTTGGGATACTCCGACCACCCTATTTGGGATAGAAGTAATTATATGTATGTATATACATATTATGTTGTTAAATTACCCAATGCATAATATAAAATTTTAAAAGTCTCTATCGTCACAAGCTAATCTGTGCAACATGGTGAGGTTACTGAACCATTTCACGGGTTAAATTATTAAAATGCAATTTATTATTCATTCATTCATCTCTCGACCGGCGGTTCCCTTTAGCATCTAATTTTGTATACTCAACCGTCTCGGCTGGTTAGAATTACCATTTCAATGAGTACTAAACTCATGTACGTACATTGGCTCTACTAAGGTCTCAGTAGAAGAGGCACTCGACTCGAAGTCCTTTTTAACAAAAAAAAATATTGTATACCTGAAACCTGACATTAGTTTGGTCAGAAGTACGTATATAATCGACTCCGGATATAAAAGTATGTGGTTATTTATCTAGTTAAGGAACACCCTTCAACATAACAGTAACGTAACCGAATTCGAACAATCCTTTATTTTTATGTAATTTTTTCTAGCCATATTGATTACGAAATATATTATCTAATTAGGATATATCGGCTTTTTGGTATACAAAATATAACCCTGTATATACAAATAGATGGTCCCGGTTGTTTTCAATTGAAGGCAGTTAAGCCAAGTCGGTGTAGACACACTAGTCTGCTAGTTGCAACGGGACAGTTACTGTAGGCTATCGACTTGGCTTCAAGTCAGAACTCACATCCTCCAATCCACACTGGGCAAACGTGGTGGATTATGGCCCATACCCTCTCCCAAGAAGAGGCTGTGCCCCAACAGTGGGGGCGTGTAAGGCTGTTGATGTTGCATGAAGCCTAAGTCTGTCTTACGGCAAAGTATAAAACCATTGGAATAAAGGAAGACGCTTATCGAAGAAACCCCAGAGTAGGGGTTAAAGTCACGTGTGTGTCTCTTTTCGATTTGGTATGCAGTTCAGAGCAACGTCTCGTAATTGTTAGGTTCTTACACGGCCCTTGTATTTTGTAGTTTTTCTTTTTTGCCTTTTCTGCCATTACGCAATCCGTCCGATGGAATGCACATTTTGAATAGTTAATCGTCACACGTGAGAAGGGTCAAACACCTGTAATTATGTAAATATATAAATTACAGGGCACTTATACAGTCTGTAGACTGTGAATTTTTAGATTTTTTTTTTATAATGAACTGGATACATGTTTTCCCATAATCTCACGTGTTGAAAAGTGACGTTGTAGTCGAAAATGAAGCACGCGATCTGATTAAATTCATCCAGAATATAGAATTTCGGAAAAGCAGGCGCCAGAAGGGAATTCCATATATTGACATTTGGATTCATGAATGAAGTGTCCAACAGGTTCGGGCGAATTTCCGGTATGCCAACGACATACAGGGTGAATGGAAATTCGATTACAAACAATATCCCCAAGGAATCATAGTCGAATGCGAATGGAGTCACCAGTAAACAGCTAAACAAAATGTAGAGTGGTTTGTTACTTCACTAATCATATTGACGGCTAATTTCAACGGTTGCGGGTTCGAATCCCGCGAGGGGTAAATGTTTGTGTGTTGAATACAAACATTTACTCCCGATTCATGGATGCTTATATAAATATTTATGTATGTTTATCCCTTATCTAGTACTCATAGTGCAAGCATTGCTTAGTTTGGGACTAGATGATTGGTTTAAATGTTCGAAATATTTATTTACTATTTATATTGACAAGATTAATTGATATACTTTTAAGATTACAGTTATACATTAAAATACTTATAAGTTATTTGACAACAGACACCAACAAAAATTATACAAATATTTCGGGATTACCGTCAGATCATCCGCAAACAGGTTAACAAATTGGATCTCTTTCCTAAAGTTGTTAATTAATTAGTCGTTTAGTGCTGACTTTATCAAAAAACAATCATAATATTGAATATAAGACTTCAAAGTGACTATGCATGATGTAAGTATATTTATAGTATGTCTGTGGAAACAAATAAAGGCACAGACCGAGATTACGACTTTGCGAAATAACTATTAACTGGCAACGCATCGTCACTCTCTCTAGCAAGTTAACTATACTTCTCTTATATGCCTCCTTATAAGATCACAGAGGTCATTTCACATTGTTCATTCCAAGCGCACGCGCAGTAACAGTCGCTAGAAACATAAATTGGAAGTAAGTGCGAACGTTTTAGCAAAACAAAGGTTAAAACGAAAGCATTGTCCGTCATCTTTATGACTTATTTTATGCCCTCTAAGTTGCTCACCTGTGCGATCAACTTCACACTCAAACTAGAAGCAATAGGGTTGACATCTCCATGGATGGGATGGCAGTGTCTTAAAGTGCAAGCCAACATTACAGGTAAGTTGTTCACATTTGCAAGCCATTGCTTGCAGTCGGTAACTTCACTATTACTTTAGTCGCAGTCTTGCGAAATGTAACTTATGGGGACCTGTCGATTGAATTATCTGAGTGATAACTGAAATATTGCATTGAAATCAGTTTCAGGTGTGCAGTAATTCATAGTTATTTACTGAACCATCGTTATTATTTTGACCGCCTCCGTGGCTCTATGTAAACAACATAGTGTTTACGAATCGGAGGTCGCCAGTTCGATCCCCAGCGAGGTACATATTTAGTATTCGGTTTGATAAGTAGTAGGGCATTTTAAATGTCAGCGTGCGTGCACAGCGTAGGCAGAATGATAAAATTTGCTGTTAAATGAGAAAAAATACAGAATACTAAATAATAACTTACTCTTATCTTATGAATCAGCTGTCTTGATAATGCATTTCGAAGCAAACTTACAATTCGCTAGGGTACTGCACTGCCTTTCTGCCTATATGGAGGGCACGCAACTGCTAGCTACCACCATTTTATCTAAGTCTGCCGCCAAGCAACAATGTTAATAGCATTGTTGTGTTCCGGTTGTCAGAAATCAGATAGCCAGTCCTTCAAATATAATGGGGCGTCCGGGTCAGTATATGCTTCCACCTTCGGCTTCATCTTCACTTAACATCAGATGTGATTGAGGTCAAGTGCTAACCCGTTGTGCATAAAAAAAGACCTTTTCTAGATTAAATAGTATTGAAATTTGGCAGAGAGGTAGCCTATGGGACCTGAGAAAGGACATAGGCTACCTGAAGATAAGATTCAATTTCGACAGTTTATTTTCATTCTCACAAAAAGCTTACAGCAATAGAGTGTATCATATGAAGTACAATAAAGAATTTACAAACAAACAAACAGTGAAGAAAATAAATCACAGTAACTCTTGGAGTCACTTATTTGTGAAAAGAGATGAAAGATAAGATAAACATGATACTAAAAAGTTACCACCTATTTTAATATGGGTTAAAATTTCGACAGGACAGCCAGTGACCGCAAGATGCGCTGAACATTATTGATAATCTTACGCAAACTGGCGGGCAGAAAAACTGGTATACAATTGGGTCGAACAAGATGACAGATGGCCGATTCGTGGGTGATTTATAAGGGCGATGATTGGCCGGTTGATCGTGACCGGGAAATGTCAAGAAAACTGGCCAAGAACTGGAAAGTATAGCCGAGGTCATGTCACACAAGTGTTCGTTGCTGTTGCATCTTTACATGGAAATTTACACAGGTGGTCCAAATACGCAATTTTTGTAGTATAACTTCCTATACAACTTCCTGATTTTTTGTAGAAGGATAGAGTACCCATCAGTAATAGAATAATTAAATGTTTTCTTACAATTCTGTAGCTTGCTTTAGGTATTGTAGAGGTATTTAGTTATAAAACCTACAATATTAAATTAAAGTTACCACTGTAAACTTCATTGTGTTGCAGAACGTTAGTAGTTGTAAAAATGTAATAGTTGTAGTTAGTAGAACGTTGTAGAAGTTATTAACCGCCTCCGTGGCTCAATGTAAACAACATTGGGTTTACGTTTCGGAGGTCGCGGGTTCGATCCCCAGCGGGGTACATGGTTAAGTACTCGGTTTGGTTGGTGGTAGGGCATTTTAAATGTCCGCCTGGCTAGCTACCACCATCTTATCTAAATCTGCCGCCAAGCAGCAATGTTAATAGCATTGTTGTGTTCCGGTTGTCAGAGATAAGATAGCCAGTCCCCCAAATGTGTTGGGGTTTCCGGGTCAGTACGCTTCCACCTTCGACCTCATCTTCACTTAACATCAGGTGTGATTGAGGTCAAGAACCAACCCGTTATGCATAAAAAAACACGTTAAGATCTCTTAAAACAATTTTCTGAAAAACTAATCAATTATATTTTCTAAAAATAGTTTATAGAGTCGTGATATTTGCCCTCGGAGAAATTTTCCATAAATATAAAGAAGTTATTGATCGATTTTTTTTGAAAATTGTTACAGGGGTTCTAAGTACCTATATTCTCCAACGCAATTAAATTCACAATTGTAATTTTAATCACGTAGCTATGTTTTAATACTAAATACCTATTCTATATCTAAGGCAAGCTACCGATTTGTTAGAAAACATTTCTATTCTATCACTGGCAGGTACCTACTCTGTCCATGTGCAAAAAATCACGGCCTTTAAAATTATAAGAAGTTAAAAACGTATCATTGACTAAGGTGTATGTACATCAAATTATCTTCAGAAAGCTCTGTTGGACAGTAGCTTTCATTGATTTCGCCTACTGTGTCTGCTTATTGTTTGTTATTGCTTGCTGTAAATTGCGACTATTGATTATTGCGAGTATTGCGACGCAGATTACGAATGACGCTCGCACGGACGAGGCGATCGGGTTATGTTATGGAGATCGTCGACCAGGGGATAATCCCAACTAATATTATAAATGCGAAAGTTTGTGTGTATGTATGTTTATACACTTTATTGCCAACAGAAAACTAAATACAAACTGGATGAGTTTTTTTATCGTAAGGAATACTTTTTGCTTTCAAAACTATCTTCGCATAAAGCTTTAATTGTGTCATTTGACGGCCGCGTTTGTAGCCTATTCCACATAATTATATTTTATACTTAATTATTCCACTTAATTATATCATTAAATAAATAAAGAAAACTTGGAGAACATATGTGTGCCAAATAAATTTCGCATGAAACGAACCCTACGAACCCCGCCAGTCGCAGCGCGTGCGGCGATGATGGTTTTGAAAAAAAAACTGCCTATGCCATTGACTTTTATTTCAGTTACCTAATATGCCCATTTTTTTCCTTACGTTAAAAAAACTCATCCGGTATTTAAACATATATATACATACAATCACCTCAATATACGTCTTCGATTGCTACTTGGTGGCTTTTATAGGTTTGACATCACTTCGCTTCAAGATGCGCATCCAAATTAATTCTGCGAAATTATCGCTCTACCTACGAAACAGCTGCCAAAATTAACAAGCGGAAACCCCTGACCACACAATGACATCACAACTGTATTATGGGTGAAATAGAGTTGGACAGATTTGTCAGCTGACCGGTTTTCTCGTTATGAAAGTCCGCAGGGCGTGGTGTTGCGAACTGACGAAATCAGAGCACGATTCCTGTTCAAAGACATTTTGTTGGTGCATATTGGTAATAATTTATCACATAGCACCTTTCTAGAACTATTTACATGAATTTTGGCCTAATCTATAATAAATAATTAGTTCATTTTCTCCCAAAGTTTGTTACGATGTTTGTTCACATAGGCACTTTATTGTTACATTCTAACATGAGAGTAAGAGAACTAAAATTGTAACAAACTTTGGAAGAAAATTAACAAATTACTTATTATTGATTAGGACTCATTCATGTAAACAGTTATAGAAAGGTGCTGTGGCATATGGGTTTATATTCCAATATTAGTTATATCTAATCAGATAAAGAATTTTGACAGATTTTCAATTTAAAGTTTTAGAAATGTTCTAATTCTCTATTCCAGAATTACTACCAATGACTCATCGCATCGTTGACCCGATAAGTCAATGTAGGATGGACATTATTGGTGCGATACCCAGAATGTCCCAGACTTTTCACTCACCGCACTAATGATGCATTATACTTTGACCAGTCACAATGACCCAACGTACCTTTGGCCTTCGCAACAATGACCCATCAACCCTGTAACTTGTCGCACAAATGACCCATCGTCACTTAAACTTGTCACACCAATAATGCCTCAGATTTCTGACTTATCGCACTAATGATTCATTATACTCTTGACCTTTGACCGTATCCATGGCATCTTTGGCCTTTGCATCATTGACTCGTCACCCCTTTAACCTGTCGCACTATTGAACTGACGTCCCTTCGGAGTAGGGTTGCCAGATGGGCGGGTATATGAGATATTTGTTACTTGCTGAAATTCGAAGAAAATAATTGCTCTAATTTCAAATTATTTTAAAAAGAATCTGATCGTTGATGCAAAAAGTGTCATTATTTATCATATTATTTCTATCACTAAATTACTCATCAAAAAGTTGCAGCAATACCATTTAAGTAGTTTTATATTTCTCTATATGTAGGTACGTATATATACGATAATATACGTATAGATATAAGATAAAATTTTGTTGTTAAGCGGAAATTCATTTTGTAAACCAAAATGTCGGGACAAATTCTTAAAATAGCGGGACAACCTAATATTTGTGACAAATAAACGGTATTTAGCTATTTTAAGAATTTGTCCCGAAATTTGGGTTTTACGATCTAGGATTGCCCGATTGTAAAACCAACATGTCGGGACAAATTCTTAAAATCGCTGGACAACCCAATATTTTTGACAAATTAACAGTATTTAGGTATTTTAAGAATTTGTCCCGACATTTTGGTTTTACAATCGGACAAAGATCCGAGGCATCTGACCTGAGACCTGTCGCTCCAATAACCTGTAGCACCTTTGCCTTACCGCAGCAAGGATTCATCGCTTCTTTGACCTGTCGCACTGAAGATCCATTTACCTGTCATATGCGCTATTGATCTATCAACTCATATATTGACTCAGCAATGAGTTGTCAAATCTTTAACTCTTATCAATGACCATACACATCTTTAACCCATCGAAATTGATTTATGATAACAAAGGTTTATCTCTGAACGCATGAACGAATGTAACAAAGAATTTTGACCTGTAACTTCACACTAATGACCCCAAACTTAACCTGTAGCATCAATACTTAACACTTTTCGACTTGGCACCAAAGCACAATAAACACTTTGCACTTTGTATATCGCTATGACGAATGTCTTTTATGTCGTACCAAAACTTTATATTATCTATTTTTTTTCCTTAGACATACACACAGCGCCATCAAGTCTCACAGTAAGTAACTATGGACTTGTTTTGTGGATACCAGATGGTTGATATACTACATAAATACATATTCTTTTGTAATGAAAACATCCATAACTCGGGTACACATGTCCGTATTCATCACCCAAACATATGCCCCTAGCGGGATTCGAACCCGCGACCTGTTGATATAATGGTCAGAGATTCTAACCACTACACCAAACAGGTCGTCAAATTAACAATAATGTAGAGGTGATTTTATTATTTTTTACCCGACTGACCAAGGAAGGAGAGTAATGTTTTTCGGGTGTGTGTATGTAGATTTCTATGTTGCCTCGTGTAGCCTAAAGGGCTTGACCGATTTCGAATTGCATGGTGTAATTGGATTCGTCTTGATCCCTGGACTCATGGAATACATTTTATGGTGAACAATTCAACATGGCGCCTGCGAAATACAAAATATACTATCGGGTTTTTTTGGTTTTTAATCTTACATTGTTATTTAATAAACATATTAAGGTCGCTCAAATACTTACGTTATGAAAAACCACTTAAGGTAGAAACACGAATGCACACAAGGAAACGCAAATAAAGCTATTTTTAAAATTGAAAACAAGATCAATGGGAATTCCATGTAGGTATTGCTTTTTGGGAAAAAATAAATATTAGCTTCTAAAAATACCAGTACCTACGCATTAGGTATTTATGATGTTATTATAAGTGGAAATCCAGGCAAAAAAAATCTACTTTCGAAAAGTGTCTTAGGGACAAATTTTTGAGGGACACTTTTTGGATTCAATATGCAGAACCTTCAGATGTACTTAACAATTAGGAAATTATTTGTGCTAACCCACTTAATTACTGGTATTGAATTCCGTGATGATAGGTTTGCATGGAAGAGATCGCTGTTAGCGATAAGGCCGCCTAATTTATAGTTTCTATAAGATATTTAAATGTACCTTCCTTATTTAAACAATAAAGCGTATTTGTTTGTTTGACTATTTTTGTGATATTAAATGTTTACTGGACAATAAGTAAAGTTGTATGGAAGTAGCAGTAAATAAAATTTAAGTCATAATATGTAGGTATGTGATTAAAAACACAAAGAATATTCACAACACCTTAATTTTGCCTGTGCTTGGAAATCGCACCACGCAGACCAATTTTCAAGTTTAGTCTCCTAGAAATACTTCATATACGAATTATACATACCCTCATTTTCACTGAAAGCCTCCGAACAAAAGGTTAAAAATATTATTTTTTAATTCACTACGGGTTAGCACTTGATCTCCATAACACCTGATGTTAAGTGAAGATGAGGTCGAAAGTGGACTCTGAAAACCCCATCTTATTTGGGGGCCTGACTATCTTGTCTCTGACAACCGGAACACAATTAATGCTATTAACATTGCTGGTTGGCGGCAGACTAGATGGTAGCTAGCCAGGCGGACATTTAAAACGCCCTAACACCAATCAAACCGAGTACTGAACATGTAACTCCACTGGCGATCGAACCCGCGACCTCCGATTCGTAAGCCTTATGTTGTTTACATTGAACCACGGGGGTGGTTAAAGACTACATCGAAATCGGCGACTTGATTCAGTCTATAACGATTCACAAACCAACAAGTCTACACTCGCTATGTAATAACAGTTACTAATATACCGATATTTATCATAAAAAAACTAAAGAATAATCGAATGTGGTTAAGGTTACTCAAATAAATCTATAAATACACGGGTCTCATTTCAACGTCGTAACATTATTTGTTTTGACAAAAATATCGTGAGACCTTTGACAGGGTTCGAGGAAACTTGAGATCGTCACTGACGTAATGACGTGTGAAAATAAAAGAAGTTTGGGAATTGTTAAAATAAGGACGACAAACTTTTGTCAACAGATTTAATGGTTGAGTTGCCAAAGATAAAAATTGTTACAACTTCATAACTTCGAGAGGAAATGCAATGTTTGAGGCTTAAGTAAATCAATAATCATTTTGCGATCGATCACAATATTTATTATTATACTACTTATTGGTCGTTTTACCTTGATTTTAGATTATTTATTTATATATTTTTTTATTCACAACGGATTAGCACTTGACCTCAATCACACCTGATGTTAGATGAAGATCAGCTAGCCTCATCTATACGTACGTAGCACTTTCCCACAAAAATAATATGATAAATAATGTAAATTATTTATAGTAGTAAGGCATATTAAATGTCCGCCTGGCTGGCTACCACCATCTTATCTAAATGCATAAACAGCAATGTTTTGCCAGTCCCCCAAATAAGTTGGGGTTTCCGGGTCAGTACGCTACTACTTTAGGCCTCATCTTCACTTAACATCAGAGGATCTATTACGTAAGTCAATCGATGAGTCCATCGTAAACGATTATTACGATCATCGACGTCAAACTCGCGAAATCTTATTACGCATTTCAAACGATTACGAATGCGAGTGCCATCGATACGATTGACGATGAATGAATGATCTCTCATACAAAAGTAATGACATCGGCATTACCTATGCACATCGTATACGATTCAAACGTTATCGATAAAGGTGAGTCGGGGTTTACCCCAATCGTATTCGTATTCACTATAGGTACTAAGAATTCTTATGATTCTTTTGTTATTGCAAAAAAATATTATTTCAAAAACGTGTTTTACGTTTATTAGTTAAGCTAGTACTCCTACTAATAATTTGTAGAACAAATACCTTTTCCAAAAAGTGAATATTTCGACAAATAACCTACTATTATAAAATTATTTTTATTACATGATGATGTATGAGTCATGTAGATGATCGAAGCATGTATCAAACAATATTTTTAATGGTTCCTACGTAATTTTTCAGAAATTTCTCGGAAATGATAATTAAAGAATTACAATATTGTTTCATGTAAAATGTTGTTTAATGTTTTACTTTAACTTGAAAACTTGTTGTTCTTATTACGTAAAAAATGTAGTAACACGATTAGCAATAAAAATACTATGGGTTCTTTTACAAATTTTATTGACCTTGATTCCCCGATAAATTCCCGATTTAAATTATTCCCCACTCTCTATTTTCCCACAAATCGAGGAATTTTTTCGTAATTGGCAGCACTGCATGTACAAATTTGGTAGGTTAGAAATTATGTAATGCAAAAATAGAGTGAGATAACGTTATTCTGGGTATAAGGGCATCCCTTTCTATTGCGCTCTTTTAGCCCAAGGTGTTAACGAAAAAAGTACACAATAGCGCCGTCTAGTGTCGAGTAGCAATACTTTTGGACAATTACAATATCATTCATTCATTGTATACGAGTGTCAAACGACGACATACGTAATGCAGTAACTTTTATACGAGTGGTCGATGATCGTAAACGATGGCCGATGGCCGATTGAAACGTTTAAATTTACGTAATAGGCCCTCAGGTGTGATAGAGTTCAAGTGCCAACCCGTTGTGCATAAAAAAAACAAACAATACGTATACACCTACATGTAATAGTTTAAAATAATAATAAAAGTATTTAAAAATCAAAAAAACCCGACTGAAAATTATTTAGTTTGTGGACGCCATGTTAAAATTTATAAAACAAAATGTATTTCTGCGACACTATATAAGGATCAAGACAAATTTAACGACACCTCAGTAAGACTCGTTTTTTGACCCATTTAATTTGCACTTCAAATTCGGTCAAGCCTACAGGAGGTACTGTCCTTCTAATTCTACTTCTTGGGGCAGAACAAAAATTAATAAAACAGTATACTATCGGGCGGCGGGCCTGGTCCAAAGAAAAAAATTATGTATGAGCAATAATTTGGCTTTTAATATATAAATAAATTTTAAATAATAATAATAAATATTTCGGACACTTACACCAATCATCTAATCTCAAGTTAAGGAAAACTATACTATGGATACTGGATAACGGATAAACATACATAAATAAATAAATAAATAGATAAGTATCTATGTAAACATCCATGACTTTGAATTTGAGTTTGAATTTGCTGTAATTTGTATACGCCAAATCTACTGTTTTCTAACTAACCCTATGGTTGACTAGAAGAAACCCCTCTATGGGATAAGTCCGCCGTTGTATTCAATTTACGTATCAATGCAAAATTAATGTATTGCCTCTTTGTACAATAAAGCGTCTACAAACAAACAAACAAACAAGACTCTGAAATAAATTGTCGTATTCATCAAACAAACATCTACCCATCGCGGGATTCGAACCCACAACCGTTGGTTTCCCTGACAGGGTCACTATCCACTACAACAATCGGTCGTCAATAATGTAGTACTAGTTGTATAAATAAATATGAAGAGGATACAGATCAACAGTGAGTATATTCTGCGCGAGCGCAAGTGCTAGGATACTTATCAACAACTGCGCAAAACCCCAGGTTCGCACGTTCGCAAAACCTCTCAGAACAACCATAGATACAGTGAAAGTCATGTGGTAACCGCATGAATTATGTATGTAGCGGCGCGCAATGCTCAGCTACTTCCGAAAAAAAAAAACCACCCAAGTGCGAGTCGAGACACGGGCCTCGTGTTCCGTACTTAATCCACCTCCGTGGCTCAATGTAAACAACATTGGGTTTACGAATCGAAGGTCGCGGGTTCGATCCCCAGCGGGGTATATGTTTAGTACTCGGTTTGGTTGGTGGTAGGGCATTTTAAATGTCCGCGAGGCTAGCTACCACCATCTTATCTAAATCTGCCGCCAAACAGCAATGTTAATAGCATTGCTGTGTTCCAGTTGTCAAATATAAGATAGCCAGTTCTCCAAATATTTGGGTTTCCGGGTCAGTACACTTCCACCTTCGGCCTCATCTTCACTTAATATCAGGTGTGATTGAGGTCAAGTGCTAACCCGTTGTGCATTAAAAAAAAGAAAAAAATAGTATCAAGTTTTGCTGCAGTTCTAAAAGTAATCATAATCATTCACCTTACGTCACGACCCAATCCAATTTATCCCAAATGTGGTTGTCAAAGATATTCCAAACATTGCCATTTGGGTGTTCTAATTTTTTTGTCTTGTTACAACATCCACGGTTTAACAGAAATGCATATGGTGACAGGGGGAGAGCTCATCGCCCTCAAAACATGCAAGTCCATAGACGTTTTTTGGTGGAAAGTCCCTTAGTCGCCATTCACGACACCCACAGGAAGAGATAGGTTGGTTCTATTCTATTTACGTGCCGACACCACAATACCTATTGCTCATTCAGTTTAACTATAGCACATTAAAAAACTAAAACCCGAGTAATAAAAAAATTAATAGGAAATGAAATGGGAGAACTGCAAAAACGCTTATCTTTACAAACAAGCATCGTAGGTCTAGGTATCTGCCGAACCCAGAAACATAAGGTCCTATTATGTGTCAAACACCCTATTTATCGATTAGTAATAAATGAAAATCATAACCCCTTCCCGTAGTCTGATTAAAATAGGTGTTTGTTTTCACAAACAATGTTGTACCATATAATTATTGTTTTTCCTTTGAAGTTATAACACTTTAGAGCCTAGGATAATCACTCTATCGATCAAGTCGAATCCAATGACAGCTTTTTTGTTCAAATCGGATCAGTAATTCAGAATTATGCTCGATTTTAAGACACGCCGTGGTGGGTTTTTACATTTCGAATCAAAATGGTGCCCATGGGCACCATATCGTATTTTTTATAGCCTAGACACTCTTTTTTTTTCTTTTTTTTTATGCACAACGGGTATGCACAACAAAAATTAAGTGAAGATGAGGTCGAAGGTGGAAGCGTACTGACCCGGAAACCCCAACACAACAATGCTATTAACATTGCTGCTTGGCGGCAGATTTAGATAAGATGGTGGTAGCTAGCCAGGCGGACATTTAAAATGCCCTACCACAAACCAAACCGAGTACTTAAAAATGGGGATCGAACCGGCGACCTCCGAATCGTAAACCCAATGTACATTGAGCCACGGAGGCGGTTAAAAACTCGTGACATTATAACGAATTCAACGACACCTCATTTATCGGTCCAGTAGTTTGATCGCTATGATGGAACATCTAGACTCACATACATACATAGAGTGTTAAAATCATAACCCTTCCTCGTAGTTGGGTAAAACGAGGCTGCATAGTTACAATTCAGTAAAAGCTAACCTTTAAAAGAAAGAAAAGAAATGTAAATCTCACGTTAATCCTGTTATTATGTGTACTCAGAGATAACACTACTTCGCCGCAACGGTCAAGTTCACGAACAAACTCTATAACGACTAATTTTTATCAAGTTACTTTTCAAATAACTCGTAGTATGCGCTATTGAAAACAATTAACAAAATTAGGCAACGTTTGGCAAGATCTTAGTTATAAATAAAAAAAAAATCCTTGGACATACACACAACGCCATCTAGTTCCACATTATGCAACTACATGCTTGTGTTGTAGATTCAGATTGTTGATATACTACACAAATACATTTTTTTTGTAAATAAATACATAAATGAAAAATATCCATAACTCGGGAACACATGTCTGTATTCATCATACAAACATATGCCCCTAGCGGGATTTGAACCCGCAAACTTTTGGCATAGCAGTCAGAGTTTCTAACCACTATACCAAACAAGTCGTCTTAGTTAAGTGGTAAGATTCATTTCACAAGGGCGTTTACGTGCATATCCTGGTTGTTTCACATTGAAGGCAATTGTAAAGACAAAATATTCTATGGAATTTAATGACATATCTCTGCAGCTAACTGTACAGGAAATACAATAACAACACAGAAAAGCAATAAATAATATTTAAATAAAGGATATTTTACAAATTACAATAATTAAATTTTTGTTGGACATGATTTTTCTAGATTTAGACAAATCAATTCGATTATTTTTAATGGTTCACGTGAATATTCATTTAAACAGGTGTTTTTGAATATAACTTATTATACATATTATTTTGACTCGACAACCGAATGGTTAATCAACGCGTGTTGTGACTAATAATCTTCAGAATCTCGAATATTAATTTATTTATATTGAGATATATATCACAGCTATAAACAGTGGAACTTGTTTATGGAAAAAATATAAAATCGGAAATCATTTTTAGGAGAGTAGCAGGACTGTAGTTAGAGTATACGTAAGGCAAAGTAGAGACACAATCAATGCTACTATGATGAGCGCTGGAATCGCCGCGCCGGCTTCATTCTCGCTGTAGGTAATGTTCTTCGGGGTTAGTCATCGCATATATTGCATAACAAAATTTACAACATTATTAAACAGTAATCCGAATAATGCATTTAATATAGGGAGTAATATGTTTTAGCCCTTTGGTAATTCTTTTTATTGCAAAGTAACCCGGGTCCTCTCTTTCAAAATCGCGTATTTTTGATAATATTAATATAATTTTTGAAAATCAAAACATAGAAGTTATTCTATCCCTATAATCAACATGCTTACATGGTATTGTAATTAGCCTTCCATTATAGCAGTAAGTGATTAATGAATACCCTCAAACATGTACAAAAATAAATACAAATATGAGTTTAAAAATCAAAAAACTCGACAGAATATTTTGTATTTCGCGGGCGCCAAGTTGCATTTCTCACCATAAAATGTATCCTATAACACTCCAGGGATCAAGACAAATTTAACGACATCATGCACTTCGAAATCGGTCAAGCCGTTTAGGCTACAGTAGGTAACATAAAAATCTACATACATACACTCGAAAAACATTACCCTCCTGCCTTGCGCAGTCGGGTAAAAAGTAATAACGGTGGAAATTCCGCTTCACTCTGATATTAAGATAAATCATGGTGTGTTCTCTCCTTTGTGAGTGTACTTACTTTATGTTTATACGATAATACCATCATAGGACGAGATCTTTAACGTCATTTAGTTGATACTTATGAGATTTTATATTTAATTTGAATATTTATTATTATTCACAAGCGGCAAAATAGTAAAAGAAATCCGGTTAGCAAAACAACCTGTGATAATCCACTTGTCTCAGAATTAATGCTCAAAACTCCATAGATAAAGTGAGAGGTAATATATAACTCTTTTCAGTCTTATTATTCATTGAAATAGACAGTTGAATAAAAAGCACAAGGTGTATGCTTTCTATTATATATAATTTATATATGATGAATAGAATGTACTTAGGAATTTCAAGCCCCATAGAATTAGTCTGGTAGGTACCAAAACACAGTAAATGATTAGTTTATATTCTTTTCTATTTTATCTACCAACTATTCAACTGATAAATGAAATGCAAATGTTGGATGGTTTATTTATTTATTTATTTTATTTTTATTTTAACACTTTATTGTACACATACACAAAGAAATGGTTGTTTGTGGATTTGGATACGAAGGCAGAATACGCCCCGAAATAGGAAAGTTTCCCTCGGGATTAACAAATTACGCAAACGAAATACAACCGGGCGAAGCTTCGTACTTCTTTTTTTTTTACACAACGGGTTGGTACTGACCTCAATCACACCTGATGTTAAGTGAAGATGAGGTCGAAGGTGGAAGCGTACTGACCCGGAAACCCCAACACATTTGGGGGACTGGCTATCCGGAACACAACAATGCCATTAACATTGCTGCTTGGCCGCAGATTTAGATAAGATGGTGGTGGCTAGCCAGCCGGACATTTAAAATGCCCTATCACCAACCAAACCGAGTACTTAAACATGTACCCCGCTGGGGATCGAACCCGCGACCTCCGAATCGCAAACCCAATGTTGTTTACATTGAGCCACGGAGGCGGTTACTATCTAGTTCCTATACTAAAGTACTAGTATGGTAGTTTTGTCAAGATACAGATTATGAGAAATATTTAATCTTTATAATAAGGTTTGTTAAAACGTATAGCCACAACTGTTAGTTTATTTCATTGTACGAATTGTTTCGTGTTTGGATTAGATAAATAAGCGTTTATTTGTAACCGTGCTGGTCACAAGCAATATTTCCTAATAAATTTGAAACAATAAAAGTAGGAAAATTATTATTATTATTATATTAATATAGACGAGCAGCATTACTGCTGGTATGTCTATGTCACAGTGTTGGAAGAGTTCACATTGTTCATTATGTTGTTATTCAATCAATATTTAAGTCATCACTAGTTTTATAAAAATTTATCCAATCTATTCTTGAACGAATTCACTGATTGGGCGGCGACCACCTCTTCCGGCAGCTTATTCCAGGCCTGAACAACACGGTTGCTTAGAAAGTGATGGGCGACATTGATGTCAATGTCAAATCAATAAAAAAAATATTAATGTGTGCCGTAGCACACGTAAACAGAAGCTCATTGTACAGCTTGCCCCAGAGGGACAAAACTCTGAGGTTCGATTATTTTTTCATTTTGTCTTTATTGTAAAGCAGAGGAGCTAACGATGTTAACAATTTATATAATTCTTACCTTAGTGTTGAGCGTGTGAGTGGAGAAGAAGGAGCAGATGAGGACGATTGTAGACAGCCAATGGGCCGACACATAATGTGTCGACTCCATATTGGAACTGAAACAAAAATCAACATGTTATTATCGGAAATGGAACAGGACGATTTTTAAACACGAGATTTAAAAATTTGTGAGAACTAGTCGTTTAAACCAGTATCACTATGATCCATACAATTGCTATACACTACCGTACAACATAATCTTTGTAGAATTGAAATTATCACAGCTATGTAGACTTTACTAGTATAAGTTAATACAATAATAGTCGACCCTAAGACATGTAATTGGGTCTATAAAAATGTTACAGTAACTTAAAAAAAAATTATTCAACTAGATTAGCTTTGTATTTTAAAATGACGACAGAGCCCAAATGTGCGTGGCCCGACAAGGACAGAAACTATATGCCAAAGGCTATTATAAACTTTTGACTATCTGGAAGATAAGAATGCGTGGACATGAACCGCTCGGTAATATATATTTTATTCTTATTTTTCTTTGTCGAATCATAAATTGTATGAAATAATTGTATTTGTATTGACTTATTTATAAAGAGCAACTCCTGAGTTTCATGCGCGTTCTTCTGCCTAGTGAATGAGCGATAAATGTATGTCATGACGATTTCAAATGTTATTATAACTTACGAAATAAAACATTTTTGATTTGATTTGACTAATTATTTATTGGTAATTACTTCACACATACAAACTCAGTCTAGTCGTCTTCTGTATGAACAATTTAATCAAATAGCTATTGTGATGCTACTGTTTACTATAATTACGAAAACTACTAATACAATTTTAATGAAATTTCTACTGGTCTTGAAGTATCCTTTTTCATTTACAAAAAAAAATCACGCGATTCGACTGCCAGATATCGGAGTAGTTGGTCTAATACACATACATAAAAATAGAATACAAACGTTCGAATTGAGAACCTTCTCCTCTTTAAAGTTGATTAAAAACGACTGAACGATGAAATACTGACATTTGGAAGACGAAAAATTTAACAGTGCCTTAAAACGTGTTGTGAAAAGAAACCGCCAAATTCTTCAGTAACTAAAAGTCACCTAAATAAAAATCTGTGAAAACTTTAACCGTCTTAATTCATAAAAAATTACAAACGCTTTATATGCCTGTTTTAGTTAAAGTATGTTTTGTCTCTGTCGTTCATAAAAAAATGTTGTAATGAAAGGAAGTGACAAAATATGCTTTAACTAAAACAGGCTTATAAAGCGTTTGTAAATTTTTATGAATAAGAGAGTTATAATTTACTCACTTGGGAGTTATTAATACACAACATTGGCAAAAATGTCGCCCGAATAGACTGCCGATTGCCGAGGAAGAAAGAATACCTAAATCCTACCTTCAATACAACCAAAATCTTTAATACAGTACCTATACGTTTACAAATAAATGGTCTTAGTTCCTAGTAGTTATATGAATGTGATTTTGTACAACTTGAGACAAAAGTATGTCTAAACACTATCACCGATCAATCTACGATCAGATAAGACAGGAGACATACGACGTCCGTTACAGATCAGCACGTCACACACGTTCTAAGTACAGTCGCTTACATAAAGTAGGTTGGTATTATTTTGTATTATTGTAAATTATTTTGCGCAATAAAGAGTATTTGTATTGTGTTGTGTTGTATTGTATTGTTGGTAATGCTTGTACGTCGGCGTCGGTGGCTCAGCGGTTACAACACAGTCACCCAGTTTGGGGGGTCCGGATTCGATTCCCAGGCAGGCCACGCACCAATGTGTTTTTAAATTTAATTTAATTACTTATGACGTTTATCCGACTCCTCTTGAACGGTGAAGGAAAACACCGTGAGGAAACTTGCATGCCTAAGAAATAAAAATTCTAAGGCATATGACGTCCCCAACCCGCCTTGGGCCAATGTGATGGATTATGGCCCATGCGCCCCGATTATACGAGGGAAGGCCTATATCCCTGCAGAGGAGGTTTACGGGCTGATGAGGATGAATGCTTGTATCCGCAGAAGTCATAAAAAGCATGGCGATCTGCTGTGACGGCCGGTTGGCTCTTGACCTCAATCACACCTGATGTTAAGTGAAGATGAGGCCGAAGGTGGTAGCGTACTGACCCGGAAACCCCATCTTATTTAAGGGACTGGCTATCTTATCTCTGACAACCGGAACACAACATAGATATAGTAGACACAACCACTCACATGCAACCCGCCTGTATTATGTATGTTCCTAGTAAGAGAAGCCCATGCCCCTTCAACGTAAGACTGCCCGCCCACAGCCCACAATCGGTGACCGATTTTTTGTAGGAGAGAAAAATGGAACGCACTGATTGCAATGTTTCAACGCCCACGTCCTACAAAAAATCGGTCACAATATCGGTTATAAAAGTATTGAGGAAAGAATCGGCCCGATTATCGGTCCTACAAAAAGTCGGCCGTGGGTCACCACACTTATAGGCTCAATGTGATCGACTATACCGAGGATCGGAAATAAGCGGAGAGTGGACAAACACAGACGTGTCCTTCACCTGATTTAGACTGTTTATATTTGAAGGAACCTCTTTGTCGTCGGACCATCGGTGTAATGAGAAGTAACCGTGCTTTCGAAATCATCGCTTACGGGTTCAAATCCTGCAAGAGGTAAATGATTGGATGTTGAATACTAACATTTATTTCCGTGGCATGTTTTTTTATGGATAACGGCTTCACACTTGACATCAATCACACCTGATGTTAAGTAAAGATGAGGCCGATGATGAAAGCGTACTAACCCGGAAGCCCCATCTTATTAGAGAGACTGGCTATCTTATCTCTGACAACCGGAACATAACAATGCTATTAACATTATTTCAAATGCCAGGAGAGTGCATGGTACAGCTATGCACTCAAGTGTGGGTTGTGAGCCATTTATGACCCTATGAGCTGATATAATGTTAGTGTTAGGCAGACATCGATATAAAATAGTTATATAGCTACTTTTTTTTATATAGTATATATAATAGTATAAAGCCCTAACCGACGAGCGTCTATGAAGTATTTGATGAGAGTAAAAGAAGGCGTATGTCACGATCGTTGCAAATGGACATCCATAGTCCCTGCCTACCCCAACGGAAAACAGACGTGAGCATTATTATTATTATTAAGAGCCCATAGTGTCCCACTGCTGAGCAAAGGCCTCCCTCATCTCTTTCCAGTCGTTTTTGTTCTTGGCGAGCACAATCCATCCCTTATTAAAACTGTCAAGCTCGTCTCTCCACCGTTTTCGCGGTCTGCCACGTGAACATATTTTTTTAAATATTTCTGACATTTACCTACACTAAATTAATCATCTAATACCAAACTAAGCAAAGCTTGTTACTATGGCTACTAGATATCGGATAAACATTTGTAAACATAATTTATATAAACATCCATGACTTCAGAATAAATGTTCGTATTCGTCACATGAACATTTACCCTTCGCGGGAATCGAACCCGGAACCGTTGGTTTTGTTGACAGGGTCACAATCCAATACACTAATCGGTTGTCTATACATGTATAATGTGGGACCCCTTTACAGCAGCTAACTAGTTCATAAGGATTTAATAAGTTGACAGTGCCTCTGTACAACAGCTATTTAATATAATATATATAATATTTACATATCCAAGTGCTCCAATGATGCTTATGGAAATAAATAATTATGATTATGAGTACCTACTCATTAGAAGACTAAAAACAGCTTCTGACCCCGCAGCATGACATCGTTTGTCGCGCGAGATGTAAGAGTGGGAGTGGGACAGTTGTATATCTCGTCCAAGCGAATGAGAAGGACAAATAATCTCGCATGCTATAAACGTTTATCGCGCCTGTCATGGTACTAGTGCTGATATTTTCTATCGATATAATTTTATTTGTAAACAGTATGTCATTTTGTCACGTATTGCACGTAACGCGATCGGAAGCGAGTGGCCGGCAGACAGACTATCTTTCGACCTTCACCCGATCTGATTAATGTGTAGAGATTGCATTGCGTATAGCTACAGTCGTCTGCATCACACATAACATTAGTATTTCTTTTGTTGATAACTTAATATCTAACTCAAGTTAGTTATTTATTTTTATTATTAGGTTTTTATTATTAAATCAATTACATGGTCCTAATTAAACAATGCCCCACAAAACCGTTAGCAATTTGTGATATAGGTGACAGTACTCTATGATTTTCAGATTTGATGGCTGACTTTTGTACAAGTTTGTACGTACAATCTTAAGAGGGTTCATTGCGTCCAGTGGCGCGATCATTGGATAGATTAAGATTTCTTTTTAAATACAGAATTTTAAAATAATCGCTCTGACGTGCCCATGTAAAGCCTAAAAGCTAATATAAGTAAATTATTGATTTATGCTGTATTTAGAAAGAATCATGATTTTAATTCGGAAAATAGAAATTACTTAAGCTTTGTATGTTTTTTCATCCAAGTACCTATGTCAAATCTATTCAGATTGGTTTAGAAGTTCAGCCGTGAATAAGAAAAACACACACAGACACACACAACGTCGCATTTATATTATAGTGTGGATGTATTATAAATCAGTTATATTTGAGACGCCAAGTGGATCACCTGGGCGGTTGGGTGGCTTGGTTGACTGTCTTACGTAGCGATGCTCTTTTCGTCATTTTAGGATACGGATCCCTAATAAAAGTTTATAAACTAACGTCCTCAAAAGACTATTGTCCCCTCACAACCAGTATAGTGCATATCCTTAAACAAACAAAAAGCAAAGAGGCGGGGTCATCGAACGAACCACAGAAGGACAATGTCGTTTCTTGGAAGCGGCTGAGAAATATTAAAACTTCGACACGAACGGGGCCCCAGTGCGCGTTTCCGTGTCCGTGATCGTTGACCGGGGTTGCCATACAAAATAAAAGCTGTTCACAACTTCTTTTTTTCATAAAACATCAACGGCCGTGGCTTATTTCATTCATCCTTAGGATGTTGATAAAAATGTACCGCTTTTGTTAGTTTGGGTTGGATTATTTTGAAGATGTTAAAGATTTATTTCTAGAACTTCGTTAATAAACTTGAAACGCCGGATCAGAAATGTCGAAGCAAGCTGGCTAAGTTCCTCGACTACTGGTCACATTGATAGATTGAGTGATATTCGCCCTTTCTTTTTTTTTATGCACAACGGGTTGGTACTTGACCTCAATCACATCTGATGTTAAGTGAAGATGAGGTCGAAGGTTGAAGCGTACTGACCCGGAAACCCCAACACATTTGGAGGACTGGCTATCTTATCTCTGACAACCGAAACATAACAATGCTATTAACATTGCTGCTTGGCGGCAGATTTAGATAAGATGGTGGTAGCTAGCCAGGCGGGCATTTAAAATGCCCTACCACCAACCAAACCGGTGTACTTAAACATGTACCCCGCTGGGGATCGAACCCGCGACCTCCGAATCGTAAGCCCAATGTTGTTTACATTGAGCCACGGAGACGGCGGCCATCTTTCTCGGTACTGGCTGTCACCGGGACAAATTTGCCCCATGTTCCACGGTGCTACGGTGACCAGCGAAAGTGATAAAATCACATATTGTGTATGCTATATTCATAAAAAAAACATATTAGATAAAGAGTTGTAAACAGCCTATAAATACATCACATTACAGTTACACCCTGTATCACACAAATAATTGATTCAGCATCAGCACGAATCAGTGAGTAAAAAGTGTCCAATTAATGTCGTTTTAAACGCATCGAAATATATTGTGTAACTGTTATGCTAACATAAATAATTCATGTGACATTTAGCGTTAACTTCTTTCACCGTTCTCCGAGTACGGGTGCCGTAGGCATTGACTTTTGTTGTTTTGAGCTTGACCTCATCCCGTTCTTTGTAAAATGAAGATGATGAAGAATGTGAAATGAAATTATTGAAGGGATATTTTAGCTCGTATGACCAACATTAAGATGAACACAGTATCTCAGGAGTAAACTCAAGTTCATCTCAATTTTGAGTTCGCATTAATTGGCCTTCACCGTTCTACGCGTACGAGTGCTGCAGGCATTGACTTCTGTTTTGAGCTTGCCCTTGGAATTCGAGAAAAGTTTTTATATATTCTTTATTGCACAAGAAATACAAACATATTACCGTCAGAAAATATGTACAAAGGTGAGTTTATCTCTAAAGAGATCCGCTTCCAGATACCCTTACTGGAGGTTAGAAATGAAATACAAATGCGGAACCAAAAAATCATATACGTAGTTAATAATAGATACCGATGATAATATTATACTCGATGTAGTCGTCGGACGCGAGCCGGGAGAGGATGAGACCGGGTGCGACCGAGGGGGTGTCGTCGCATCAGGCCCTGTCACGCCTCATACCGCTAGCTGATCACCGCTTACGCGTTCCCAGATCCTCCCTACTGCCGAGGAAGGTCGCCGCGGGGTCTTAGTGGGTACCCCTCCCAATAATGGCGCAACGCAATTCCCCGCGTAAATAAAAATAAAGAAATGGGCAGAGCCCCACTGCCACTTCTTCAATGAATTGCAGTCTTGGATAATGCGCCAATGAGGATATGCAGACAAAGTCGCGAGGTCAATATTATAAAATCCGATTCAGGCTCGCAAGTTCAACTACCTCATTAAAGATATGCGCCAAAATTTTTATCTACATAAATAATCGGTGAAGAGTGAAAAGTGCTTTCGGCATTTGCGACGGACTGGGCGCACGCGCCGCCAAAGGGTTTTATCGTGTGATTCAATTAGTAGGAATAACTGAACGAACACGAATCGAGTTAACATGTGAGATAGGCTGGAAGAATCAAATGTTTGGTAACGGTACCTTTTTAGACATCCAACTGATACTAACTTAAGCGTGGATTCAAGCATATAGGTTGTCAGTCTTAAACGGATTTTTCATTTCTACTCTGTGAAAGAAATGTTCGCCCACAACTAGCTCTGTGTCCTGTGTGTGCAGTAGAGTAAAGCGGTAATTATGTATGAAAGACTGGTGGCGCAGTCGCATTCGCTATTCGTTTTCGATTAAGTCCTTGAATAGGTGACCGCTATTGGTATTTTAATATACGAATGTTTTCGTGCTTCGGAAGACACATTAAATAGTCGGTCCTGGTTATTTTCAATAGACCTACAGGAGCGGCCTAAGAACACTGACTGTCAGTTGGCCACTAGTCTGATCCAAATTCAACATTCCGCACTGGCTCCGCGTGGTGAAATTATGGCCCATACCTTTTCCCAGTGAGAGGAGGCTGTGCTCCAACAATGGAACGTGTAAGGCTGTTGTTGATGATGTACTTTGACTTTGATCTAACCTTCTGTTAAAGCACATAAATGAATTGAAAATGTAGAAAATTCACAATAAATATTAATATCATCCAGGTAAAGCGACTATGTATGTTAAAGTTACTACTACTCTCGTTTCTCTCCAAAACAGTTTTGTTTTCATTTTTATTTTTTTTTTAATATTGTTTTTAAATGTGGTGGATACAGGTCGTTTACAATAATTGAACATTTACAATAATTGAACCGTAAAAAAAATATCAAAACAACCCATATCTGTAAGGTTCCACTCTCTATCTGTGGAGAGCATCATCAGGTCTTAACAATCATCAAAATCTATTAACAATTGACCTGGTGTGGCTTCGGATGCTCGCTGCAGCCTGTGGCGGCAAATATGGAAGGATGGATGGAGATGATCCCCCTGGACACGATTTGCCATGGCCAACATGGAAATCCTTAAATCGGCTTCGGACTCAGGTTGGCCGCAGCAAAGATAATCTGTGCAGGTGGGGCTTCTCTGATGGCGGGAGTGATCGATGCGAGTGCGGAGTCTCCCCACAGACAATGGATCACGTATTGTCTTGCCCCGCGTATCCTGACACCACAGAGAGTGCTGTTAGAGTGGCTAAGTTTTGGTCCAATAAATTTTAAACTTGCCTCGACACGAAAAGTAGAACAATTGACCAAAATATTTGTGAACTTACATTAAAAAATTCGTACGTGCCTAGACTTGACTTCAACTTACTGCCTTTTATAAATTTTGATAGAATTACTTTTCATTTCCTGGCGCTTTCAATTGTGCTCCTTTCTTATCTTGTCTCTACGTACCACAATCTTGTTGTCCCAATTATTATTATATATCATGATCATCATCAGCCCGTAAACATCCCACTGCAGGGATATAGGCCTTCCCTCGTATATGAAGGAGTATGGGCTATATAGTCCACCACGCTGGCCCAATCCGGGTTGGGTTGGTTGGTTATTTTATATGTCAATAAATATTTAGTACACCTATATATTTACGTTTGTATTTTGTTGCTATTTTATATTTTAGCTCTTGATGTTATATTAAGTATGTATATTTGTCTATCTAAGTATATGATATGTTATGTTTAAGTAAGTATATGTCTATCGATCTATGTTAGTATGTATATGTAAGTATATGAAATTTGTTCACGTAGTTTGTATCCGCATCCCTATTTAATACCGCACAACCTGCTATTTGAAATGACTTTGACCTTATTCCCAAAAAATAAAGTATTTATACTTGTAAAAAACATCTCCTTCTTTGGAGTCGGTTAATAACGTATAATAACTTCATATTTCCTAGAAATGGAATACTTGCTGAAACATTTTCGAAAGTGGCCAACACAAACACGGATCTCGTAATCACTCAGTTTTACCTATCATTTTAGCATCAATTGCAATTTTTATAAAATTGCAAAACAAAACAATGTGTCAATTGATTCACCGGTGGTATCTTCAGATTGTGAGACAAAGCTAACAAAAAATTATATACGTTGTATTATTACAAAACCCCAGTTGCATCCGCCGTGTGAACTGGCAGAAAGAGTTACGAAACAAAAAATAATGCCCGATTTTGCGTAATAATTTTGACTGCGTCAGCGCGGGTGTGAGCATCAAATTTATAGCATGTCTGTCGCCTTTATCCTGTTGGGATTTGTTATATTGCTCAAGAAATCCTTCTCACATTTCCATGATCTCATCAATAGCCCATGAAAATGCATACAATCCGTCGATTTCGATGGGAGTATTTGAGATTTTTTCTAGAAGCTCCGGACCAATGACGCTGCATCACACGGCCTATTCATTCTACTGGATCTATCAGTGGAAAGTCTAATTTTTATTTTAAGTGATACTTTGTAAAATAGCTATTGGTTTTCCCGAGAAAATAAAATAAAAATAATATTTTTATCCTATGAAATAAAATCTTTTGACTTTGAGACACATCCGAATAAAAACTAGACACACATATACGAGTACTAACACCCGTCGTTTTTCGTCGGGGAAGAAGAGATAATTTTAAATTATAAGATATGAATATCACGCCAATAAAACAGGAAAATTATAATGAAATATTAAAACCAGTCCGTAATATGGCATGAACTTGAGTCAATCTACAAATCTGCTACTTCATAAAATTACTAGTATGATTAAAATCCGGTTTGAGTAATACTTAGGCTTGCGACGCATAATTTGAGACATTGATTTTGGAATACATTATTTACAATTTCATTGATAGAAGTATTTGCCAATTTTGAGTAGTAAATTTAATCAAAATTTAATGGATTGATTGAACATTAAGTTAGCTTCTTTTCTAGTTGGATCTTGTTGAAGTTTCATAGCATTGGGCGAGAAAAAAATAATTTTCTTTTAAAATTTGAATTGTATTGACAATCAAAAAGATACAGTATTTTGTTTTAACTACAACTTTATTTACAACTCCACTCCAAGAACCACGTCTTACGTTTCGTGATTTCCTTCTCGTTTGTGTCTTTCCTTAAGTGTTTCTTCCTCAATCACCATATCTCTGCTCTAATACACTATGTCCATAGCTGGGGGGCCTGGTGACCTGTAATTCTGGTTCTTCCTTTTCAGGCACCAGTCTTCCCACAAATGAGTTCTATGTATTACCTAGTCCTAAAATCACTTTGTAAAGCGTCATTTGTGGTGAGAAAATAAACAATTTTATTATTTATTATTATTTTAAAGTCGTAGTTATGGACAGAATAATTTAGAACGAGAAATATATTTTAATTAAAGAGTTAAATCGAACAATCCAAATGGATATAACATAAACAAGTGGGAAGGAAATAAGATGAAGAATCGTTCTCGGGGAAAATATATCAAATAAAATAATTCTAAGGATATTCGCTTATATTTACTAAAGAATGCTGCGCCCTTATTCAAATTGGAGAACTCACACTCCAAACGCCTCAT
The DNA here is from genome assembly GCA_949316235.1 of Oegoconia quadripuncta. Lineage (NCBI taxonomy): Eukaryota > Metazoa > Arthropoda > Insecta > Lepidoptera > Autostichidae > Oegoconia > Oegoconia quadripuncta. The sequence goes on along the minus strand of OX438741.1, from coordinate 9,045,950 downwards.
TAAAATCACTAAAGTGCAAATTTGACCTTTCTAGCCGACTCCAAAAAAAGAAGAGGTTTGTTTGGTGTCACATATATTGTATATGTATGTATAATAATTTATCACTATATATGTAGGTATATTTTACACTATCATTGCATGTAAGTTGATGTTCATATCTAACATATGTATGTTTATATCTATTATTTAGTATCTATTATTTTATATATATATATATTTTTAAATCATATCATATCATATCAATACTTTTTTCTCTACCCAATGGTTGTATGGTAGAAATCACTTAATAGCGATAAGACCGCCTGGTTGTACAATTTTTTTTTTAAGCTATATTTATGAAGTGTATTGTAGAATGTTTGTGCAATAAAGTATACTTGATAGATTGAAGAGGTTATATGTTCGTCTGTATTTTTTAATATAATATGTTCACTCATATTTTCGTCAAATGTTAATAGATTTTGACGATTATTTTTTTATAATAGGCACCGCCTTAGATGTTCCAAATAAATTTGGTTTAGATCTGCTGATAAACTCCAGAGATAGATAATGATACCTTACAGACGTCGGTTGTTTTGCTTTGTCGGTTCAAATAAAGTTGTTGAGATGGCAACACTAATTAACTTATTTTATTTTTTATTATAGCAATGTTTCTCTCTCTAACATTCACGACAAACTATATATCGGTTTTTTTAACCGATCTTTTTTTTTTTTTATTGTGGTTTTAAAACTACTACGATAATAACAGACCTATAATTTCGAATATACCCTCCCGTAACAGCCACGCTGTCTGGGCAGGCAGGTTGGCGATAGCTGTTAGGTGCGCCACAATAATGACGCTGCCATTACGTTCACGGTGAACTTTGAATTCCACTTAAAGTGTCTTAAACTACATCCACGGAAAGACATGAATACCGCGGCATCCGTCGCACAATAATACAAAATGTCTTTCTAATGTTTATTACCAACATGTCAGTACATCTGAATACTCAAGGGTAACTGCCTAATTAGTCAAAGATGTTATTAATGGCAAACACTTCCTATGACCGTTTCCTGATATTTCATTGTTTAAGTGCGTTTTGTTTGCTATTTCCGTTACAGCCCGGAAAAATCGGAAAAACCGAAGGCATTTTTTTATTTACGTTTTCGAAGATTTGCAGACTTAAATAAAGGATAGAAAAAAAACTTATCAGTAATAACTATTTAAGAATTTAAAAAACCACAAAAGCATATTGTATTTTGCGGAGGTCATGTTAGATTTTTTCCCATAAAATATATCCCATGACACTCCTGGTATCAAGATGATTCTATCGTTAGAATCATTCTTAGGCTTGATTGATTTCGAAGTGCAAGGTGTCGTCACCTTGCACTTCGAAATCAATCAAGCCGCTTAGGCTACAGCATGCGCCAAAGGAACGGACATACTTACATACATACACTCGAAAAACACTACCCTCTTTTCTTAGGCAGTCGGGTAAAAAAAAATTTAGCTATTTTATAGATGTTATGTTTAAGTAGGTATATTGATCTATGTATGTATGTGTATGTAAATATATGAAATTTATTCACGTAGTTTGTAGCTGCATTCCTATTTAACCTATTTCAAAAATGTACTGTCCTTATACCCAAAGGTTGCCTGGAAGAGAACCCGAAAGCTCCGTTACGCACTTTAATTTACACTTACCTTCACTTGTACACCACCACTAACGATTGCTGCACAATAATCTGCCATTATTAAGCTTCAAAAGTCAAAATGCACAAATTATAAGAATTATAATGAAAAATGCAACTTCACTCGCCGAGATCCCGCCAAAAAGCCACTCCATTTTTTATGATTCCCATTTATGCGCCGAAGGGGTTAAATGATAAATGGCAACTCTTTGCTATACCTATATAATAATAAAAAAAACAGTGACCTTAGAAAAAAATACCTTTGTCAATTCTCGGGGCTGAAATATTTATCTACTAAAGTATGTACCAAGAGATAAAAAAAAATTGTATTGTTATAAAAACAGTAAGCAAAAACTCTCAATTCGATAGTAAGTCTGCATGTAAGGCAATGTTAGTTATTTCCTGGAGTATTACGTATGCTATTAATTTGGTGTAACAAGTTATTAACCCCCGACGAAAAACGACGGGTATTATGTGTTTGACGGTCTTGTGTATATCCAGTCTTTGTCCGGGTGTATCTCAATAATGTGTTGTCCGATTTGAGTGGGTTTTCTTTTAATATTTAAGATAAAATTAGGGAAAAGGTTCTTAGTCACACTTGATGAAAATCGGTTGAACCGTTTCGAACATAATATTTAACTTTTAATACAGTTGCTTTGTATACTTGGATGTTATTATCATGGTCAGTTCCTCAGGGTTTTTAAAGTTTCATTTTATATTATTTTATACGACGATTTAGACGACCGATTTGTGTAGTGGATAGTGTATCTGTCAGCCAATCGAATCATGCAAGAGTTAAATGTTTGTGTGATAAATACGAACATTTATTCTCGAGTCATGGATGTTTGCAATATTTAAGTATGTTTATCCGTTATCTAGTATCTATAGTACAAGCTTTACTTATTTTGAGACTAGATGATTGGTGTAAATGTGCGAAATATTTATTTAAGTTATCTATTTTTATTTTTAAATTTGAAAGAAATTATTCAGTGTCATATATCTATGCACAAACTAAACAATAATCTTAAAATAGCAACAAAATATAAATACATGTGGCACCGAAAAGGCATCAACTTAGCCGTGGTACCAGTTATACCTCGACACTGGTCCTCTTTGAGCCAGATAATTTTCTAAGTTAACCTAAATATTGTAATTTCACTTACTGTAGCCCATTCTAGCTTATTGGAGTTACAGTGGGAGGAGTGTGAAGTCGGGATTACTGTAGACCATCATGTTGGGTATCCTTTAGGAGGTCTTTCAAAAATATTGTCTTAAATTATTTTTGATCCGTTTTTAATTAATATTATTAATAGTAAGCTTTAAGGTAGCCATTTTTAGAGAAACGGCTAAACCGCTATATTTGAAAATTTTATTCACAATGGTATAATTGATAACCTCCTCATTTTTGGAAATTGGTGAAAAATAACTTAACTGTTCATACCCATAGTGAAAGCGATGGGATTGCATTAAGATTAAGGTGGGACACTACTGGGTTTAATAGGTCAACAAAATCTGTTAAAAAAAACATTACATTAAAACTAAGGTATTGAATAAAAATTGACAAATCATAACAATTATTTGGGTGCTAAAGGATAGCCCACAAGTACGCGGGTCGATTTTAGCCGCGGATTACCCATCTCCCACATGTTTCGATGGCTTAAATTTGAATAAAAATAACATTGCCACACAAATCTGTAGCTACCGTGCGTGACCCGAGAGATGTTCCGCGAATTTTTTACTTTCAAAAAAACCGAATCGAATCAACGTTATACCCCCTACTGTTAGGTACTGAAGCATTACACGTTTGTTGACCCCCTGATAAAATCCAAAGAGGTTTACGGCGCTCCTCCCGTTATGTAATAAGAAGGTGACGCGAAATTCATTAAGGCCACATATCGGTTAGCGAATTTATTTACATTACACGTTTTAAAAAAATCTTGCCGCTCCTCGTGTCGATAATGTTGCCAATGCTACGGATTTGTCGGTATCACAACCGTTTTCTTCGATGTACCGATACGCCTCTCCTTTAAAGATAAATCTGAGATGAAAACCCAGAATACAAAGGTAAATTAAAATAAAATATAAATATCGCGTACCTATATCACAAACCCAACGTACATTTACTCTTTTCTTTTCGTATACAAGGTTATACGAGTATTTGTATACCAAAAAGCCAATACACCCCAATCAGAGAATCAGAGAGATATATTTTGTAATAAATATGGTTAGAAAAAATAAATAAAAAAAAAACCTGAGAATTCCGTCAGTCATAGATAACACACACCATTATTTTGTTGCTGTCTCTGGTATACCTACTATTGTTTTCCATTATTTCTATTTCAGATAATGTTTTGGTTTGTACTGTTCGATTACAGAACTACATAACATACAGAAATACATAACATATACATAAAACATGTAAAATTTAATTTACCACATTTTCGGATTATAATACCGATTTCTTCTTCCTACGATTGGCAACACTGCGTGTCGCGGCAAAGGCACAGCCTGCTATACAGCTTAATTTAAATTTCATACCCCACCAATATTCTGTACGGAATTTATGATTCGCGCTCTCTACTCGTGTCGGTTTTAAATGATTTTTTTTTCAAACATGTCTCGGTGTCTTTGCGGTGTACTAAACGATTTTGAATGGCGCGTATTCACTATACCTTAATGGCTGTCGAAAATTCAGTTTTTTTTTAAAGTTAAACGCATTCCTTTTCTTGAATTTAACTTTAAAATTGACGATTTTTTACATTGCTCTACTTTCGTAAGATGTGCCAGCGAAGAAAGTTGCTCTTTAGATTCTAGGCACAAGGCTCGGAAGGATACAGAATGTATTATATTCAACGCGGTGACTTGTGAAAACAGATTGTGTGGTGAATATGAATAGACATTTTAGTGTGATAGCTTTCTTCCTCTTTTGTTCTTTATTTTGAATAAATAATTTTAAAGATCGGTGAAAGTTTTAAAGTGTCTTCATGAGCTAATTTTTTCCAAAAGAATGTACAGGTGGAGTTGTAATAAAGCTAGCTTCCTTATTTGTAGCAATATTGCTTATAATACTGAAACTCCAGGGCGATCGCGCTAAGTTTGAACGATAATACCAAAGCTAAACCATAACCAAAAACGTTACGTTAAGCACGGAAATTAACCTAGTTTTTTTTAATACTCGTGGTTAGTTCTACATATTTTTGGTTTGGTTTTAAAATGGTAGCGCCAACGATATAATTGTTTACAAAAAATAGCGCGATACCATTTTTTACATCACCTAAACTAAAGCTAAACCAAAACCAAAAACGTTCCGTTCGAACGGTAAAACCGTTGTAATTTTTTTTTTATATGAGAGGGCGGCAAACGAGCATGCGGGTCCGTTTGGGCGATTGGTCCCCTGCCCAGGTATAAATAGAACTTACTTGTAATATGTATGTATATATGTATGAATGTATGTGTGTATGTATATATGTATGAATGTATGTATGTATGTTTGAAAACTAAAAAACCAGTATGTGTTTTGTAGACGCCATATTAGATTTTTTTACCATAAAATTTATCCTATGACCTAGGGACCAAGACGAATCAAACGACATCTTACACTTCAAAATCGGGTGAGCCGTTTAGGGTACAGGAGGTAACATAAATCTACATACATATAGGTACATGCACATTCGAAACTCTTGTGAAAAGATTTAAACAGAGATAGTGGTGTCGATTCGGATGTACACCAACTCAACTAAACTAAACTAAAACCAGTTTTAGAGTGGTGCAGTGCCGATCGTACTGTTCCAGGGAGAAAGAGACAGTACACTTTACTGGTATTAGTTTAGTTTAGTTTAATTGGTGTACATAAGAATCGACACCAATGACTTACTTTGGGTTTGTTTAAATATGGAAGTCTACAAACTTGGCAATAGATCTAGATGTCAACTCTTTTGTAGGTCTCAATGACAGCTGAATGAGAAGTTGGCCACTTTTTTACATTAATGTTTTGGTAAGATTTTTCATTACACTACAGAAACCAAATATTTTATAAACACACCTAACTAAGGTAAATTCTAAAAACCTAAATACCAAGCAAATTAGCAAATTGTGTACGTAATGAAGAATGTAATTCATTTTTAGAATTTAGATGATAAGATATACTCAGATGAGTAAATGCCATATACATGACATTTGAACCGTAGAAATATTATGATACTTATCTCTAAGTCGGATTTTCCGATTTGCGTTGTTCGGGCTTTGCTCTGACTTACCTGAAAAGCAAAAGAACTTTTTTTAGTAACATATAGAAATCAGTAATACAGTATAAAAAATAACTTAAAATATTGCATAAAAATATTAAACATACATTGATCAGTGTCAATGACCCCTAAACATACTTTAAGTAAAATAATGAAGTAACGCAGTTAGTACAGAAATGAAGCAATACGAGGAACGCTGCAGTAATTAGTGTATATACTAATAGCTTTCACAAACACGTTGACACATTATTTATAGTTTGGTAGAAGTGTGTGAAATTGTAACTCTTAAAAGAAACTCAAAATAAACGTTTTATTTATTTTTTATTTATTTATTAGGGACCTTTGCATGTGAAATAATGCTAATTTTAACCATTTTGAACATTACATTCTTAAAAACAATGAAATGACGAAAAAATTTACGTTAGAACGGCTGTAAAAGAACGGTGAATAATCCAACTACTGAAAACCAACAATAAATAAACAAATATTTTAATAAATACGAAAGTTTAGATGTTTGTTTCAATCACGGCGAAACGACAATCGCATTTGTCTGAAAAGTACTTAGAAAGAAACAGGACATCTTTATTGTACTGTATAGTGTACTGGAAGGAAACAGGATATCTTTTATCCCAGTGAAAAGTTCCTGGATAGCTTAGCAAGATTTCACCGCGATAAAATAGTTTTAATATTCCCAGAAGTCTTAGTATAATAGTGTTTAGGGTTTATAAAATAAATTATTATAAATAAAATTAAATAGACTAAGGGGAACGGTGTACATTCAAGCGTATTTTTTCCAACAGGTTACGACCTAAACATAACATTGGATAATACTGAAAATTTTAAACTCCGCACTATGCTGATCGACTTTGCAGGAGGGATATCGAAAATTTACTAAAGCCCAGGAAATAAAAGTTGGAAGAGATTCGGACTTTTTTTCTTGTTAGTTAGAGTTACAAACTATTACACATACTTTTTATAAGCCCTTGAGTTTTTTCCTCATTCTTTTTTGGGGAATCAACTTCGTGAACGAGTGATAATTACAAGTTTCAGATTTTTATAACTTATGAAATATAATATTATTGAAACTTTAAATAGTAAGTCCTTAACAATGACATTGGCGTTTTGTATGAAGAATTTCATTAAGACTGTTTTCTCCATACAAACATTTTTATTTTTTTTTGGGAACGGCAAATCCAAATTTATTATTTTTATATTATTATAGACGAGCAGCATTACTGCTGGTATGTCTATGTCACAGTGTTGGAAGAGTTCACATTGTTCATTATGTTGTTATTCAGTCACTATTTAAGTCATCACTAGCTAAACTTTGTGTGTATTATCAGATAACATTAAGTTAAGTATAGGCAGTGTTAAATTTTATAAGTAACCGCTTTATAAAAGTTTCAGCCAATCTAAGAAATGATTATGGGAAGCACATGAAAAGAGCTCTGTTCAAATTTTTTTTTATGTGATTTAGCCCAGAAATTAAAAAATATTTCATGTGAAACCTTCAAATAATGTTCCATTTTCCAAATAAAAACAAATTTGGATATAGTTTTGAAAATTGCAGGAATTGGTACATATGATTAACGAAGAAAAAAAGCTCCAATTTCCTATGAAATTGGAGTTTTTTTTTCTTCAATATTATCTTCTGTATCTAAATATGAAGAAAACACCCCATATTAACTTTACAATTTCATCATCACACAGTAATTGGTACCAAGTTACCATCCTTCCAATAAGCATTCTTCGCGAACTTATTTCTCACTAAATTCGCTTCGGAGTTGTAACAACTCACATAACTTCAACAATGCCACTTTTAAGCTTACGGACATTCATGCGTAAGTGACTTGATCTCGTTATTTGTATGACAGTGAGAAATAGGTGTCATTATAAAAATGACTACTGCTTACAATAATATCCCTGTAAAGGTACTAGGTATATATCATGCGGTCTCAACACCTTGGCCAGACCTTGACAATGAATATAGGCAAGTTATATGGCGTATAAATTAAGGTACCTTACTTGAGTATATTCCTCATACATTAAACCCAGAAATTGCAAAAAAAAGTACAAATAAATATATTTCGAACACTTACACCAATCACCTAGACCCAAACTAAGCAAAGCTTGTAGTATTAGAAAACGGATAAACATACATAAATATTTATATTAACATCCATGACTCAAGAATAAATCACACAAACATTTACCCCTCGGGGGATTCGAAGTCACACCCGTTGGTTTCACTAACAGGGTCACTGTCCACTACACCAATCGGTCGTCAAATGACAATGATTTATATCTAGGAGTTTAACAGCTTCAATCGACATTTTCAAATCCATTTACCTGTAAATTATTACTGATTGTTCATTTAGTCGTTTAGTTACTAAGTTAGTACAAAATAAATCCTATTTCACATATGGATATGCAACAACGGAAACCATAAAAATAGTCAAGCAACTATCCAGCAAGTATACATACAGTTTGAGTAAATACCTATACATTTGCATACCCGGTGAATTGGCAAATGCCTGGCGATTGCTATGGTAATCAACAATACAATACAAATACAAATACACTTTATTGCACAACAGATAAGAAAATACAGTTTCAGAAAAGTGGTAAGAATAGAATGTACAATTTGGCGACCTTATCACTAAAAGCGATCTCTTCCAGGCAACCTTTGGGTATAAGGACAGTACATTTGAAATAGGTGGGTTGTGCGGTATTAAATAAGGATGCATATACAAACTACGTGAATAAATTTCATATATTTATATACACATACATACATAGATCAATAGACAAATATACCTACTTAAATATAACATTTATAAAATAGCAACAAAATACAAACGTAAATATATAGGTGTACTAAATAAATATTTATTGATATATAAAATAATAATAATAAGCGACAACAGGATTGTGCTAAGGTATAGAGAGAAGCTAAGAAGCTAATCAACACCTTTTATCTACCTAGTAAGTGTCACAATTTACTGTCAATAATGAAACTAAGAATCCATACGTTCATGATGCCGTAGGTACTTTTCATAGCGGAATAGCTATTTTGTTAATGTCAAAAAATTGAGCTGCTGGGAAAAAATATTGCGATTTTAGTTTAAAATTTATTCAATATTTTTAGTGATGATGATGATGCTGGAATCCTCATTTTCATACGCAGATACTGTTTTACCTGTGATTTCAATTTATATCCCAAAAAAACAAAATTACTTTAGGTCGTTATAAATTTTTGCCATTGACTCGAAAAGAAGAATAATTATAGGTGCATCGCTTGTTCATCAACTATGGAGCGTAAAAAAGAATAAAAAATAATATACATTCCATTTTCGTCTACGAAGCACCTACTTGATATGAAATATATGCGGAGAAAAAGACAAAATTAATCATTATACAAGCTAATAAAACTTGTCGCAATAATCATTCGGCCGTATTCGAAAGATTAAGTAAAATTATTTTATTCCAATTCAAACTTACTGAGACTTGAATACAACACCACATTAAATTGAAGTGTACACAGCATTCAATGTTAATACATACAAATTGTAGGTGCAAACGTAAAAAGCGTAGGTCCGCGGCCCTCGCAGATTGTCGGTCATGGTTGGTGACCACAATGGCTCCGAGTAAAAAACCGCCAATGCGACACGCGCGACGCAGCTCATGTTTTATAGGTATTATTATGACTTAGAGGAGGACCGGAGCGTTTATTTTTCGTAATTGAATAATAAGGTTTCGGTAGACATCCAAAATATTATATAACACTGACTTTCAGCCCGCGACTTCGCCTGCGTGGAATAACTTTATCGCGGATGTTTATTTTGTTTATCCCGCGGGAACTACTCACTTTATAGGGAACTACAAATTCCTCGGAATTAGTCTTGGGTAATTTTAAGAAAGCACAAATGATATTTTTTTTTCCGACTACTAGACATTGTGAAGGTTTCCACTCGTATGTTGACACCGAATATTCACACGATTGGCTCTTGAATTGACATTCTGCCAAGGTATGGAATTCGCTTTCAGTATCTGTTTTTCCGAAATGCTACAATGTTGGTGTCTACAAATAAGCAAAAAGCTATCAAGTGATAAATAATTTCAGCTTGAATTTGAATTTGGAAGAATATTCAATATAGCCTATCGATCAAGGAGACGAGATTTCGAAGTCCGAGGCATGTGGAGCCATGAAGCATGGACAAGACAGACACAAACAAATTTCACCAAAAGGACATGTTTCTTTATAATAATATAATTATTTCTCAATTATTATATAGTTACTAGGAAGTCATAAACCTTGTGTATTTAATTCGTATGTATAAAAAGAAATAAACTAAAAATGAATTCCTTATGAGACAAACCATGAGCTGCAGGTTACACTGCATTGTAAAGTTGAAATTTAAAACAAGTATTTAACGATTATGATTGATATTATGAATGAGACATTCTTGTAATTCTATCAACCTACTACAAACTGGACTCGATCAGGTCGGCCTTAGGCATCGATTACTGTTCGACGTTACATAACTCACAATGAAGCAAATCGAACCACTTTTAACTGAACATTTAACAATAAACCTGTTATTATAACAATATGACCAAGTGATAGACTTACGCCGTAATCAGGCATAAGATAGCCAGTCCCCCAAATGTGTTCAGGTTTCCGTGTCAGTACGCTTCCCTTCGACCTCATCTTCACTTAACATCAGGTGTGATACCGTTCTGCATAAAAAAAAAGTAAACAGCTACAGGAGGTAACATAGAAATCTACATACGTACATACATATGAGTACGTACACTCGAAAGACATTGCCCTCCTTCGTGGGGGCAACCCCAACACATTTGGAGGACTGGCTATTTTATCTCAGACAACCGGAACACAACAATGTTATTAACTTTGCTGCTTGGCGGCAGATTTAAATAAGATGGTAGTAGCTTTTGAAATGTAAAGTGTCGGTAAATTCGTTTTAACCCCCAGTGTCATAGGATAGGTACATTTAAAGCACAAACAATAAAACATGGCGCCCGTAAAATACAAAATATGTTGACCAACTTTAATTATTTACTCTGTGAAAACTAGGACAAGTGCGGTAAAGTACCCTATAATCGCTTACCGCCATTTGCTTAACACTTGCACCGAGCCCTTCTGTCTTACTTTTGTCATCGGAAGTAGGCCACTTGTACACTACCTTAATTCAATTTTGTGTTACATAAATTGTAAAAACAACAAAATCACTGCAATTTAATGTTGACAATTTGACATTGTAAATTGTTGTTCTACGTCTGTTTTGGCCTCTGTATAACCACGATTATTATAATTGATACTTGAAATAGAATAGACTGAATCTTAGACAGTAGGTACTATTGGTCACAATCATTATAACTCTTCATTGAAGCCAAAGTTGGAAGGGTTATTTTTCATTTGGTTAGGCTAGGTGCACATCCGATCCCATAGACATAACATAATGTTTGATTTACTGGATCGAATTAATTGTAATTACGTTATAAGCGTCGGTGGCTCAGCCGTTAAGACGCCCTCTGCCAATTTAGGAGGTCCGGGTTCGATTCCCAGGTAGGCCATGTATCAATGAGTTTTCAAATTTAATATAATTACTTATGTGCATTTATACGTTTAAATTGCACTGCACTTAAACGATGTAGGAAAATATCGTGAGGAAACCTATGTGCCTGAGAAATAAAAATTCTAAGGCATGTGTGTGCAGTCCCCAACCCGCATTGGCCCAACGTGGTGGACTATGGCTCATTATACGAGGGAAGGCCTATATTCCTGCAGTGGGATGTTTACGGGCTGATGATGATGATGACGGTATGAGGGGGTATCGCATTCCGACTGGCCCTATCAAGGTTGTTATTTACATCTCTGAGATAGAGCCTATTAGAGTGTAATAAATTCATGACTAGCCCATAACTGAGTCGAATAGGTATCATCATCAACAATCTTACACGTCTCCACTGTTGAGGGCACAACCACTGGGATAGGGTATGGGCCATAATCCTACCACACGGGCCCAGTACTTGGGTGGGTGTGTGTATCAGTATAGTGTCTTCAAGCCGCCCCTCTAAGCCACCAATTTAGCTTAACTGCCTTCAATAGAAAACAACCTGGGTAGCATGATCACACGCGGTATAGTTTATCACGCGTTATATCGCGCGCATCTCTCAAAATGCTGCAATACGACTGTTTTGCTATAAACTTTGTGATTAACTATATCACAAGTTGTCATGCTACCACTGCTGGACCGACTATTTACGTCCCCTCTGAAACACGGAAAAACTTGTATTCTTCTTTTTTCGTGTCGAGGCAAGCTTCAAATTTTCTTGGAACAAAACATAGCCACTCTAACAGCACTGTCTGTGGAGTTAAGGAGATCGTCAAAGGTGCAGCTGTCAGGACACGCGGGGCAAGACAATACGTGATCCATTGTCTATGGGGAGACTCCGCACACGCATCGATCACTTGTATTAAAATATTACTAGTCGTCACCCATCCAAAGCTGACCACACCAGACAACATACTTACAGAAATACACCTGCATTCTGTTATGTTTACATTTAAGTATCACAAATGTAAATTGTAGAATAAAATGATAATTGTAGAATAAAAAAAACAGTTTCGGCGCGAAATTTAGTAGGGTAGTGCAGTGTTATAGCAGTTTAGAAAGCGCGCAAAAACTAATTATAATGAGATTTCGCCGCACACTACTGCGGTTGGGCAACGCGACGCCATTTTGTGAGATTTGCTACCATTTCGGCACCGTTTGTCAAATTATACTAAAACACGAGCGGTGGGTAGGCGAAGTAGGTGGGTATGTACCCTACATTCTAGCGTAATACATATATACGTCCGTACACGATGTTGTGTCATGCGAAGTTTTACAAGTTCATTGCACAATGGCCCATTGGCTTTTCTTATGTATCAACTTAAGGTTTACAAATTGTAGGGCGTGCATAGTGAGTAGCCCTTTGGCACCAACTACTAGGTCGTGGTAAAGCATTGTTTGATGTCCACTTGGGTACCACCATCTTATCTAAATGTACCGGCAAGCATTGATGCTTTCAGTAACATTAGTATGATTAAGGGCAATCGTTAACGAATTGCGAATTAAATATGTACAAATTGAGAATACACAAAACACTCGAGTCTCTCCAAACGAGAATGGCATCCAAGACAAACAAACCAACTGTGCTTAAAGCTAAATATTTCGAAACGGCTGTACCGATTTCCATCAAACATAGCTAGATTTCAAAAATGTAGCCAGTCCCCCAAATGTGTTGGGGTTTCCGGGTCAGTACGCTTTCACCTTCGACCTCATCTTCACTTAACATCAGGTGTGATTGAGGTCAAATACCAACTCGTTGTGCATGAAAAAAAAATGTTCTTCAATTCCATAGACAGACATGGGCTTTAAACTTATTAAAATGCAGAAATAAATCCTGAAAAATCGTCAAAATTCTGATCGCTGCACTAGGAGCTCATGAAACCAAAGAACATTGCTAATGACAATACAGTAATAATAGAAATTTCAACGCCAAATACTGCCTGCTTGTAATACTTAAAGTTCAAGCCGTTCCAACGAGAAATACCTTTCAGATTGTGACCTTACTGAAGACAACAACAAAACATCTGCCGTTGTCCTAGAAACTTGATCGTGCCGGTCGACATTTCTGATTATTATATTCTCAAAAATAACTACTATATGACCTTCACCGTAGAAGTGTGCAAGTGGAAGCCGACACACTGTCTTGCCCAACCTAACTAATTGCAGGACAAACAATGCGTTTTGAAACGTCGGTCGTCGGCGTGTAGTTCGGTCGACAGCTCGGTCGCACGATCTTGAGTCGCTGACACGGGGCGACTAAAATGACGCATTCAGGAGAGATATGAGCTAAGTTACACTGTTTACCTTTTGATTGATCGGTACACGTCTGTTCAGTCACAATTTTTTTGGATGTCTTGATTGTCATCATTGCCACCGACCGACGTGGCGATAAACTTTAGAGACACTGTTGAATTCCAACAACAGGATTTTTTTTTAATGTGAATAAAGGGAAAAAATAAATCGATACGAATGCAAAACATGGATCAATAATATAGATATCTGCGAATTGTCCGAGTGTCCTTGTATACATGTTTTATTTGCGTGGTTTTTGTTGTAGTGACCTAGGCAGGCCGCTATGAGTCATTCTTTAGTTTTGAATATATATTTATTTTATCCCTAATGTATCGTTACTTAATTCCCTCGCAGCTAACAATGTGATTGATTATATTTTACAGAGCAGCTTTTGACAATTCATATGTATGTAGGTATGTTGATACCAGCCCCTCTAGACAAATGACTCTGGCAACTGAATGGCTGTCAACTGTTTGCGATTTTTAGACAACCAATCGACTGCGAGAAATGAATCAATAGTGTTTATCGTTTTAGAAACGGTTGTTACTTATCTGGGGGTATGAAAAAAAGACGCTGGACGGAACTAGTGAATAAAATATATTCCGTTCTTATATCGGTGTACACTAGCCGTAATCTGGCATTACTTGTCTAAGGTCTTTGATTTATGAAATAACAACTGAAATGAAACAGAAAACAATGCAATATAAAATAAATCCATTATGTATGGGTATATCTGAAATATTTACCTCAAAAAATCCCATCAGGTTGTAAAAGTGCCTTTAAAACTGAAGATAGTCAGTAGGATCCTCGTTTAGTCCAATTTCATAGCTATTTATCATAGTTATCTGTGAAATGGGAAGAACCATCAAATGTGAAATGGGAATCCTCCCCACAGCCTTGCCACCTAGTATAAAACAACCATAAATTAATCCTTCTCGCTCGTCATAAACTGGTAAACTAGGGCAAATACGCATCACATCGGTTCTTTTAAAAGTTATGGGCATGCCTCTAGTCGTTTTGGATTACTAAGTTACTGATTCATCACACAACAAATATCTATTCGAAACTGTGTGTCAGATTCTTGCGTCGTTGCTCATTAGAAGGTTGGTATTACGTAAAGACGTAAATGAAATTAAACGAATTAAAGAATTTCTTCCATGCAATGCCCTAAACAGAGTTTCGACCTGGAGCCCTTACAAAGTTATTTTTATATGCTGCTAGACCTAGCAATGCTGGGAAGGGCATTAGCTCGTCAATATTAGACTAATTAAAAAAAAAAACAATTTTAAACATTGTACAGCCAGTTTCATTTGGAAACGTATTTATAATTGGCCGTGTGGTGCTCGACAGAGTAGAGTGTATACGAGTGATGGACAGCAACTTCATTGGTGCAGAACTCCGAAAAAAATTGCGATCGTCATGGGAGGCGGTTAAGGCGACCTTTTACATGGAAAGCTGGAAAGAGTGACTTCTCTTAAGCAGTGGGCTTCTATAACTGTAGAACTCTAAACATATAAATCGGGCTTGATTGAGTAGTACTGTAATCTTTAAATTCTGTGGTAAGGGAGGGGGAACTTCTATGCACATCCTTTGCCAGTGTTACGCACTAGAAGCTGAACTCTGCACCAACCGGCGTGATTTGTCCTGCTCATTTATTTGGACGAAATATACAACTATTCCACTCTTACGTCGCGCGCGCGACATACGCTGTCAGCTACGGGGACTGGGGGGGATCTCATTTCTCACTAGAGGATTCTTGGGCCACCGAGGTATCGTGAGGAACATGCAGGCCGCTGGTTTCGGAGACGAAGTTTAACCAGAGGGAATGGCACAATAGATCAGCAAAGGACGCAGTGCTTACCTTTAAAAAATGGGGACTTTATATACTCTTTGTTTTACAAAAACGAGACTTCGTCACTTAGAGATAGGTTTAAAGTGTATAACATACTAACCTTTTCGTCACAGTACATTTTTGAAAATCTAAAAAAAAAAGTATAAAAAAAATATAGCATCATTTAGGCAAAATAGTGATAAACATGATGTTAATACAAGAAATAAAGATAAACTTGCAGGTCACATAAGTCGCCTCCGCAAAGTCAATAATAAATAATGAAATATAAAATTTGTAATATAAAAACCTTTATGTAAAATCAAAGCCTGATTTTAAAAGAGCAACCCTTCGAGTTTATTGCTTGTTCTTCTCAGGGAAAAATTGCATTTTGAACAAGCAGTAGCTTAAAAAATGTAAAATTGACTATTTTAAGTGTACTCTGTGTACCTACAAAATAAAACATTTTTGACTTTGACTCCGACTTTGATACGTATCATAGAAAAGTAATATTTTAGATGCCTCAAACTAAAACATTAAATTAAAGGTTAACGTAGACTCATAACAAACCATGACGCTCATCTTGAGGAGAGATCAATACTAATTCGGTGCTTTTAGTCACACTTCTAACCGGAAAACGAGTTTACATAAAAGGTACCTAAGTACCTACCTGTGTACGGTCAGTAAAACGGAATTATTAAGAGATTTTCACGACTGGATCTGTACTGGTTATACATATGGTTCGAATAAATAAAATTATTGGCTAACTTTATAAAAGTACGAACTCAATTCGGTTTGATACAAAAACACTAAATAAACATGATTTTCTGTAACAGGTGCAGATTGTGAACGTTGGTCAGTGTCAATGTCAGTTTGGAAATATTTGGAAGCGTTCAAAATCAAATATTATATGTTATTGTTTCATTCCTGCATCTAAAATTATACAATGTCACTTCTCGGCCTTCTTTTTCATGTTTTTTAAAAAATTCTCGGTCATTTCTTTGAATATTCATAACTTATTTTACCGTCATAAAACTCGAGCTGACATGTCTTTTGAAACGATTTACGAGGAATATCTTCAACCCTGACATTGGCAGAATCATCGTGCACAACGATGCAGCCATAACACTAATATTAAAATATTAATTCCAATATTAAAAGATAGTGCCTCAGATGCCTCAATTACAGTTTTAGATAGGTAGTTTAATCCCTTCCTTTTACGACACCCACGGAAAGAAATGCTTAGTACTATTGTACATTAGTAGTTATTCTATTACCATAGCTACATGCATCACACGTATGTTTTATTATAATTTTTTCTTGTTCTATTGTGCTCTTAACGAGAAAGTGATGGAGGCTGTGACACGAGTCTGTCGCAGGCACGAGTGTGAAATGTTCCATATTGCACCGATGGATTTGCCCCACATTTTGCTATACTGGAGACTATAATCCTTATTTATTTATTTATTTATTTAACACTTTATTGCATATATAAGTATACAAACATACATTAAACAAACATAGGACAGAAATTACAATACACAAAAGGCGAGCTTATCTCTGTAAGAGATTTCTTCCAGCAAACCCTCGGAAGGAAAAATGAAATTAAAGTATTTTATTGCAGACAAAGATCTTCCTTCCATGGATAGTAATGCAAAATGCTGTAAAAGAGAGGCATAAGCCTAGTAGTGGAGTCCTATAGGCTGTCAATGTAGAGACTTAGTTATAACAATAATTGTTTTGTTGTAATTATTATATGTGCCTTAAATACAAAATCACATATTCAAATAGGTAATGCTTTCGTCAGATTTTGAAATTCTTATAATTAAAAGTAAATAAATAAAAACAAAGAAGTTTTTCAATTATAATTATACCATATTTTCGTTTGTAATACTTTATGCTATATATGAAAAGGAAATAACATTATGACAAAATCAAGCATCTATGAATAATTTGACCACTTATATACTATACTAGACTGGACAGCAATATATTCAAAAGTGTGCTTATGCACACTGGTACCAAAAGGATCAAAACTCTGCTGCAACGCTTATTTAGTCGAATTAGTCATGTAAGCGGCGACGCGTGGGCAACTAATTGTATAGTCAGCAACAATAACATGTCACTTTGACGTCTTAAAATTCTAGGAACTTTGATATGTACAACGGGTTAGTAGTTGTCTCCTATCACACTTGATTTTAAAGAGGGAAGCGCGCTTATCCGGAATCTACAACTTATCTTTGGGAGACAGGCAATCTTATCTCAAACAGAACATAACAATGCTACAGCCTTAAACAAGACGGTGGTATCCAGTCAGGCGAACATGTAAAAATGCCCTTACACTAACAATGAAATTACTCCATTTAAGCAGCCCCAATTTAACTATCATGCAATACGATTTATTCAAACACTTGATTTTGTGACCGTCGAGAATACACTGCTGTTATTATTTAACTGCACCACAAGAGATAAATCCAGAAAAAAACGTGTAAAATGTATGCGATGAAGTAAGCACTTCCCGTAAAAACCATAGACACCAGCACTAGTAGCATGATAGGCACGATAAACGTATATGTCGCGCGAAATAATCTTTGTCCCGCTCATTCACTTGGACGAAATATACTATCCCACTCTCACTCCTGCGTCGCGAGCGACAAACGATGTCATGCCACGGGGGTTGGCATCTTGGACATTTTCATTTCCATGGTAAATGTTTCGGCAGCTTCCTAGGTGACCTGGAATGACAACCAAAAACTTCTTTCCATCAAGAAACCGCAACCGTCCAAACATCGCTGCAACCAGTCATGAAAATACACAATTGTGGTTTTGAATTATTTCTCCATCCACCGTAATCACCTGATCGGTCACCATTACACTTCCACCTATTTTCCAATTAAAAAACAATGTCGTTGTGCTTCGAAGGATTGGAAGAGCAGTAAGCGAGACTTTTAAAGATCTGGATAGATCTTTTATAAAAATAAACCTTGTTCCATCTGATCTCAAAGATTTTTATTCAATGGTCTTGACCATTGAATAAAAATAATTAATAGAAAATAGTTTTTTTTTACGTCGCGAACTTTCTCTCTGCCTTGTTTGTTAAATGCACATGAAGATTCACAGACGGAATATGACGTTAACTATACCTATTGTCTAAATTGATGCCCTGATTATATCAGTGATCCAACATGAAAGGTTATTGTTTATTTTGTACACAAACAATAGGTATAAATAGAGATTCCAATAATAAATTTGAATATTAATGATTGTAACATGGCAACACTACTACTTCCTTCCTAAATCAGGGTGTGCAATGTGGGTAAATCAGCCCTGCATGATAGGTACTGTAAGGTTGGACATTTTTAGTTGGATCTTGTTGAAGTTTCGTGGCATTGGTCCCGAAAATTAAATATTTTTTAAAAATTGAATTGTATTCTTGTGAATACAATTTGATTGTTCAAAATATGTGAAACTTTATCTTTTCACATATTTTTATTGTGAATTTGTATAGTTTGTTTTTAAGTCGAGGTTATGGAAGGGAAGATTTAGAAGTAGAAATATGTGAAGAGATCCAAGTGGATGTAAACAATCTAGGGAAGAAATAAATGTGGAATCATTAACAATAAAAACAGAAATAAAAATTAGAATAATATTTACTGGTTCACATGTATGTTACCTTCAACCTTTGACGACCGGTTGGTGTAGTGGATAGTGACCCTGTCAGCGAAACCAACGGTTGCAGGTTCAAATCCCACTGATTATTTGTATGATGATACATTTGTATGATGAATACGAACATTTATTCCCGAGTCATAGATGTTTATATAAGTATTTATATAGTATCCATAGCACAAGCTTTGCTTAGTTTGTTACTAGATGATTGGTGTAAGTGTCCGAAATATTTATTTATTTATCGATATAACTGTTGATCAAAGAATTACTTGCCGATGTCACTTCAACTGTTTATTTTACTGCTTGGCTTTCTGTCAAAACTGTTTCATTTATATAATTACGCACATAAGTCTGAGAAAATTATTTGCCAAAAACTTACAAGTGGGAACTTATTGTTAACGTGTCGTATCTTATATTATCTCACATATACTTCATTCTTGTTGTTAGTTTCCCAAAAAAGAAATAAATAAAATATGTAACGAAGAAAGCTACGTCCAGACCCTCACACCGTTGAGGAGTAACCGTTACAGTACCTATCCAACTATTGCCACACTCATTTGCATGGTCTGGGCGTAGAATTCCGCTCTCGATACAAAGATATACTTATTAAGGACACATTTTCACACTTGCGTAGCTAAAACGCAGCCTAATCGCTATCATTTACACGGTACTTCGTCAACTGAAGCTCTATTAACTGTTATGTAAAAGTAATTACGCCAAAGGCTTGGATAAGATCTTGTGAAATGATGAAAACCTGAGTTGCAAGTTGGGTAAAATTTATGCGTAAGTATATTTCAATTTGATAAAATCGTGGCTTATAATTTGAATATTTTAAAATCTTGGAATGAAATTAATAAAACGCGCATTTATTCGTAGCATAACAAATAATTATAGAACTTGTAGTTTCGGCACTTAAAAAGAAGAGAACTATTACTGTCTCTAGGTAATAGTGTCGTGGATGACGTATAAAGAGAGTTATCACCAAAAAACATTATGGAATTGCACGTTTAAACTATGCAGCGATGGGTTTACCCTGCGTCACATGCGCATTTCTGTATATTTTGAAAGGTGGTCATTGTTTCAAGTATTAAAGTTAACACCCAAACGCTTACATTTAGGATATCTCTAACCTTCCCATTTGGGATAAAGGTCATGATGTTATGTATTTTATAACTTTAAATAAGCCTAATGTAAGCCAATGTAATCTTAACTAATATGTACTACTTAAGACAGATGCGGCATTTCCTCGCTAAACGGTCAGAGACTCGTCCTGGGCGGAGAACGCGGTAGAAAATTGTCCGGAAAAGATTCATTGTCTACTTTATATTTTTATTACAACACACTTATTTTCCAGGCTCGATTCCCGTGATAAATGAACAATCTACGAGTACATACAACTTATATGGATTCTTAGCATGAATCAAACTCGCACTTGTCCGATTTTTATAACGTCTTGTATGTGTAGTTTATTATCCTGTGTAGATAAACATCGCACAGACATCAGCATACATATATAATTTTAACAGTTAATTGTAAGTACTTGCTCATACATAAAATAATTAATATACGTATGTCTATTAAGCGTATGTCAGGTACAAGTGTAAAACGCAATGATTGTCATTTATATTTGTCCCTAACCCACATGTTCACGAACCTTATATTATCCGTTGCGACAATAGGAAGCGTGTGTCTTTGCGTCGCGAAGGAAATGTTTGCGCAAGCATCCGTCAGGTTTTTGCTAGCTGAACTAGTAGCTAGTTGAGACACTAGAAAAACGTTACAATGTGTTCTATCTAAAATATTATGCTTGTGCACGTAGCCAGAGACATTGCTACATGCACCTTAATAAAATATAAGATAAAGCGCTCACATCAGTGTGACGTGACCACCAACGGTGGGCTTCGTGACAAAAACAATATTGCAATTGATTTTATTTAGAAACCTTTCAACAATAATAAAATAAAATAACTTTATGCAAGGTAATAAGAATATAACCTTAAAAATCAGAGAACCCAACAGCGTATTTTGTATTTTCCGGGCGCCATGTTAGATTTTTTACCATAAAATGTATCCTATGACACTCCAAACATTCCAAGGAAATCCTAACGACACCTTGCACTTTGCCGTTTAGGCTACAGGAAGTAACATAGAAATCTACATGTATACAAACTTACATACAATATATTTACGAAACTTAATTTACTTAAGAATCAGCAATTCTTTAGAAAAAATGCTGTTCATAGCAGTCGCATATACAAAGTCACTAAGCCACTCAAGGGACAAGATATAGTACGCCTTTATAATAAGGTTCCGGTAGACATTCAAAAGTTGCCTATAAACAAATTTAAAACCACCAAGACTATCTAGATGGTAATGCATGGACATGAACCGCTCGGCGATAACCAGTCTATTTTTTTTTCAATGTCGTATCATAAATTGTCAAAAATACTTATTTAAAAAGTAGAGTCTGCCTTATGAAAAAAAAATGAAAAAACAAAAATTGTATGTCATGACGATGTCAAACGTTATTCTTATAACTTACGAAATATTTTTTTTTTTATTTGAAAATCGTAAACAGCATTACATCCATCATCCAACAACATTACATTTGGATATAAAAAAGATACAGTTTTAAAAGATGGCAGTAGGCCACAGGTTCTTTTCAAAAATATTTTCCGTATAAATGGAAAATTATACCCGTCGCCTCAGATGCAGACAAACGAACTGTTAAGCCTTTAATGGCCTCAAACCATTCCTCAATAGTCTTTGCTACCTCGCCGACACGCGTTTACGACGCAAGGTGTAAAATAAACAACTGAATATTACCTATTTACAGTACCTATGATTGTTAGCACGAGTGAAATATTATATATGAGCTTAGGCAGTTGAACACAGTCAAGTTCGGTTCGCCCCTGTACCTATATATAGATATATTTGCACATACACACAACGCCATCTAGTTTCACACTAGGCTTGTATTATGGATACCAGACGGTTGTTAAACTAAACAAATACATTTTTTTTGGCACTAAATACATAAATGAAAAACATCCATAACTCGGGAACAGATATCTGTATTCATCACACAAACATACGCCCTTAGCGGGATTCAAACCCGCGACCTTTTGGTATAGCAGTCAGAGTTTCTAACCACTATACCAAACTGATCGTCAAAAAATAGAACAATCTGTAATTTAGTTCAACAATAGGTAAAATGTGCTTATTTATTCATTATTAGGCTCGCTTGTGAGTGTTGAGGCTAGAGACATTATGTTTTTAATCCTCTTGTTTGACCTCTGTTAGACTTAATTATTATACCCATGTTTGAGCAGGCAGCGTGTAAGTTTACTTTATACGTCCAGTTAGATTATGGATAGACGACCGGTTGGTGCAGTGGATAGTGACCCTGTCAGCGAAACCAACGGTTGCGGGTTCGAATCCCGCGAGGAGTAAATGTTTTTGTGATGAATACGAACATTTATTCCCGAGTCATGGATGTTTATATAAATATTTATGTATGTTTATCCGTTATCTAGTATCCATAGCACAAGCTACCTTAGTTTGGGACTAGATGATTGGTGTAAGTGTCCGAAATATTTATTTATTATTATTATTATTAATAAAAATAAAAATGTAATAATTGGACCGCCAAAATTTGGTAAAACAACCATTTTGTTCTCTATCTCCGGAGTTTTTTTTATGATTGACTAGATTCGTGTTTGAACACAATCTCACCTGTATCTCACCGGAATTTTATGAAACCTTCCTTTCAAATATAAAAAGAATTATTATCCCTATATAAATGTCGGACATCTTACGGGCCATACATAATACAGTCGCATTAATAACCTCCTTATCGTATAAACACAAAATAACTGAAAAATTACCTGAAAAGTCAGAAATTTAGTCAGGTTTTTTTGGATTCGACAACACCAGGTTCAGAGTTAACTTCCAATGAAGGTGTGATCGCTAAGTCCATGCCAGTGACCTTGGCAAAGTAGAGTCAACTGCAAGTAAAGTGTGACGCTAATACTTACCTACGCTCATACTATATCGAACTAATATATTGCGTTTGCACTGCTGGTCGCAGCACAGTAAAGAACAGAATAATCATTAGTTTTTCATGAATACTGAATTAATCTAACTAATATTATAAATACGAAAGCTTGGATGTTTGTTTATTTTTTTGTTGCTGAATCACGAATAAACGGATGATGAAATTTGATAATTAGGTAGAATATACCCTGGATTAAGACATAGGATATTTTTATCCCAATGATTAGTTATATATATCCGCGATAGGTAAGTAATAACAATAAATAAAATAAACCACTGTAAGTAAAGTCTTCACTGCTCTATCGCATTAGGGTAAACCTGTAAAGATAGTTGTAAGTTTGGAAATAAATAAATAAATAAAAGTTATTCCACGCAGGCGAATCCTAAAAATTAACAAAATAAAAGGCCAGAGACCTGAACACGTACTCTGCTCTCCGTAAATCTGAAATGTTGAAAACATATTCGAGGTCCGTACCGTAAGGAAGACTGGCAGCATTACCCCGTTGTTAGGGAAGGCCAACGTCCGAGGTAGCTGTCAGCTCTTTGCCCAAGGTCACTTATAAACCCGAATACAGATCTTTAAAATTTGTCTCGTTTCCGGACCCCAACGAGCCTCCGCCTTATTAACCGCCTCCGTGGCTTAATGTAAACAACATTGGGTTTACGTTTCGGAGGCCGCGGGTTCGATCCCCAGCGGGGTACATATTTAGTACTCGGTTTGGTTGGTGGTAGGGCATTTTAAATGTCCGCCTGGCTAGCTACCACCATCTTATCTAAATCTGCCGCCAAACAGCAATGTTAATAGCATTGTTGTGTTCCGGTTGTCAGAGATAAGATAGCCAGTCCCCCAAATAAGATGGGGTTTCCGGGTCAGTACGCTACCACCTTCGACCTCATCTTCACTTAACATCAGGTATCATTGAGGTCAAGTTGTGGATAAAAAATATTATCTGGCGCTATATAAACGTTTATCGCGCATGTCATGCTACTACTTAGTGTTGATTTAAAACCCTGAAACATGATAGAGAACCGCGAGATAACACTGGGATACCGTCTTCTTGAATAAAAACTATTACTTTACAGGCTGATTATGAGTGTTAGCAAAATTTCATAACAATTAAGCAGCATTAAAAGCCACGCAATTTTGTTAACTAATTACCGGTATTGCAAAGTGGAGCCAAATAGATCTCCAGCTAAGCATAAAATGTGAAATTATAATTTGCTAGCCTTCCATCATAGTATATCATCGAAATTGCTATCCGTCGATCAATTATTGCTTTAAATTTCTGACTTCCAAACTTGTAAATATTATTTCAAATTGGGAGGCATGATTGTCTAAGTACATTCATAAAGAGGGTCTATTTCTTCAATTTTTTATGCAGAACGGGTTAGCACTTGACCTAATCACAAAAATGAAGATGAGGCCGATGGTGGAGGCGTACTGACATCCTGAAACTCCAACTTATTTTTGTCATTTTATACACAAGTCTGTGCTGTAAGTTTTTGTATCTCAATAATCTGTGGTTCGATGTGTGTGCAGTTTTTTTAAATTTAAGTTTCATTAGAGATAAGGTTCTCTGCCGTGTTTAATGTAAATCGATTGAGCTATTTCGAAGACATTTAACTTTAAACACAGTTACCACCATACCACCAGTATCCAGCATACCTGGATGATATTATTAAGTTCATAGTTGGGGATTTTCAAAGGGATGGAGAGATCGACCATGACGTCACAAATCGGATCAACGAGGGTTGGATGAAATAGCGACAGGTCACGGGAGCAATATGTGACTCACGGATGCCCCTCAGGTTAAAGGGTAAAATTTATAAATGTCGTAATGTATGGATCAGAGTGTTGGACAATGAAGAACACGGGTGAAAGAAAATTGCATGCAACAGAGATCAGAATGTGAGATGAGTGGAGTGACGAGGATGGATAAAGTAAGAAATGAGTATGTAAGAGGGAGTTTAAAAGTGGCATCCGTGACAGAAAAGTTGAAAAGAAACCGTTTAGCTTGGTATGGTCATGTTATGAGGAGGGTGAAACGCATGTTACTAAGAGAGTGATGAATATGGATCACGATGGTTGAATCAAAATCAAATCAAAATATTTTATTTCATAGGATAATAATTATCACTTGAAAACGTCACTATTAATAGTAATATTACATTTAAATTTTAAATTTACGGCTCATTCACAAAGCTGACTCCCCAGAGAAGAACGAGCAAGAAACTCGAGGGTAGCTCTTTTAAACCGATTATGGGTTGCGATTTGTGATTTGATAATTATATGAATAATAAGACAGCTATGTCCTTGCTTGCTTATCATTCAAATAGTCAGTGATTTTATAATAGCCTTTTGTTAATAATTTCTGTTTTATGATTGCTTTAAATTTATTTAAAGGCAAATTTTGAATGTCTACTGGAACCTTATTATAAAAGCGTATACATTGCCCTTTGAAAGATTTACTAACTTTGTGAAGTCGGCTAACATAAACAGATAACTGGTTCTTATTTCTTGTATTAACATTGTGCCTATCACTATTTTTAGCGAATAAGGTTATATTTTTTTTTGCATATAATAAATTCTCATAAATATATTGAGATGCCATTGTTAAGATATTAATTTCCTTAAACTTATCTCTGAGAGACACTCCAGGTCCTAATTTATAAATGGCACGAATAGCATGCTTTTCACTTTGGAAAGGAAGATAAAGACCACGGTAAAGATGGATGGATTGTGTGAAGGGTGACATGAATGAAAAGGGCGTGAATGATGAAGTAACGGCTGATAAAGGAAATTGGAAGAAAAAGACGTACTGCGCAAACCCCAAATAAATTAATACGAGGACAAGAAAATGATAATGATATTTTTTTGAAAGTGTTTAGTGCCCCCTATCAGCACGTGTTAGGTGATCTACTAATTACCTAACACCTTGTATAAATTTCTATACAAGGTTATATTTTGGATACAAAAGAGCACTCGTGGCGCAGTCTCATTCTCTATTCGTTTCGATTAGCGAAGTTAAGCAATATCAGGCGCGGTCAGTCCCTGGATGGCACTAGTGGTATTTTCATACGAGCATTTCCGTGCTTCGGCGGGCACGGTAATAGTAGGTTGTTGTCAATTGAAGGCAGTTGTTAAACTACATCGGTGGCCTATAGGGCGGGTTACAAACACTGAGGTGGCCACTCGCCAATCTACCAATCGGCACTCCGTGTGGCGGATTATGGCCCATACCCCAACAGTGATAACGTGTAAGGCTGTTGAGTATCATCATGATTGATATAATAATTATAAATATCAGCAGCGTCGCATTCGCCGTAGAGCAGCCTCTTATTTTCGTATTTATTTCTTGTTCCGTTATTCTTTTTACATAATCTCTAAATCCCCCTAAGAAATCCGATTCCTACAATACACAAGTTATCTATACAATTAACCTCACACCAAGTCAACGATCGAAAGTGAACGTCAAACCCACACATAGCCGGCCCGTATGCGCACGCGTCGATAGCACGTGGCGGTGGGTGTGAGCGCCCGGCGCACTGCGCCCGCGCTCGCTAGGAAGTGACTTTGCTAGATCATCATGGAGATCTATTTAATGGAAGTGGTATTTATTGCTTGGATAATTTTTGGTATTCTTCGTCGATGTAGAATTCCATCCATTTACTATAATCGCTGAATTATGCAATTTAACGAATAAATAGTTCTCGTTGTTTGCTGTAGGTACAGTCGCATGTATGCCATCATTCTTGGGGAGGCAATCCTGGCTGCAGCATTATTTCATGGGTTTTATTACATAATTTCATCGTTATCGTCATCGGTTACGTACTGGCATATGATTGGTTGGCTCATCGCCCGCTCTGCAATTTGACAGTTTTCATTGGTCAATGTGATCGATGACGATACCCATGAATTTACATATTCTAAGGGCAGGTCTACCTTACATATGTATTGTCATCAGAACCGAACGAGTATGCAAAATTTCAGCTCCTTATGTAAACAGGAAAGGGTTCTAACTCGAAATACAAATTTTGAAAATAGGTACATACATAATATGGTACGACGTAAATTAAATAGTCATTTAAAAAATAGCCCATGTAATTTCCAATATAGGTACTAGTAGATCTTCCAATTACTCTACATCTGTGTAATTTGCCAACATAGTAAGATCACGACACACCGTAGCTACAGAGAAAACCCGCCAGTCTCGATGGAATTGCGAGTTATCGACTTAATATCGATTATTTTGACGCAATAACTTGCCAGGAAAACTGTATTGTATATTGTGGGGAACCTTACTTGGAGCCAGACTCGTTATAGAACTCGAGAACCTCGCGTTTAATAACAGCCCGAACTAGCGACACGCCCCGACTTTGCACGGGTTTCATTACTTTTTATAAATATAATTATGTATTCTTAAGAGAGTTTATTCCGTCCAGTGGCACGCACATTGGATAAATTAAGATATCTTTTTAAATACAGAATAAATCAAGAAACTCGCTCTGACCTGCACTCGAAAAGCCAGACAGCTATTTATAAATTATCCAAATAGCTTTGGATAATGGTTATTTTCCAGAATTCAAGATTATACAATACAATACAATACAAATACACTTTATTGCACAACAGAAAAGAAAATACAGTTTCAGAAAAGTGGTAAGAATAGAATGTACAATTTGGCGACCTTATCACTAAAAGCGATCTCTGCCAGGCAACCTAAATATAAATAACTGAACCGCCAAAACTTGGCAAAAAAGCCGACATCAGTAAGGTTAAGTAAGTAACTCTCTATCTCCGGAGTGCATCATCATCAGATCCAACCAAGTAATACTTTCTGAATGCAAATTCTTAAATCATTTTTGTGAAAATACCAAATTCGCTATATGTATGCTTATAATATGTGAGGAGTTCCCTCAATTCCTCATAGATCGCATCATCAGAACAGGGTTATGAACATAGGACGACGACCTGTTTGGTGTAGTGGTTAGAAACTCTGACTGCTAAAATGCTGCGGGTTCAAATCCCGCTAGGGGCATAAGTTTGTATGATGAATACAGACATTATGTTCCCGAGTTATTGATGTTATTCATTTATATATGTATTTATTTACAAAAAAAACTGTATCTGTGTAGTATATGAACCATCTGGTATCTACAACGCAAGCCTATAGTTGTTTAATGTGGAACTAGATGGCGTTGTGTGTATGTCCAAGGATATTTATTTATTTATTTATTATTATTAGAGGACCACACTGGAAGTATGTCCTAATAAATGAAAAAAGAATTTTGCGAATCGGTTTATAAATGAGTGAGTTCTGAGGTAACAAAAAAAAAAAAAAAAAAAAAAAAAACCACCGAAACAAAAATAAACAACCTCCTCCTTTTTGAGGTCGGTTATAAAAAGTGGCGGATTTTATCAATAATTTTAAGAAAATAACCGCAATTAAATCTATTTAGGTATTATTTCTATTCAACATTTAGGCCTTCCGAGTGGAGATCAGAAAAATATTTTTGATTTATACTTTATTTAAAAAGAAATATTAGTTTATCCAATGAGTACGCCATTGGACGGATTAAGCCCTCTTAACATAGTTGGTTTGTTTTATCTGGATGATCACATAATTATTTGTTATTTAAGTTTTAAATTTACGGTTATGAACACAGCGTTCTTCTTCTTCGTGTCAATGTGTCCAATCATACTTGAACCGCCCAGAACACAGCATTAAAAAATTGTGTGTAAAAAACACCTTCTGGAAGAATTTCTCTAAAATAATGATAGTGACAACCATATCAAAACTAGAAGAATTAACAGATAGAGTCAGACTGTTACTGTGTTATAAACTATTTAGTGATTCGAGATGATCTTATCCTGGAACAAAATTGGTCTGTGATAACCATAATAACTTCTTAGTGCCCAGTACATAGAGGACGTTCAATAGAACTAATATATGTATTAAATAATACAGGGGTAAATAGACAATAGTCGAGAGAGACCCCAAGTTCGTTTCATCCCGAAGATACCGCGATAAATCTTAGACCCGTATTTCAGAATGTAACTCAAGCGGAGATCTCCGCTTGAGGACAGTTGGAAAGGGACAGCTTTATGTAGCTTGTATATCGGCATCTTTGTCTAACTATGCTCAAGCGAAGATCTACGCTTGAGCAACATTCTAAAATACGGGCCTAAGTATCGGTCAAAGAGCTATTTCAAAAGGTAAGGATATATCTTCCATATGTTATTTAACGGTGAATTTATTAATGTATCTCTAAATTACGATGTCGCAACGTAACTAACCTGCGTATTAGCTTCCACTACCACCACATCGTAACCTTTGAACAGTTAAAAGTCACCGACAAATTGCTTAACTACTAAACATGTTTAAGTTATAACTCATGATCAATTGTCTTGTTTTTATTTCATTGGCAATTTATTAATGTACTGTTTTAAATAATGCAATATTGTTAAGAAGACGGCGAACTCCGTATGGGATATTCAACTCTTAATAGTCAATAGTCAAAAAAATCTTTTTTATGTAGGTACACAGGTACACTTCAAATACTCAGATTTTACAATTTTTTAAGCTACTCCTTGTTCAATAGGCAATTTTCCCCTGAAAAGAACACGCAAGAAACTCTTTGCTCTTTTTAAAACAGGTTTTTATATTATAAAAGGTAAAATATATATCATTATTAATTGAAAAATTGCCTGGAATACAAACGAACTGCTTAAGTCCATGGATGATTATCATCCAAATAGTCTATGGGCTGTGTAGTCGATGAGATCATCCCAGCGTTACTGAACATTGTCATCATCATCACCAACATATCAGCCGAAAGACGTCCACTGCTGGACAAAGGCGTACCCCAAAGTTCTCCACCATCGGTCCTGCGCTGCCCGTATCCAGCGGCTTCCCGCGAACATTGTATCATAGACAAATAATGGGCAGCAGCTTCATTGGTAACTAGACCCCACTCGATTGTCATCATCAACGTATGTTCAACAGTGGATAAGAGACACGTGTATATGATAGCTTATTTTAGTTTATTTTGCACCAATAGAATCTTACAAAGTTTTACAATTTATGACGAGTAATTATATTAAAAGGTACCAAGAAAGAACATGGTGATACTTCCAGTGTCCATACTAGGTATTTTTTTTACCTTTATTTTAGACCCTGGTGTCTCCCCTGCCCTACTTACTCTTAATGATTGAGTTGGGGGTCTAGTTACCAATAGAATGTTACAAAGTTTTACAATTTATGACGTATAATTATAGTAAAAGTTACCAAGAAAGAACACGGTGATACTTCCAGTGTCCATACTAGGTAATTTTTTTTTTACCTTTATTTTCGACCCTGGTGTCTCGTCTGCCCTACTTACTCTCAATGGTTGAGTTGGGGGTCTAGTTACCAATAGAATCTTACAAAGTTTTACAAATTATGACGTGTAATTATATTAAAAGTTACCAAGAAAGAACATGGTGATACTTCCAGTGTCCATACTAGGTAATTTTTTTTAACTTTATTTTAGACCGTGGTGTCTCCCCTGCCCTACTTACTCTTAATGATGATCAAAATAGATGAAATGAAGACATCCTTGTTGCAGGCAAACTAGCAATTTCTAATACCTAATAACTTATAGTATATTTAGAATGATAATGCTATAGCTTGATAACGACCAGAGTTCGAGTTAAATGCCATAGACGGCCTTTGGTTGTCTGACACGAAAAAGTATAAAGCAAACGCCTGGTCGCTAAGAGAGTCTAAATGTGATTGTAATAAAAGTATTTACAAAAACTAATTTCCTAGATTACTATGGCCTACATTAATTACTGTGTAAATAATCTGATTTATAAAAAATCAAGCTTATTGAACGACATCTCTCGTTCTCTCTTCAAGGTTTCCCTGGCATCAGTGATTGTTTGTTATTTATATTGCTTTTTTTCCATAAATTCCGCTCCCAGTTAAATAGAAAATAATTTCCCAACAACGTATTAGAAAATGCCTTATACTCAGTGCCTACCTAATTACTTTCGTTATATTTCCCACACATACTCATCCATTCATAAACTTAAATAAATATAACAATTAAACACTCACACATACGCACGCTACGGATTGCGTGACGTGAGTGCTTCCTTTTCGCACACTAGGCTTCTATATCAATTAATTCTATGATGTAATAGGAAATGTATCATAAATATGTGACAGAAAATTCAAATTTAAATGAAGAAGTGTCGCGAATGATATAAAAATGTCAAGTATAGGTTATTTATTCTAACCAACAGACTTCATTAATATAAAATCAAATGAACAGAATATCACAGAAATTAGTTATACAGTTTTCTAATTATACGTAAACCATATCCCCCAGAAAGTCTCAACTTAATAAAATAATCTAAGATTATTTAAAGAAATATAACAATTCTCGGACTATTAACCCTAAGCCCTTCGCTGGACTGAGTTGTTCAATCGAAGATTGTGAGTAACTCATAAAATCATTGAATGAATGAATGAATGAATGATGAGCCATCGATCAATCAGCGACATCAAATTATATGACTGTATGAAATTATGCCTATCTATATTATTATGACTCTCAATAAATTCATTCGTCAATGTCCACGTAAGTAGGCTTTTTGGCGGGAACTCGGCGAGTGAAGTAGCATTTTTCTTTATAGGTCTTAAAATTTGTGCATTCTAACTTTTGAAGCTTAATAATGGCAGAATATTGTGCAGCAAACGTTAGTGTTGGTGTACAGGTGAAGGGAAGTGTAAATTAAAGTGCGTAACGGAGCTTTCGGGTTCCCACAAGAAGCCGCCAAAATCTTTTGTAAAGCATTCTGCCACTTTACTGAAGAATGACTTGACCGTGACTAGACTCTGTATACGACGAATTACTTGTTTTGATTGACACTGACCTATAAACTGAAGAAATAAGATAAATAAAAATTTTCACTCGAAACTGGCAGTAATGTCCCTCGACAATGAGGTTGACTGGTTGCCATCCTCAAAAATAAGAAGAAGAAGAATGTCCACGTAGTTCCGAATCCATTCATTTTGAAGTTAAAAACTTATGAATTAATGAAGTGAATTAATGTTATTACTTATTCTGTGTGCTTCTATTTTGTATGTAGGTATGTACCGTATAGTGAATATATGTTTTATCTGTTTATGAACGAGACAATTAGGTAAGTAATTATTTTGCGTACTGCATCAATCTTCTTGTGATATGTTTACTTACATCATTTTTTTTACAAAGATATATCACGCTTTGCTTTGTATCTTTGGTAATTTTAGAATTTTTCCTTATTATCTAGGGCATGTGTCATTGGCTAAGACATTTTATTCATGTGTACCTGTGTAATTGTGTTTTAAGCTGTTCTAAGTTGTCTTGAATAAATAAAAATAAAATGATATCATAATTACTAAATTTGAAAGAAAACAATAAATGCAATTTTTTTTTGGCACTCTATATATAGTTGACGTCATAAGCAATCCCTGCATTGCTAGTTTAGGAGCTATTATTGTCATATTGTTCCAACATACATTCATACAGTATACAGCATCAAAACCATTCGATAAACCGTTCTCAAGATTGAGATGATCTTCAGTTGACGCTTGAAAATCGGTCGCATAATAAAAGTATCAAAAAAATTAGTATTGAGTCTGAGACGCAATCTCAATCTCAAGATCGATTTATTAATATACGTCTACGAGCTTGGAGGTTCTATAGCAGGCATTGACTCTAACCTATATTCTAGTTCTACATTTTTGAAAACGGTCGGAAAAAATTTGGACAAGTAAGATATTTTTTGTTCTATTTGAGCAGTAGAATTGATATGTTCTATAGAAACTTCTGGCTAATATAATTATACAGTAACAATGTATATAGCAGTTATATAACCATTTAAACCAAAGTCTGACACATGAAATTTTAAAAATATGTAACGAATCATTAATGATTGATACATCATTATTGGTCACGTCTATAAAAGTATGAATATTTTATTGTGATGAGATTTTAAATGAGGTGTTATACAAAATATAAATCATCTGGACAGTTACGACTTTCTTATAATGTAATTAATATTTTATGCATAGCGTACGTCTCTGTATGACGTAAGATGTATTGTAATAGTGAATTAGAATAGTAATTTCTTAGAGTACTTTGTATGAGATATGTGCCTACGTAATGGACAAGTTTATTGTTATTTTGCTTCCTCATTTATTGTTTGTTTTTATTGTAAAAATGTCTAAGCATTACAATTATATGCAAGTTCCTACTTTCTGTAATTTTAATGCGTTTATTTTTTCTTACGTTTGTTGTGGTTTGTCGTTATTGTACGAATATGTAAAAGCCATTTCATAATCTTCGTCAGGTACAACTGTGTGGTACAGTCTGCAACATATTTTTTTTATGTACATTTTATTTAAGAGAGTCGTCTGAAAGCCTGGTTAACGCATTACAGGGCATCAATACTATGGCCAATCTCTACACAATGGGGCAGTGTGGTCAACCTTTCGACAATTCCACTCCCAAAGGACTGGGGGTAAGTTTTTACTTTTAGTTAATTTGTAATGTTTATTTAGTATTGTCTCCAGTATTTCCATTGTCACCATCAGTGATGTTTCCATCTTTGGGATTTAGGCCTTCTCTAAAGCACGCCACCACACGCAGTTCTCCAGCCTCACCCAGCCGCTTTTGGTTACTTTGGTCAGATCGGCGGTGTACAACCAAAGCTGCACTTTCCTATAGAACTCGGTTCAACGAAAATGTGACCTGTGTTACTATTTAGCATATTTTTTAGGCTTTTTTGGCGCTGACTGCTACTGGCGAGTATATTCTCATATACATACGGCAATATTACGTCCAGATAGACAGAGGTAGGCATAAACCGCAGACCTCCGCTTGCTAACATCACTTCTATATGCCAGATATTCTATGCCTTAAAGTATAATTATTCATCGTCTGTTATTGCTTACTTATCTATCCTTATCGGATGGAGTTACAAATAAATTATTTATCTAAAAGCAATATTTTTATTAATTTCGCGATGGAAATATCAGCAATATTAGAAACTAACGGAATCCATACTAACTTTTTCAGAGGCAATAGGCACGTCCCGCAAAAAGCGCAAACGGGTAACGCTAGCATAACTAGCAGGTAACACGTTATTGGATAACCGTTACGGGACAACGCCAACGAAAGTGATTCCAGTATAACCGAATTGCCGATACGGTCTGTTCATCTTATTGCGTCATTTGTAATTACATTACCGCCTTAACACGTGGGGGCTATGAGCCGTGATGCTTAAAAAATTAGCTCAAATCTTGGCTCACGACTATAGTGAAGCTTGTCTTCGTGAAATATTGAAATGGATTCCTAGCCTAATCAACAAGAACTTCCAATAAATAATAATTAGGTTATACTTTGCGATGGAGAGAGCTATGCTCGGTGTCTCCCTGCGGGATCGAATCAGAAATGAGGAGATCCGCAGGAGTACCAAGGTGACCGATATAGCCCGAGGAATTGACCAAGTTAAGCGCAAGTGGGCAGGGCATATTGCTCGTAGGATCAACGATCGTTGGGGCGGAAAGGTTCTCGAATAGTGACCACGCACTAGAAGACGAAGCGTGGGCAGTAAAAGCCGCTAAATGCGAGCAGCGTAGGGCTGATCGTTGTGGAAATCTTCGGGGGAGGCCTTTGTCCAGCAGTGGATGTCTTTCGGCTGATGATGATGACTGTGCCGTGTCATAAAGTGTACGGGGTGTAAGAAGACCCCTTCCAAAAACTTCAGTGGGTGAAAATGCCTACCAGTATGAATAACCTTTACTGTAGAATCAGATATAGTCTTTATTTTTTTTTATGCACAACGGGTTGGTTGTTGACCTCAATCACACTTGATATTAAGTGAAGATGAGGTCGAAGGTGGAAGCGTACTCACCCGGAAACCCCAACACATACCGGCTATCTTATCTCTGACAACCGGAACACAACAATGTTAATAACATTGTTGCTTGGCGGCAGATTTAGATAAGATGGTGGTAGCTAACCAGGTGGACATTTAAAATGCCCTACCACCAACCAAATCGAGTACTTAAACATGTACCCCGCTGGGGATCGAACCCGCGACCTCCGAATCTTAACCCAATGTTACATTGAGCCACGGAGGCGGTTAATTCAATAATTGCATTTCAACATCCTAATACTAGTTCTATTATCTTTATGCTCTTCATGCATGTCTATCTCCCTAACTCTAATTAACAGTTTTTTTTTTTATATGAGAGGGCGGCAAACGAGCATGCGGGTCACCTGATGGAAAGGAATCACCGCCGCCCATGGACACCCGCAACACCAAAAGGGTCACAGTTGCGTTGCCGGCCTTTGAGGAAGGTGTAGCCTCGTTTCTTGAAGGTTCCAATGTCGTACTCGTTCGGGAATACCGCTGCCGGAAGTCCGTTCCACAGGGTGGTCGTACGTGGTAAGAAGTTTCTTGAGAAACGTACAGTGGTAGACGTCCACTCATCCAGGTGATGTGGATGGAAATTTAATTTTCGGCGAGAAGTTGATGAAGATGTTACTTATAAGTTGTAATGACCAGTAAACTTGTTTCTCTATTACGGGAATCTTGTGGATGTTACAGCAAATTTATAATTATGTGTGGTCCTTTTTGGTAAATAACACTCCGAGAATCAAGAGGAATCTAACGACACCATGCACTTCGAAATCGGTCAAGCCATTTAGGCTACAGGGGGATAACATAGAAATCACCATAACTTACATACATAACTTCACGACCTTTATCCCAAATGGGGTGGTCAGAGATATCCCTAACAATAGTGTTTGGGTGTTCCAAATATTAAAAGTTTAATGATTGAAACAACATCCATGGTTCACCTTAGGAAATATGCAGAAATGCACACGTGACAGGGGGTGAGCCCATCGCCGTTGAAACGTGCAAACTAGATGTTTGGGTGGAAAGTTGCTTAGTCGCCTTTTACGACACCCACAGGAAGAGACGGGTTGGTTGTATTTTATTTGAGTGCCGAAACCACACATCACACTTACATCTCTCGAAAAACATTACCCTCCTTTCCTGGGAAGTCGGGTAAAAATGTAAAAATAAGAAACACAAATAAGGTGAGTAATTAAATGACATTACCTCGATGTCGTCGGCACGTGGGGTCTACTAGCCGTGACGTTCAAAGAAGTGGCACAACTCGGACTACGATTCTTACTTGTTTTCGTAAATTATCGAAATCTCGTCCGTGCGGAACGTTTGAACGTACGTCCTATGGATATCGATTTTGGGATAGGATTACGTAACTACAGATGTTTATAATTCGAATTCTCAAAAACAGTGTGTATTTTTTTTAATGGATCCAAAATGTATTGAGATTGACTTTTCGGGGGAATTGTAGTATATTGATAACGTTGCCTTATTTCGGTGTTTAACCGTAGCGTAATCATTTACTGCAACATAAACGCATAGCGCTTAGTCAGCGCCAATACCGATGTATTATATACGCTTGTTCACTATTAAAGGGCCTTGTTCGTGCAACAGCACAATAGACAACGTGCCTTATTTACGGAACCCCCCGTCCTCGACCAACCACCATCTTTAATACCACATAACAAACACTTTACCACATGGCGATCAACAACATTACCACAGTATACGAGTGCGGTTTTGTAGTTACTTTCCACATGTTCAGAATTATGTGATTTCGGAACATAAACAGAATAACACCAACCCTTCTTCCTGTGGGTGTCGTAAAAGAGCGACTAAGGGACTTTTCACTCAAAACCATCTGTAGACTTGCTCATTTCAACGGCGATGGTCTCACCCCTGTCACGTGCGCATTTCTCTATATTCTAAACGGTGAAACGTGGATTTTGTTTCAAGCATTGCACTTTTATACATATCTCTGACCACCCCATTTGGGATAAAGGTCTTGGCTTTATGTATGTAGAATAGCCCTTAATTAGAATAGGTAATTAAACTATACACGGTGAAATTTAATTCGTGTATTTTTTGTTTGCTGGTGACTAGACTCCCACAAGTTTCCACTGGGAACTATAGCCGAATTCAGCGGACAATTGTTGGACTTGGAATGGTTTACTTTGTATGGGTAACCGAAATATTTTTTTGATCATATTCGAGTATGGTTCCCTGGGGAAATTTGTTTAAATCAAAAGTGGCGTCACCAGTTAATGGGAAATTCACAAATTCAAATTCACCCTGTATACGAGTATATATCTATGGATAACACCTGTCAATAAGCCAGCTTCCAAAAGGGCTGTAGTAAGATTAAATACATAGCTGTATTAAGTTTTATTGAAACCAAATTACGAATTATTTCGTTTCTAGCTTTACATTACTACTCGGATGACAATCATCCAATTTGTAATTTTTGCGATGCCTCTTAGAAATTTCGTAAAATTTCAAAACGTTAACTAAGTAGGTAACGAGTTTAACTGAATAACCGTGAACCTAACGTTTTACGCTTATAAAATACGTAAAAACCAAATACTTTTAGGTTAAAACTATTGCAGACTCGAATTAACGCCATCTTGTCGGATCAGCCTACACGGTTAATTTGATGCTGGTTTAGTGTCTGTTTACTTCATTTGCTTATTGTCTTATCTGATGAAATCTTCGAAGTTCTGAGATCCATTACTTTGACTAAATATTAGAAGGGGATTAGGTCTTTGTGATAACAATCCAATCAATCATTAATGCTCAGTGTGCGATGTGTGACTTTTATCTCGTTTTTAACTTTACCATCGCGT
The DNA here is from genome assembly GCA_949316235.1 of Oegoconia quadripuncta. NCBI lineage: Eukaryota > Metazoa > Arthropoda > Insecta > Lepidoptera > Autostichidae > Oegoconia > Oegoconia quadripuncta. Next base: position 9,007,755 of record OX438741.1, on the reverse strand, counting down.
TCGCGTTTACGAAAAAAGTCCCTATGAAAAAAAATCGTTTTGCAAACTATCCGCTAGAGGCGCTCCACATTTCTCCATACAAATCGTCACGTAAACATAAACGCGGTAGTAAAGTTACGTCGAAACAAAACTCACACTCTGCCCTCTGTGCGTTTTTCCGCAAGCGGTACTCGCAGAATTATCAGCGCTGTGGTATGAGGCTCTATCTGTACGCAGCATTATGTTTGTTTATGCTTATAGCGCAGAGTGGGTACAAAGTCTTGCTTGGTGTACTACCAGTGCATTTACTGTTTCTATTTATTCTGTGTGTTATATACTTAGTGTTTATTGTTTGCGATTTTCTATTTTTGATGTGCGTACTAGCAGTGAATAAATATTTCATCTATTTATCAATCTCTTAATACGTTTAAGGCTTATCTATGGTTCTTGCACGGTAAGCCTTAGTCTTATTGTTAAAAATATTACTTCTTTTTTGTTTGAATGTATTACTTCTATTTTGGAGCGAGTCTAGCGTGGACTTCCTAGTGTTGACCCCCGTGAATCGCAGTTTGGATGCATTCTTGAATGACAATTGATATTAATTATTGTTCAGGCAATGGACTGGTGCCTACTTTATCCTGCTGTAAGTAATTATGTATGTCAATTGAAGTTCCAATACTACTAGTCTCTCTCTCTGAAACAAGCTGTTCTTATGAGTAGAAAGCGCTGAGCGGCTTTAAAGGACCAACGAGTGAGCCGATGACAGTCAAAAACGTTTGGCCGTGATCTCCAGAATCTAAAGTTGGTGAATATGTAACCCTTCGTAATATCATGAGGAAGTAAGCTCCGACAAATTCCCATCCCAGTAATTTACTTTTAATGAGTTTTTAACGTTCAATTGTTTCACTAAAACCACCGATATTCGGAGAGTCCGCAGGTATAAAACGTCAGTATAGGTGAAAGATTATATAGAAACTCTTGAATGTGGACTACATTAATAAATGTTGAATATCTATTTGATAAACCGTATACGAACTTTAATATCAGTTTTAGAATCAACAAGTTTTATACTTATAACTACATATCATCACAGTTACGTATGCTATTTTCTGATAAAATTGTTGTCTATCTAGCAATCATCAAGGTCATTGATCTATGGAAAATTTTAATATCGCGATTGTCGATTTTACACAAACACGGCATAGTGCGCCACTAACAATGCAATAATAAAGCTAAATCTCGGTATACTACGTATAAATTAAGCTTTAACAGCATAGAATTAGTTTTTTGTTAGGACCTACGTCAAACAAACAAACAAGAAATATCGGAATAGAATGTCTATAGATATAGAAATATCTATACAATGGGGGAGACTCTTTGGGCAAGAGCGGGTCTATAGTTGCCTGATATCGTACCAACATATCCGAAACACTGTCATGAATTTTGGTGTCGTACGATCCCGAAACAATCGTGTCATAGGCAAACTCGTAGAGTATTTGTTTATGTTGTGTCTGTCACCTCCCGGTAGCAGTGTCGTCACTCACGTATAAAGGGTATGGTCAAGGGTACGCATTCCGCGGTGTCCGGCCCCTCGCTGGGTGCGCGTGTGATTAACGCACTCACACAAACGTATAATTACACATAGTAGTATAGGTAACATAACTTCTTTATGAAGGACAAACAGGACCCTTGAAAGAATGTATTAGACGTAAAAAAATTGGGCTCTGCTCCGAGGCATGGTTCCCAGAACACCGGCAGCATTTCCTCATTGAATGCAGATGCTTATCCGTTGAACGAGTAAACTTCCAGCTCTCTGGTCACCCGTGACATCGACTAGGATCCACACCTATGGATCTGCACTTTCGACAGCAAATGATAGAAAAATTCCTAGCCGATAACCCTTTTGCTTTTGGATTTTTAAGTTTGGAGTATCGGGAGTGGTCTTAATATTCTTTTGTATCTTAAATTATTGTAAAATATTGAAAAATCATTTATTTATACATGGCTTTCATTATTCACGTTGGCTGTGGTATATGAGTACGCAACGAGATATTGAACAAATTATATTTCTTATTTTAATTTATAAGTAAAAATCATTACAATCGCACAAAATTCTGTCAATTTCTTGTGGAGTTTCTTCTCCGAAACGGCGTAAGTTTGGATTTGGACGTATGAATATATTAAGACTATTTCTACAGTTAATAGGAATAATTAATAAAGAGGTAATAATCATCATCATATTAGCGACAGGACGTCCACTGCTATACAAGGGTACACAGGTTTCTAGAGTGATCGATCAGTTGGAAGCGGTCTTTGGCGAAAACGTTTCCCGGTGAACGATCTCCATTCTATTCATTTTATATCTCTTTCATACTCCAACGACCATCAGTTTTACGAGCTATGTAACCTGCCCAATGTCACATCAACTTACTAGTCCGCTAAAAAGAGAACTATCAAAAACATAGAACAAAAAAGTACCTACAAGACAAACAAGTAACTTACTCGTGTATACTTAAAAGCAAAATCACAACACTGTAAAGGCGAATCACACAAATGCAATGCAATTATTGTGTAAGGGTTGTGATTTATTAGTACCGTATAATTCTGAATCAGTGGAGCCTCTAATTGTATAGACAATTGTGTAATCGGACTAACTGCAGAACTTATCGACTTCTCTGTCTACGGTTGCATGAGTGATCGAGAAGGAATTATGTTACATATACATCAACAGCTTCATATTGTTGACACAACCTTTTTTTATGTAGAACGGGTTAGCGCTTGATCTCTGTGCTGATGTTATTTTTATTTTTGTTTATTTACTTTTTGGAAGATTTACTAACTTATAATAAAAAACTATCAATAAAAACAATGCTTAGAAAAAACTCCGTCAATACATAAACATGGGTAGCACATAGCAATATTAAAGCAGTATCAGTTGGTACTACGAATAAGTTGGAAACTATGAAATTTTACAAGTGAGCAGGAAAAGGGGATAAGATAAATAATTGGCAAACAAAGGTCGATCTCATTAGGTAAGATACTCCTACCCGCCAAGGAAATTTTTAACACTAGCACTTAAGGGAGAATAGCTTCTTATACTACCCGAACACAACAATGCTATCAACATAGCTGGTTGGTGACAGATTTAGATAGATGATGATAGCCGTCTAGGCGGACATTCAAAAATATACCACTAACCGAATTGGAATTGCACGATCTTATTCCACCGTCCCCTTTCCATCTTCGGACAACCAGACGCGGGGAGGGTTTCCATCCATATGTTGTCAACATCCCGAACATCCGCACTAAGCGCTTTGCTTCATCATTTATAATGCGGACTGCTAAGGTATGGAACTCACTGCCCGCGTCGGTTTTTCCCGACACTTACAACCTTAGGATCTTCAAGTCGACAGTGAATAGGCATTTACTGGGTGCGCGTAATACATCTTTGGCTACATCGTCACTTTCCATCAGGTTGATTGTAGTAAAACGCGAAACCGGTTTTTAATAAAAAAAAAACGAAATAGTTGGTTTTCATAGAATTGAAAGCATTCGCAAAAAATCCGCGACCCGCAGTTCAAAGGAAACTTATTTTCCTACTTACACACCTTATTTCTTTCTTAAATTAGTTTGGGGCCCAAGGATAACAATAGAGTCACGTAGGGCACCGTCTGCCTTCAGTAGGTGCCATGTCGAGTACCACTGTTGATCCTAGCTTATGGAGTACAATGGGAGGAATGTGAGAAACACTAACTTCTTCGCCAACCTGCACTGGGCCCGAGGCCATATAAAGATGTTGATTTAACTGATATCTTGACAGTAAGTATACTATATCACAACACATTCACTATACTATATTAGAGACATCAATTTCGTTGCAACATTTCTTTGTGCACCTCTGCGAATCCTACGCACCGGCTTGTCCCTCCAAGCCTTAGCTGGACTCGGCGGACTTGTGCAATTCGCACAGATAACATAACAAACCGGAATCATTAATAACCGTCGAGTTTCATTAGCCATTGTTTTGATATTTTGTTCGGCTTTGAATAGACTGAATAGCGTTTGAAAGTTTTCGATGTCGATTTAATGAACTCAGTAAACACAAGTAGGTACCACTAACTACTAGAAACTCTGACTTATATTGGACTGAGACGGATATATTGTTTTTAAAGGAATTTTTGTTATATAAATTAAAAATTTCTAAAACAAAGATTAATATGTTTGGAACGGCTTAAGCAATTTCTATCAAATATGACTAAGAACATTTATCCGAGTTTAAACATAAGAATATTTAAAATTTATAAAACCTTCATCGAAATACATTAGAAAACTGTGTCATAAGCTTCGAAACGGCTTAACATTTTCTTTTATCAAACGTGGGCTCATGGTGAGTTAAATACAGATTTTCTTTTGTTTTTTTAATTGTATACTAAGCCCTAGCTTCAATGTCTCTATAACCTACCGGGTTTTCGCATGCTCACTAGTCTGACAAATTCAACATTCCGCATTGGGCCTGCGTGGTGGAATATGGCCCATGTCCTCTCGCATCTCAATGCATCCTCTCAAGGATGCTGTGCCCCAACAGTGGGGAGTTGTAAGCTGTTGATATTGAACGTCAATTGCGCAAGTTTAGAATACGTAAAGTGGAATTCATTTTTTGGAGATATTTAAATTACAATCATATGTAAAACAGTCTCTGCATAAGGAGGATTCCAGCAACACGTGACGTATATGATTTTATTAAAAAAAAAGTATACAGTTATCACATTGCAGGTCAAAGTTATAAATTCACAATATCGACTTTTAATACTTTAGTCCTATACTCCTATATCCACAAACATTATTACAGTTCAAAGTAAACTTTTCAGTGTTAAACGTATAATAAAGTCAAACGGTTTATTCTTATCTTTATTGCAGCACAGTAAAGTTATAGTGGTTTCATTGTAACCGAGGATTTAAAAAGCAAAACCGTTACCATATGACAACAAGTGGATATATACGAAGAGTTACAGCCGTACGACATTTAAATTTTTGCATTCGGTCACTAAGCGGCGAATGAATGATAGTCTTGAGTTTCGTTTATTAATACGCGCACCTCTCTAGTGAGTACTGCTTGAGTATGCACGTGCTTTTGAGGTCTCAAGTTAGGTTTATTAATCAACACGTTTACTTGAGACCGGTTACAAGACTATCCTCAATATTGAGAATGGTTTATTAATACGGGCCTAAGTTTGGTGCCAGGTAAGCGACTTACAACTAACGATAACAATTTTTGATAAACGTTTGTCCATTAGACATCTGTCTCCTTGGGCGCTTACGTGGTACCAAATTTTGCGACAGAACGCAAGCGAGCTAAACCGGAAATTATTAGCGATCTATCGCAAACGTGGTACGACTGGGGTTTATCGTCCAGTGCAGTGGCGCCTTATTGGATAAATTAACATTTTAAATGTAACTAATATTATAGTTTAGTATAGTTTGGGACTAGATGATTGGTGTAAGTGTCCGAAATATAAAAAAAAAAAAAAAAAAAAAAAAAAAAAAAATACGAAAGTTTGGATGTTTGTTTGTTGCTTAATCACGGCGAAACGTAAGAACGGATTTGGATGAAATTTGGTATAATAGGTAAAATACACCCTGGATATTTTTTATCCCGATAAAGTGAGTAGTTCCCGCGGGATGAACATTTCTAACGCAGGGGAAGCCGCGGGCGGAAAGCTAGTTATAAATAATACCTAAATAGCTTATTATCACGTGACTATTTAACGTGCACTCCGAAGCACGGAAACAGTCGTATTAAAAGCAACTTGGTCACCCATCCAAGGACTAAGTACTAGACATTGCTTAATTTTACTAATCGAAAACGAATAGCGAATGCGACTGCGCCAAGAGTACTTCTTAAATATTAGGAGGGTTTATTTCTCACAAGCACTTGAATATTACAAATAATTTGTCCCCTCTTAAATAATTAGAACTACTTAAAGGTCATTATTGTAACAAAAGTAACTGTTATCATTTATCAGTAGCAATTAGGGTCGGAAGTGTCTGTTACGCAATACCGTGACCAACTTTCGTCGCGGGCGCCTTCGCAATGCGCTTGCGCGGTCGCGGACCAATCAGCGCGCCCGCTGTGACCGCTCTCACGCTTACCTCGCTAGTTGCGAACCCTTACCAATGAAATGGTAATTAACAATTGATTTATTTAATTGTCTTTTAGTTAAACCATGCATACGATTTAATTTGAGTTTTTCTATGTCATTTGAATAAATGAAAGGTTGAATAGCTAAGCTTAGAACGAAGTTAAGTTTCAACCAGTCTTAATTTTCCTGCTTCTCATGAAGTGTTCAGATTAATCTAAACAATTTTAAGTTTGTTAACCATATTTTGTTATTAGCTATAGATTAATTAAATTCACATTTGAGATTGGAGTGCACATGCACTTATGAACCCGAATGTACATAATTGATCTGGAACGTGAATACGTGTTTACTTAATACAATCAAATTACTTAGAACTCCTTGGTTTTGCTATGATTACGACATAAAATATTTGTATATAAAAATTATGTGTGAGTATACGAAATTTAACGACAATAAACAACTTGTCATTTTTTTAAAGGGTTTAGTGAAGTTTGACTATTTCACTCCATTATGCCTTTATTAGAGCTAACAACATTAAACTTCATCTACTGGGAACAATAAGTAAATACTAAATATTTCGGATATACATACAAATCATCTTGTCCCAAACTAAGCAAAGCTTGTAATATCGATACTACAGAACGTATAAACACACATCAATATTAATACAAACATCCATTGCACAGGTATAAATGTTCGTATTCATCACACAAGCATTTACCCCTAGCGGGATATGAACCCACAACCATTAGTTTTGCAGACAGGGCCACATCTACTGCACCAACAGGTCGTCACCAACAGGTCGTCACCAACTGGTCGTAACCAACAGGTCGTCACCAACAGTCGTCACCGACAGGTCGTCACAACCCGTCGTCGTCGGATACAAGGGGATAAATGCGATTATTGTCGTCTGCTTAGCCTGTCACTACAATCTTTTACGGTATCTCATAACAGGCATTCCAAGACACTGTTATAACCACCGAAGTCTGGCCATCACTACTACCTGGCCTCTGTGATCCTTGTTTTGCTCACATAACATGAAAAACTTGTCAATTTATGTTTTGAATGTAGATCTGTCAATTATTGTCATCATAATTCAAATAAACTACACATAGAGGTCATTGTTCTGACGTTCTAACAATAAATACAAACGAAACATCGCTGACGTCATGCGTAATACTCGTAGTTCTTGATAAAACTAGTGATTGTAATTATTAGATTGGTTCTATAATATACAAATGACTTTCAAGTTAGGGTGATAAGGGACTTTCTTTCACAACTGTACCTATATCAGTCTACCATTAGAGTTGATCTACGTCGAGTCATCCATCGAATAAAATTTGGCCCGTATTAATAAACCGTTCTCAAGATTGAGATGATTAAGTTGATGCTTGAGAATCTGTTGCATATTAAAATAGTATTTAAAAAAAATGTATTGAGACTGAGACGCGATCTCAATCTCAAGATCGATTTATTAATACGGTCCTTGGTTACCCCACCTAAACACATACCTTGACATCTTTAAAAACTTGAACGAAATAATAAGTTAATTGCTTCTTTTGTTACAGGTACTTAAGTTTGTTACTTATTAATGTACTTATCTATCTATTAACTACTGTCTAAACCGTCAGTTTTAAGTTAAGGTTAAATCGTTTAGTACGGCCATAACACCTCATCATTGCGTTTGTTAATTTTGCAAGAGTGTTAAAAATCCATCTGTTCACGAATTATATACAATTAACGCCTGTGATGGACATCGAATAATGAACACATTTCTTTGCATACAGTACGACATAATGAAACGGTTCATGTAATTAATAAGCGAAGGTCTTTGAACCTTTGACAGTATAGATATGACAGATATTTAAACACAAACGTTACCTTATTCTCTTCTATTTTATTACAGTAGGTAATCTTGACCTTAAACACCGTGACCTAGGCCCGTATTAATAAACTATTCTCAAGATTGAGAACAGTCTTGTGACCGGTCTCAAGTAACCGTATTGATTAACTTGAGACCTAAAACGCACGTGCCTACTCAAGCAGTACTCACTTGTGAGATGCGCCGAGTTTCACGTATTAATAAACGAAACTCAAGACTGTCATTCATTCGCCGCTGCACGCTGAGGCGAATACTTGAGACGTGACCTCAGCTGAGTAGACCTCAAGATTGGTTTATAAATTGGCACGGAGCTTGTGATAGCGTCAACTGCTTAAGACGCATCTCGGGTGATACAGCCTCAAGACTTGTATTGAGATTGGTTTGTTAATACGGGCCTTAAAAAAATTTTACGTGGTACAAATAGGCAGAATAGCAGACTATAATAATATGCCATACTTTACAGTCCATTTGTAATAGTAATCATGAATAGTTGAGAAAGATAGTGAACAATAAAGAATGCAACATCAATTGTTTTGATTTATTATAAATAACCATTTGTAAAAACTAACATTAACTAACTGTTAAACTTGTTATAAATCCGTTATTACCAGTTATCCAACCTTAGGGCAATATAGATTAGTATTACGAATATAACAGAAAAATTGTGCAATCTTTCATTACACTATTGTAAGACCCAGTTTTTTAAGTCACGAACCTATTAAACCGTTGAAAAATGAACTCTAAATCACTTAAGAGTGCGGGTGAAAATTGAAAGTTCTTTTCACAAGTGTTTCATTCGAGTTTGATTATACAATTTCTGTTTTTTTTTATGATTGACTGGATTCGCGTTTGACCACAATCTCACCTGATGGAAAGTGATGATGTGGTCGAAGATGAAGCTCGCGATCCCAGTAAATGCCTATTCACTCTGCTCTTGAAGATCCCAAGGTTGTAGGATTCAGGAAAGACTGACGCCGGTAGGGAGTTCCATGCCTTGGCTGTTCGGATTAAGAATGAAGAATCGAACTTCTTAGTGCGAACGTTCGATATATTAACTATATACGGGTGGAATCCTTCCCCACGCCTAGTGGTTCGAAGATGGAATTTCATAATATATTATATAACATTGATAATTAAATATATCTGAGTGGACAAAATACTTAATAATTATCCCACAAGTCATTCCATACAAATTTCCTAGTCCAAATTTTCAGAAATAAATGAATTGATTCTAATGACACTTTATACTTTAAAAAAGTTAGTAGAAGACATTTTGAAAATGTCGAATTTAAAAGCATATTATATTGCATTTTTTATGTTAAAAATTTTAAATCGCTCTAATTTAGTTACAATACCCGTTTCGAAAATGTTCTCTACTGACTTTGTAGATCTAAGTATATGCTTTATGTGTATAAAGTTTCATTAGAATCGCTTTATTCATTTAGAAAAAAATTGAGTTAAGAGTTTGAGAAGTTAGAATTAACTGCCTCCGTGGTTCAATGTAAACAACATTGGGTTTACGATTCGGAGGTCGCGGGTTCGATCCCCAGCAGGGTACTCGGTTTGGTTGGTGGTAGGGCATTTAAAATGTCCGCCTGGCTAGCTACCACCATCTGATCTAAAACTGCCGCCAAGCAGCAATGTTAATAGCATTATTGTGTTCCGGTTGTCAGAAATAAGATAGCCAGTCCCCCAAATGTGTCGGGGTTTCCGGGTCAGTACGCTTCCACCTTTGACCTCATCTTCACTTAACATCAAGTGTGATTGAGGTCAAGTAACAAATCATTGTGCTTAAAAAAAAAAGAGTTTAAAGTTTGTATGGAATACCGTGCGAGATAAAGCCTCTTAAGTGAAATAAGTCACGGGTTGTTAATGTTGTTGTTGGCTTTAGAACAAGCACAACCAACCTTTGTATGTGTATTTTTGTATGCTTTTGTTTCTTTTAGATTTTATACGACGCAATATTTTGATACTATGTGGGTCACATTCCCGATAAACGTCATTTATTAGTACAATGCACTTTAAGTATTAAAAATATTTAGATTTGGAGTAAACATATTTTCGTTATTTTTATTCATACATTTAGATACAACATTCCAAAAAGAAGAAAAAGGCGTAGGTACTGCACAATAAATTGGGAGAAGGGCAAGATGATGCTGATGATGATTCCAAGTTTTGAATGTTTTGTGTATGATGTTTGGAATGATTGGAAATACCAATGGACAGCAGCATCAGTGGAGTTTCCCATGGAAAGCTATGCAAATCTTGGAGAGAGGTAGCATGATAGACGCGATAAACGTTTATTTGTCCTGCTCATTCGTTTGGACTAAATATGCAACTATTCCACTCTTACGTAGCGTCGTACGCGGCAAACGATGTCATCCTACGGGGGTTGTTGATGATTGATGAAACGCTAAATCGTTGTGCATAAAAAAGACGTCAAGGTGACGTCAAGAGGTTACACACTCGCTAATTAAATTAAACACAAATGCTGAAATCAATCGTAATGATGATCATGGTACTTTACACACCGTGGGCCAAAGTGTGAAAATCAATAAACCATTGAAGCACGTATCGGTACATTGTATTCCGTTAAGTACACTCAGGGAAAAAACACTGCCTACCGTCGAGATATTCTTATGAATCAACCAATAAATGTCAAAGAACTGCTAATTAACTACAGTTTTGATAGACCTTCGTAAAGGAAATTAACAGTATTATTATTTAAAATGAATCTGTGTGTCCTTATTATTATCAATATCTCATAGCAATGAAAAATTTACTAAGATTTTTCTTATCCGATATTTTTAATAAGTTACGAGAGGGCCATGGCTACGAATCTCTATCCTTTAGGGTATAGGGACCGTGGAGGCTCTTCCAAAGCTGGTTTCGCGTCTGATCGAAGTATCGGGTGATCAGAGAGCTGGCAGCTACCTGGGCCAAACCATAAGTCTGGCCATAAAACGTGGGAACGCTAGCCCTCTGGGCACCCTAAAAAGGAGTATCCTGGACATGGTGTCGTTAGATTCGTCTTGCTACCCGGAGTGTCGTAGGATATATTTTATGGTAATAAATCCAACATGGCGTCCGCAAAATACAAAATATGCTGTCGAGTTTTTTGGTTTTGAAATACTTAATTGTTAATATCTTTTATTACGTCCTTTATAGTAAAATAATTATGTATTGAACTAGTCATATCATTACCTAATTCGTTTTCGGTTAGTGAAGTTAAGTAACGTCTGGCGGGGGTTAGGTGACCACTAGTAGAGTTTTCATACGAATATTTGCGTACTTCGGAGGGTACGTTAAACAGTGGTAGGCGGATTGAAAATACTGCTGTCAGACGAACCATTGTCACCAATCCGCTTCGAGCCCCTGTAGATTAAGACCCATAAACCCTCTTAGAAAGAGGGGACTGTGTCCCAACAGTGGAGACAGGCCGTAGATAAATAAATAACTTATCACTTTAATATTAGGTCCTTACCTATGAAATTGGCGTTTTGTATGAAGAATTTCATTAAGACTGTTTTCTCCACACAAACATTTTTGATTTTTTTTTGGGAACGGCAAATCCAAATTTAGCTAAACTTTGTGTGTATTATCGAATAACATTAAGTTAAGTATAGGCAGCGTTAATTTTTAAAAGTAACCGCTTTATAAAAGTTTCAGCGAATCTAAGAAATGATTATGGGAAGCTCTGTTAAAAATTTTTTTATTATGATTTAGCCCAGAAATTAAAAAATATTTCATGTGAAACCTTGTAATAATATTCCATTTTCCAAATAAAAAACAAATTTGGATATAGCTTTGAAAATCGCAGGAATTGGTACATATGATTAACAAAGAAAAAAAACTCCAATTTCATAGGTAAAGACCCAATATCATGTATATAGGGAATGCCTAAGGTCAAGCACAAATCTATATTAACAATTATAATACAATAATATAATGTAAAGTTAAGATTAGACAATAAAATTTGAATTTTAAAATTTTCATTCACCGCGCTTGCGTAATCCAAACAAAAGTTGTGAAACTGGTATAGATGTATTGAAAAATACATATATTTTATTAATATCCTGTGATGTGACAATATTACAACATTCGTCCTTCTATGTATTTATTCAATAGCAATCGTCGATATATGTAAATGATTTACAAGAAGTTCTCTTCTTGTAAATCATTTAAAGCTTTACTCTCTTTACTCTTTACTTCTGTAAAGAGTTTCGGCACTAAAATAGAATAGAACCAACCCGTCTCTTCCCGTGGATGTCGTAAAAAACGAATAAGGGACTTTTCACCAAGAAACATCTATAGATTTGCACATTTCAACGATGGGCCCACCCCCCGTAACGTATGCATTTCTGTATATTTTTTATAAAATATACACCTTATGATGAACCGTGGATGTTGTTTCCATCATTAAACTTTTAATGTTTGGAACACCCAAACACTATTTTTTGGGATATCGCTGACCACCCCATTTGGGATAGAGGTCGTGACGTTATGTATGTATATTTTCTATGCAAAAATAATAAGCCTAAAGCGCTGTCCGTCCTTGTCATATGGTATGGTAACATAAAGACAAGGACGGAATCGGTTGATCTATCGCTATTGCATTGAATTAGGAGCAAGAGCCCCAGAGGGATCATTTTCAGATACTCAAAATGTATATATATATATATATATATATATATATATATATATATATATATATGAATACAAAATAAACTTAACCAACTATAGATTACCTAAATAAATGAAATAACAAAAATATTTATAAATAAAAAATTGTCCCAGTCTTGCATAACTGGAAGGGTCTCGAGTAGGCTGGCGGCATTGCCTCGTTGAATAGCGAGTGTGTGCTAAATAGACACCAGCCTTCAGCCCCGGTAGCATGACATCGTTTGTCGTAGGAATGAGTGACAAGCGACGTAGGAATGAGAGCGGGATAGTTGTATATTTCGTCCAAGCGAATGAGCGGGACAAATATTTCTCGCGACAGAAACGTTTATCTCCGTCTGTCATGTTACTAGCGCTTGAGGCTTCGATCAAGCGCTCCGATCAAGCGCTCCGATCACTGAAGGAAGAAGCTATGAGCATCCGGGCTTCACGGCCCACGGTCTCTACCCCAAACGGCGCAGAAATGTTCTTCATTTACGCAGACATTAGACTGATGCAGCAAATAATAAATAAATAATTAAATATAATATGGGAATTATAAAATATCAGACTAGTTAGATGATAAACTTCCTTGGTCATAACCTGTTCGCATACCAGGCTATTTCACAATTAATAATGAAATGTAAAAATTTATTTGTAATATAAAAACCTCTTTTTAAAAGAGCAACCCCTCGAGTTTCTTGCTTGGTCTTCTCAGGGGAAAAATTGCATTTTGAACAAGCAATAGCTTAAAAAAATTATAATTGACCATTTTAAGTGTAACCTGTGTGCCTACAAAATAAAGCAATTTTGTGTTTTGACTTTGAAGCCATAGAGCACGACGGTTTCTGCAATCAATATGAACTGTATCTATTGTTAGAACTCACCGTCACAAATTATTTCAACAGGTTCTATGATTCATTTTAATATTTCTAAATAACAAAACACTTAACACACTTGTTTTTTTCCTCGAGTATACCAACGAACACTCGAACATCACTCGTAGAAAGTACATCGCTCCTGCATCATTTACACAAATCCTCAGCTTTATTTGACCAAAACACTAAAGGTCATCGCTCGGAACCGTCGCTAAACAGTTACTTGATATGTTTATACAACTTTGGGATACGTTGTAAATATTCCTTGTTTTTTATAACTTGATTAGAATATTGTTGTTGATGTGGTATTCAAACAACGGAAAAGTTTATACGTCCATGGTAAGACGTGTAACTTATAACCTTTCGACGCATTTAGTGGAAATATTTGGTGACGAAGGCATCGCATCAACCTCGCTATTCAGAGGGAACGTCGCATGCCATCTGGAGGCACCATATTGCGCGGCAGCCTTTTAGATGCAGCCGTGGAGACATTTTTTTTGTGATATATAATAATATACAAATAATATTCTTTAAAATAGCTAATATGTTCTTAAGTAAAAATAAATAAATATTTCGGACACTCATATACACCAATCATCTAGTCCCAAACTAAGCAAAGATTGTACTATGGATACTAGATAACGGATAAACATACATAAATATTTATATAAACATCCAAGACTCTGGAATAAATGTTCGTATTCATCATATAAACATTTACCCGTCGCGGGATTCGAACCGGGATACCGTTTCGCTGATAGGGTCACTATCCACTACACCAATCGGTCGTCTAATATAATATAGTTTTTGTACATAGGAGTGATATATTATAACATGACATATTATATAATACATACACAAAGGCACCTTTATCCCTAAAGGCATAAATGCTTGAAGTAATAAATAAATAAATAAATAATTCGGACATTTACAACCAATGATCTAGTCCCAAACTAAGCAAAGTTTGTACTATGGAGTACTATTACCTATTCTGTGACTATGGATACTAGATAACGGATAAACATACATAAATATTTATATAAACATGACTCGGGATAAATGTTCGTATAAATCACACAAACATTTACACTTCGCGAGATTCGAGCCAGCAACCGTCGGTATCGCTGACAGGCTCACTATCCACTACACCAATCGGTCGTGAAACGACATCCACAATTCACCCCTGGTGGGGTGAATGAAAGGTGGACAGGGCAGGGCACATAGCTCGAAGAACTGATGGCCACTGGGGCATGAAAGTTTTCGAGTGGAGACCATGAAGCAGCAAGCGCAGCGTATGACGTCCACTCACAAGGTGGACAGACGACCTGATGAAGGTCGCGGGAAATGGCTGGATTACTCTGGCATTCTATGGGAGAGGCGTCTATGTTCAGCAGTGATCGTCCTGTGGATGATATTATGATGATGATGAACCTCATCTTACGTCCTTGCTAAGGCACAGCGTAGGAGAGATGGGCTCTAGTCAAACGCAGATATTACAATGGGGACACAAATTCAAGCGTTATTAGATCTAGTCCATTGTATTTATATTTATATTTATATTTATATTGATACTAGCAGCACCATATTTTAATTGCACTAGTCGATTAATCATTTCCCAAACAGCGAACTTCTTTCTATTGATCTTTGTTCTTCAAGGGAAGTTTATATATATATACAGTGTGGAAAGATAAGTCGGGCCCTGGAGGGAAACTACCTTAAATCCTTAAGCTGGCTCATTTTACTTAAAGGAGACATTCCTTTATTTTTAAAAAGAAACAAAACTGTATTGAAAGATTTTCTAAAACTAGCTTGCCTCGCCCGGGACTCGAACCAACTAAAATGAAAAAAAAAAACAAACCCTGCCTATTTTATTATACTAATCGATAGTATTATTATTCGGGATAAAATTTCTCTAACAAACATTTGGTCTTACTCTGGAAAGTGAACATCTAGTACTTACTGTTCACTTCCAACAAGTAAAAGACACGTAACAGTTCTCTTATCTCTCCAACATTCAAAGACTTCGTATGAAGTACACGCTAGCTAATTTATCGCTAAGTACCTTGTTGAAATCTTCGGTAAGAAAATCGTTTTAATGGTACTAATACCTCTATGCACATTTGGGCTTACCTCAGTGAAAATTTCTCCGTCTGGATAGGTACAAACGGGACGATTAGATGACCTGCAAGGAGTCCAGACCTGACGCCCATGGACTTCTTTTTATGGGGTCATGTAAAAATGTTATTTATGAAACTTGCTGTGAAACCGTTCAAGAGCTAAGGGTTGCGGTAGAAAATGTTATTAGGAGCATACACCACAACACTTTGCTGTAGGCTACAAGAAATGAATTTCAACGGCGACTAATTTTGTGTAGCCAGAACGAGGGGGCTCATTTCGAACAATTTATCACTTAAATAATTTAAGTGTAACAAATTGATAGTAAAATAAAGTTAATGTTAGATATAACGATCATTTTTATTTTTAAGACCAAATGTTTCTTAGGGAAATTTTATCCTGAATAATAATACTATCGATTAGTATAATAAAATAGGGAGTGTTTGTTTTTTTAATTTTAGTGGGTTCGAGTCCCGGGCGAGGCAAGCGAGTTTTAGAAAATGTTTGAATGCAGTTTTGTTTCTTTTTAAAAATAAAGGAATGTCTCTTTGAAGTAAAATGAGCCAGCTTAAGGATTTAAGGTAGTTTCCCTCCAGTGCCCGACTTATCTTTCCACACTGTATATATTTCATTTACATAGCACATTTTTATTCCTTTGACAGGAATGTCCTGTCTTTATGCAACTAGCGACGTTAACTCGTCTGCTCTGGGTGAGACAGTAAACCAGCGCTGAGCTCTTATAAGCTCAGCATATAGATGAGTCGTTTCCCTTTCGCTGCTGCGACACTTATCTGAGTATTCTGCTATTTTATTTGCCTAACAATTGTTGTATATGTGTCGAAGTGACGAATAAACACTTTCTTTCTTTCTTTCTTTCTTTAATTGTACCAAGGTGCATTGCTTTAAAGAAGGTAACTGTCATAGTTACTTCGCTAACTTCTGTTTTATCTTTTAGTATCATCTAATTATAGGTATCAACGTTAGCTTAGAGCAGTGCGCGGGTGGAGGAACTAATTACTTGTTCTCGTGTATTATTTTATTGATAAAAAAATAAGAAACTACTTAGATAACATAGAAACCGAAATGCATCTGCCAAAAGTCATGTTTCCCATTTAGAATTTTTTCCACTTATAGACGACTACTAACAATGGGTGACCAGTCATAGCTAATCTATTTCATCAGCTCCACCCCTACCACTAAACGTGCTTCATCATCAGCCGTACATGTTGCGGCACAATTTACTCTCACTATGAGTGGGTATAGGCCATAATCCTTTTTTTTTCCTTTTAAATAGATTTGTGTCAGACTAGTGGCTCCCTGTAGGCCACCGTCTTGGCCTAACGACTTCAGTTGTAAATAACCCGGACTGACTACTTAACCTACTTGGTGTATTCATGGCAGCCACCTGACAGTTGAGGGTTTTAAGCTGCCGACTTAGCTCAACGACTGCAGTCAATTGAAAACAAGCGGGACCGACTATTTAACGTGCCCTCCGGTGCAAAAAACAGTCGTGGTTACTAATGCCACTATTGGTCACCTATCCAAGGATTAACCACTTATTTAACTGCTTAACTTCACTAATAAAACGAAGCGAACACGACTAAATTTGCTTAAATAAGAATAATTGTTGTATGAAATGTTAGAGATTACGTTTGTGGTCGCAGCAGGTAGGTGCGATGCGCATAATTACCGCCCAACGTTTCGAACAAGTATTTCTAGTACATACACAAGAGCCACTCTCGGTGAGGTTCATTCACTTTCTTATATGAACTCATATGACACCAGATGGGTTTTTATTTGATAAGGGAAATGTCCCGTTAAGTCTACGTATCGGCATTGTGTTAATTATTCTACCAAATATCAATTCGTACATCAGAAATTTCAATAAATGGTCTTATTTACACACAAGTGTTATATAAAAGTAGATATCTGATATGTCTATTAATTAGATGTTTTCCGCCTTATCCTTACTGTAGGTCGCTTACGTGGTATCAAATTTAGCCCACAAACGCAAGAGAGCTTAACTGCAAACTATCACATCACACACAAAAATTTTGACGTGGTACCGCTGCAGAATTGTGTAGGTTGGTGACTTGCCACACAAGCAACCTAGCTTAGTACAAGAGCAGTTCCCACAAAATGTTCTATTAATTTTCTATTTTCTTGTGAAGCTGAGAAATGGACCTTGCTGTCTTAATATTGGGTTTTAAGAAACCTATGAAATTGGAGTTTTTTTCTTCGTTAATCATATGTACCAATCCCTGCGATTTTCAAAGCTATATCCAAATTTGTTTTTTATTTGGAAAATGGAATATTATTTCAAGGTTTCACATGAAATATTTTTTAATTTCTGGGCTAAATCACATAATAAAAAAATAAATTAACAGAGCTCTTTTCATGTGCTTCCCATAATCATTTCTTAGATTCGCTGAAACTTTTATAAAGCGGTTACTTTTAAAAATTAACGCTGCCTATATTTAACTTAATATTATCCGATAATACACACAAAGTTTAGATAAATTTGGATATGTCGTTCCCAAAAAAAAATCAAAAATGTTTATATGGAGAAAACAGTCTTAATAAAATTCTTCATACAAAACGCCAATTTCATAGGTAAGGACATAATACTAATAAATTTTAAGATAAGTATAAATTGAAAATTTAGAAAACCTCCGCGAGACAATGAAGGTTTCATCTACGTAAACCGATCACCTGTGTTAATAAGCTAAATGTCTTCAAAATGGCTGACCCAATTAAATATGGCTAAGTAACCCTTATCAAAAAGAGGGGTGAGTTTGAAGCTTTTGGTTGTCTGTGTGTCATTATGTGGCATAGCAGCGCCGTAACGGCCGAACTGACCTGAAAATGTAGAAAACTGACTGGTTTTTGTCATTTTCAAGTCAGTTCCGCCGCTACGGCGCTACTATGCCACATAATGACACACAGACAAACATAAGCTTCAAACTCACGCCTCTTTTTGTTAAGGGTTGAAATACATAATATCCGACCGCCCATGGCTCAATGTATACAACGTTCGGTTTACGAAACGGGGATCGCGGCTTCGTTCCCCAGCGGAGTACGTGTATATTACTCGGTTTGGTTGGTGGTAGTGCATTTTAAATGGCTAGCTACCATCATCTTATCTTAATCTACCGCCAAACAGCACTGTAAATGGCATTGTTGTGTTGTCAGAGATAAGATGGCCAGCTCCTCAAAGAAGATAGGATTTCCCAGTCAATGCGCTTTGACCTTACTCACTCAATATCAGGTGTTTGAGATCAAGTGCGAACCCGTTGTGCATATAAAAGGAATATTTTTCTTCTCTGTACAGGTAATTTCA
This sequence comes from Oegoconia quadripuncta, assembly GCA_949316235.1. Taxonomy (NCBI): domain Eukaryota; kingdom Metazoa; phylum Arthropoda; class Insecta; order Lepidoptera; family Autostichidae; genus Oegoconia; species Oegoconia quadripuncta. Next base: position 8,988,762 of record OX438741.1, on the reverse strand, counting down.
TGCATTTATATTTACATTGTCAGTCGACTGCTTAGTTACGTTATGAAGTAAGGAAAAATAAGCAAGTCCTCGAAAATTGACAATTTGTCATGTATTTTTCTCCCATTAGCGTGTTCCATAGAGCAAATAAGCGTATAGAGTAGAAATAGACAGGTCACCGGTCGTGTCATTAGGTCACTTAAGGCGCCCGGGCGAAAGCAATTGCAAAAGACATTGCTTTTAAGAAGCGATGTTGCAAAATATACACTTAAAGGTCGATAGTTATACAATCTCTGCATGTGCAGTCTATGGTCAAATTTATGTAATAGCTGTTAGAGCTGATGACAGGTGATCGTTAGATTGTTGGCTTTGGCCGGAAACCTAGTTCGTGTATCGTGATGTTTTATGTTGTTTTGATTGGGTATAATTTGTGAAACTAGGTCCCTGCACTTTTGTGTTCGTTCTTGCGATCAAGCTTCGATCCTTTTTAAATAAAATTACGGAAACATAATATTGGGCTAATATGCCACGCAATTAAATGTAAAAAAAAATATTTTTGAATCTGTATAGATTCAAATGTTTCTTTGTTTGTTTGTTGGTCAATCACGGCGAAACGGATGCCCGGATTTCGATGAAATTTGGTATATAGGTAGAGCATATCCTGGATAGACAGAATATTTTTTATCCCGATAAAGTGAGTAGTTCCCGCGGGATAAACAAATTTCTGCGATAAACTTGCTGAATGCGGGCGGAATGCTAGTAATCATATAAAAGAGCCCTGTATGAATAACGATGACGCCGACTGTACTAAGCCGGGAATCAAACCCACGTACTCCGTTTCTAAATCCAATGTTGTATACGTTGAGCCACGGAGGCGGTTGAATCACGATATTTTTGCCAAGTCTTATATTCAGCACTATATTGCGTAATTACGTGTGAGAATGTTATATTTTTTCGCAACACGCAGAAGGCAGTTGGTCGAATACAGTGGTAAGAGGTGAAGGTTAATCAATTTGGCTGCCGAACATTGATAATCTTGTGGTGCGGAAGAGAGGTACTACATTTATTCATACAAAGGATTCATACCTACATACATAAAGTCACGAAAAGGGTGTGAATGAGGAGGTAACGGCTGATAGAGGAGATTGTAAGAAAAGACGTAATGCGCCGGCCCCAAATAAATTGAAAGAAGATGATGATGATAATTTTTTGAAAGTATTTAGTGCCCCCTATAAGCACGTGTTAGGTGATCTTCTAATTACCTAACACCCTGTATATATTTCTATACAAGGTTATATTTTGTATACCAAAAGTCAATACACCCCAGATAAAATTAAAATAAAGGATTATTGCGAATTCAGTTACTGTTATGTTTCATCTTGTATTCCTTGATTACATAAATAATTAAGAAAAACCCATATTTTTAAAGCTGGATTAGATTCTAAACGTACTTTTGACTAAACTAATTTCAGGTATAGGTACAATAAGTAACCTTGTATTAAATGTGTTATAGATTATACAATTTCTTGATTAGCCTATCACGAGGTGGACATCATGAGAGCAGTCCAATATGAACTTTGTTATGATTTGCGACACAGCTCGTCTCGATGTAATAAATAATTTTATAATGCCAATGCTTGATCTTTACTGCACAATGACCGACCTAGTTAGACCTAGACCTGTAGAATGAGTGGCTTAGTGGACGGTGATATGGAAGTCTTGGGTTATAAGCCCGGTTAGATTGTTACTACATGAATTTAAGGGGTTTGCCCTATAACAAGAACGTCAATGGAGCTGCCGCTCAAGTAATAAACCTAACTAATAATATAAATGCGAAAGTTTCAATGTTTGTTTGTTTGTTGCTCAATCACGGCGAAACGGGTGAACGGATTTGGATAAAATTTAGTAGATAGGTAGAATATACCCTGGATTAGGACATAGGATATTTTTCATCCCGATAAATAGATCACGCGTTATATTGTTTATAACGTTCATATGTTTAAAACATTCGCGCGATAAAGTTAGTAAGCCTAGTTGCTATTTATTATATTTATTGGTGTCGATTCGGATGTACACCAACTAAACTAAACTAAACTAAAACCATTTTTAAAGTATTACTGTCTCTTTCTCCCTGAAACAGTATGATGCGACGGCATCACTCCAAAACTGGTTTTAGTTTAGTTTAGTTGGTGTACATCTGAATCGACACCACTATTATATATCACTAGCTTTCCGCCCGCGGCTTTGCCTGCGTGGAATAACTTTATCGCGGGTATGTTTAATATATTTATCCCGCGGGAACTACTTACTTTATTTTTTAATCCAGGTTATGTTCTACCTATGTACCACATTTTATCCAAATCCACCTTCGAACTATGTGGCCTGTCCACTGCCAACTTCCAAATTTATAATGTGTACTTATTTAAAATTGTTTAACCTAGGACTATTAAAGGCTGATGTTTCTACTCGACTGCAAAAGGTCATGTACACATCAAACAATATTTCCCTTCATTTTCACCAGGGTTGCCGTTTCCCAAGTAGTTGGCCAACCTATTGCGCCAACCTGAACGCTCTACTGCGCACGCGCGAGACAAGCCGCTTTTTGTTGATTAGGGTTAAACAAACTTTTTGTTGTTATGATCTAAAAACTAATAATCTCACAAATCCATTCAACTCCCAACTATATGTATTATAAATGTGAAAGTTTGGATGTTAGTTCGTTTGTTGCTCAATCTCGGTGAAACGGATGAACGGATTTAGATTAACCTTGATACATAGATACAATTTATTATAAAAAAAATCACAAATAAAAAACTAACAAAATTAATTTTTACTATGATTCTGGCCCTCCTCTGAAATTTCTTAAACATTCTGGCCCCCTATGAAGAGAGTTTGCCCACCATTGCTCTTGATATAAGATACTTTTTATCCCTAAGGTGAGTAGATCCTGATAAATAGTATTCTATCAATAGTATTGAGCGAGCCTTGTAACGATTTGTATAATACAAACATAGGCTTAAAAAATACAATACCTTTCTTTTAACGTCGGGGGTTAAAAAAGAGACGGCAAAATATATTCGTGGAACAGAATTTGCAAATTTGCAAAAAAACTGGAAATTGAACCCGTAACCATGGTTTTGTAAATCCTCCTCCTTAGCGGTTAGCGGTTAAGACGCGGTCTACCAATTTAGGAGGTCCGGGTTCGATTCCCAGGCAGGCCATGTACCAATGACTTTTTAAAATTTTATTTAATTACTTATGTGCATATATCCGATAGCTCTCTTAAACGGAAAAGGAAAATATCATGAGGAAATGCATGCCTGAGAATTAAAATTCAAAGACATATGAACCTCAAACCACATTGGGCCAACGTGCGGACTATGGCCCCATACTCCCTCAATATGAGGGAAGGTCTATATCCCTGTAGTGGGATATTTACGAGTTGATGATGTTGATGAAAATCGGTTAAGGCGTTTCGAACCTTCTTACACTTTTGAGTTATTACAATTTATAATGAAAATCGTAAACGGTATCTGTCTACACCTTGGCCTATCTACAAAGCATTAAAGTGATAAACTACAGAAAAAAAAATTGAGGTTCGTCAGGTCTCTTAATGTTAACAGAAATCATCCGACCGACTATCATATCATGTTAATAGGACGGATGTTAGTTGTTCCAGCTTACTGCATAGTAATTACAATAGGAAATAAATCATATAGCGTGCTATATCGACACAGCTGGGGTTCGCTCGCATTTTCCTACCATTTACACACGGGCGTAGACAGGTTAATCAACCATTGAACAAATGTACAGTCAATATAACTATATAAGCGACCAGCATGACAATTGTAATTTACTATGACAATTCGGGATCACAATCAAAATCAAAAATGTTTTATTTCGTAAGTTATAAGAATAACAATTTTGAAATCGTCATGACATACAGTTATCGCTCATTCACTAGGCAGTCTCCCCAAAGAAGAACGAGCAAGAAACTCCGGGGTAGCTCTTTTTAAATAAGTTTATCCAAATATAATTTGTAATAAATGTAAAATTTATAATTCGACAAAGAAAAATAAGAATAAAATATACTGGATATTGCCGAGCGGTTCATGTCCACGCATTCTTATCATCCAGATAGTCAGAAATTTTATAATAGCCTTTGGCACATAATTTCCGTTTAATGGTTGTTTTAAATTTATTTAAAGGCTTACTACATTTCCGTACATACATACATACATTACATACATTACTAATGATGTTAGGCGACTTGTTATCTATGTTATATTTAACCAGCAATGAATGCCGAATTGTCACGGTGAATTGCTATTGTCACGTTTGTGTGATTAAATATATGTATATTGGCAGCTAATGCTTTGATTCTGATTGTACAATCATCATCGTAAATATGGTATATATCTCTCCCAGAAACACCCACTGCAGTTCTCTAAAATTTCCCTCTTACCTAAGTTGTAATGTGCTGTGTGGTTTCGGCACTCAAATAGAATAAAACCAACCCGTCTCTTTCGGTGAAGGAAAACATCGTGAAGAAACCTGCATGCCCGAGAAATAAAAATTCAAGGCATGTGAAGAACCCTGGGCCAGCATGGTGGACTATAGCCATACTCTCTCATATACAGGGGAAGGCCTATATCCCTGCAATGTAATGTTTACGGGCTGATGATGTGTTTAGCAGCTTTATTAAGCTCCTATTGGACTCAAAGCCTCTAAAATATTTCAAGAAGTAAATGCAGCTTCTGTAGTTCTAGTTGAAAGGATTTAAGAAACCCTGCACTAAGGAAATTTCTACAAAACAAATATTACCTGCCATGTCACGTAATTCACGTAATAGTAACAAAAAAGTGTCATTTCACATTATATTACATTGGCGGTGAAACTTTACTTGGACGTGTTAAAGACTATATTTGGATGACATGAGTTATATTGTAAATGATGACAAAAAGTGTCAAGTGAATGAGACGCTAGGTGGACGGCAGACGTTGCATGAACACTGATATTTTTTAACTCAACGGGTTTTTCTGTCGCGTTGGATACAGTCGACCAATGATAATACACCAACAACAATAAAATATTCTTTATTGTACAACAATAAGAAGCATAAAAAAATAAGAAAAAGGGGATAGTACAATTTGGCGTCCTTATCACTAAAAGCGATTTCTTCCAGGAATCCTTTGGGTTAGGAAGCATTATGCACATGACATGTAGGTGCGTGCACGGTAAACAAATTTTAATAAAATAATTAAATCACCCATATAAATACATACGTTAATTGAATACATACAAACATAATACATACATATCATCACTACCTTTATCCCAAATTGGTCAGAGATATCCCAAAAAATTATTGACTGTTCCGAACATTAAACGTTTAATGCATGAAACAACATCCTTGGGCACAGTAGCATCGGTAACTACAATAACGTCATATAACCATGACGACCTGTTTGGTGTAGTGGTTAGCAACTCTGACCACTATACCAAAAGGTTGCGGGTTCGAATGCCGCTAGGGGCATATGTTTGTGTGATGAATACGGACATGTGTACCCCAGTTATGGATGTTTTCATTAATAATAAGTATTTATTTACACAAAAAAAAATGTATTTATGTAGTATATCACCCATCTGGTATCCACAACACAAGCCTATAGTTGCTTACTGTGGAACTAGAAGGAGCTGTGTGTATGTCTAAGGACATTTATTTATTTATATTTTATTTTATAACCCATAAGTATCGTATGATGTAACTTATTGAGGTTGTAAAGAGAGGGGGAGGTCGAAAAAGCTGGATTTGGACCTTTTTACAAGCTTCTATTTAATTTGCAAGAATAGAATATCTTTATTTGCTTTAAGTACATTGCATTGGTGGTAATATTGGCAATAGTAGGTTTCTTACACTTAGTCTTTTCAGGCATGCAAATATGTCGCTGAATATAATTCAACACAAATTATAATACTTTTACAATTACTTAATTAATACTAAATCTTTCAGCAATTTATAACATGTTGTCCAATATTAATGTCAAATTATTTCATAATATAAATTATAATTATTACACATCCAATGTTAAAATAAATTAATGAATTTTCCTATGCAATGTTCCTATGTAAGTTGTCCGTTTCAAAATCTGCAAACCATTTTTCAACCACTTGCAGATTGAGCTGAAATTTGTTTTCACACTCGCACGAGATCGAAACAACACCCACACACTGTTTTTTTTATTTTAATTTGAACTTGCGACGAGTTTTTTTTTATTTGAAAGATGTACAATATTTTTCTGACGTTAATAGAATCTGGCGTTGTAGAAACAAAGGATGGTCATAAGTTCCAGCCAAAAGTCAAATTATAAAAATTGATTTGCTTTGTGTACACCCAATCACCGCCTCCGTGGCTCAATGTAAACAACATTGGGTTTACGATTCTGTGGTCGCGGGTTCGATCCCCAGCGGGGTACATGTTTAAGTACTCGGTTTGGTTGGTGGTAGGGCATTTTAAAAAAATTGGCTAGCTACCACCAGTTTATCTTAATCTGCCGCCAAGCAGCAATGTTAATAGCATTGTTGTGTTCCGGTTGCCAGAGATAAGATAGCCAGTCCCCCAAATTTATTGTGGTTTCCGTGTCAGTACCTTCGACCTCATTTTCACTTAACAGCAGTGCATAAAAAAAAAACAATCGGTTCTTTGAGAAATAGCTAGGTTAACTGGAAGTGATCCCTTTAAGTCTGCCGTTGTACTTAACTTTCAGTTAAAGTTATCTTTAATGATTTCTTCTCGTTTTTAACATAAAGAAACCTGTTTCGCATTTCTAGTCCCAACTCTAATAACCTGTTAATTAGTTGCCAAACACCCATTTGGCGCTAAAAGCGTAATTTTCTCACCGCGATTATAATTAGGAGGACTAGACAGCCACTCGACCGAACAGACCGGTTCCATTACAAATATTTAATTATCATTTTTGCACCTAAATGATGAATGATTTGAAAAGTTGATCTTTACTTGTACAGTCGATATAACGGTTTCATATCCATGAAATAATTCACAGGCCTAGGTATTTCTCTATTAAAATATGCATTCAAATTTCGTATAGTAAAATTTAAACAACTTTATAATATTAGGTCCTTACCTATGAAATTGGCCTTTCGTATGAAGAAGTTCTTAAGACTGTTTTCTCCATACAAACATTTTTGATTTTTTTTTTGGGAACGGCAAATCCAAATTTAGCTAAACTATGTGTGTATTACCAGATAACATTAAGTTAAGTATAGGCAGCGTTAATTTTTAAAAGTAACCGCTTTATAAAAGTTTCAGCGAATCTAAGAAATGATTATGGGAAGCATATGATAAGAGCTCTGTTCAAATTTTTTTTATTATATGATTTAGCCCAGAAATTAAAAAATATTTCATGTGAAATAATATTCCATATTCCAAATAAAAAACAAATTTGGATATGGCTTTGAAAATTGCAGGAATTGGTACATATAATTAACGAAGAAAAATACTCCAATTTCATAGGTAAAGATCAATATTTATATACTAGCATTCTGCCCGCGGCTTCGCCTGCGTTGAATAACTTTATCGCCGATATGTTTCATTTGTTATTACTACTACAACTAGAACTACTCATTTATTAAAACTGATATTTTACTGAAATAAATAATTTTGTAATTTTTTAATTTTGTTTATGCTGTGGCAGCTACTTACTTTCAATTCAAGATTTCATCCTATAGGATTTGGATGAAATTTGGTATATAGATACCTAGTACAAATATTATAAATGCGAAAGTTTGGATGTTTGTTTGCTTGATCAGATTTTGATGAATTTTTTTTAACCACAACGGATAAATACTTGACCTCAATCACACCTGATGTTAAGTGAAGATGAGGCCGAAGGTGGTAGCGTACTGACCCGCAAACCCCATCTTATTTGGGGGACTGGCTATCTTATCTCTGACAACCGGAACACAACAATGCTATCAACATTGCTGTTTTTTTTTTTTTGTTTATATGAGAGGGCGGCAAACGAGCATGCGGGTCACCTGGTGGAAAGCAATCACCGCCGCCCATGGAGGGTGTCCATGGGTCAACATCAAAAGGGTCACAGATGCGTTGCCGGCCTTTGAGGAAGGTGTAGGCTCGTTTCTTGAAGGTTCCAATGTCGTACTCGTTCGGGAATACTGCTGCCGGAAGTCCGTTCCACAGGGTGGTCGTACGTGGTAAGAAGTTTCTTGAGAAACGTACGGTGGTAGACTTCCACTCATCCAGGTGATGTGGATGGAAATTTAATTTTCTCCGAGTAGTGTATCGGTTAAATTGAGCAGCGGGTATTAGCTCGAACAGTTCTTCGGAACACTCCCCATGAAATATACGATAGAGAATGCAGAGGGACGCGACGTCTCTTCGCAACGCCAGGGGATCCAGTCGGTCAGTGAGACTCTCTTGGCCGACAATTCGTTTGGCGGCAGATTTAGATAAGATGGTATGGTAGCTAGCCAGGCGGACATTTAAAATGCCCTACCACCAACCAAACCGAGTACTAAATATGTACCCCGCTGGGGATCGAACCCGCGACCTCCGAGACGTAAACCCAATGTTGTTTACATTGAACCACGGAGGCAGTTAAAATTTCATCCAAATCCAATCAAACAAACAAACATCCAAACTTTCGCATTTATAATATTGGTTAGATTTTATATTTACATAAACGAAATAAATAAATACAGATATACAAATTAAAAAATTGTCCTAGATCTTGCTGACCGATAATAGTAAGTGCGTTTGACAGGGGTTAAAAGTCTCTCTAGGCTTTAAACAGGGAGACTTCAAGCAGAGATCTCCGCTTGAGGACAGTTAAAAAGAGACAGCTTTATGTAATTTGTATAGGCGACATCTCTTTCTAACTGGCGCAGATCTACGCTTGAGCAACATTCTGAAATACGGGCCTTAACCTCTGAGCGAAATAGAAGCCAACGTTCCAATCATTTGAAACATCGGCTTCCCCTTCGCCCTTTTCTTACGTGGCTAAACATAGATTCGTATTGATATAATTTTATCAATAATTATCGCCCTGTCTGTTTGAAGTCTAAGGCAAAAGTATTCATTATCATGATATCAGCCACTGCATGTCCACTGCTGAACATAGGCCTCCCCATAGACTTCCAGAGCGCCCCGTTGGCAGCGGCCTGCAGCGAGCGACATCCCGTGACCTTCATCAGGCCGTCCGATCACCTTGTAAGAGGGCAAAAGTATTATTGCTCCATATTTTCTAACAGATATTGATTAAAAGAGTTCTACAATCTTTTGTAGTTAAAACACGGATACGTTATCTTCATTAACGCCGAGTCTGCGTTATCGCCATCACATACATGAATCATTTAACAGCGATATGTCACGTTTAATTAATTTAATTACTGCCGGGTGACACGAAAGTGACTTTATGTCTTTTTATATTACGATTTAAAACACATTTTCATTCACTTTACAAGGTAACGAAAATTAAATCCTTGCTAATAAATTGGTCATTTAATCATGATATGATCAATAACATTTCTGTGGTTTACTTTTATATAAAAGATAATTGAACTGCCAATAATTGGCAACACCATCGACATTAATAAGGTTCCATTTGGCGGCAAACAAATAATCATGAAAATCAATTTGCTGGATGAGTTTTTTTACCGTAAGGAAAAAAATAGGGCATATTAGGCAAGTGAAATAGAAGTTATTGGCATAAATGGTTTTTTATATTTTTTTTTCAAAAGCGTCGTTTTTGACATTCGGTTGGCGGGATTCGTATAGGGTTCCTATCATGCGAAATTTATTTGGTACTCACATTTTCTCCAAGTTATCTTTATTTATTTAAAATCATTAAATCGTAATACTGTTTTACCTCTAATATTTTTGAACGACAAAAATTAAAAAAAAAAATGTGCAAACAATTGAAATGTAACAAATCAATGTATTATTACATTACATTATCACATTTTTTTTTATTGATAAAAATGAGGCACAAAAATAAAAATGTAAGTGTAGGCGAGGTACCCAAAACAAAAAAAATCAAGATTTTAGTTTACCACTTTGTCAGCTTGAATCAAATGTATACCCAAGCTAAATTACAGCTTATACTAAGAGCCTCTGAGCTAAGCCGCAGATAGTCAACAGGATAGATGGAAGGAAGACAAACTATTGATATCCAGTATATCATAATAGAAAAAAAAATTAAACTACCTATGCCAATAACCTTCTATTTCACTTACCTAATATGCTCTATTTTTTTCCTTACGGTAAAAAAACTCGTCCAGTATAGTTAACATACCCACATGAAAAAATAAAATACATGCAGACGAAAGCAGAGCTCCTCCTTTTTTGAGGTCGGTTAAAAAATTATTAAAGTTTAATATTTAAATAAACATAATAATATTTAACACGAATTACATACGAATAACTGTTAGCGATAAGGCCACCTAATTTGTAGTTTCTATAAGATTTTTTTTTTATCCAAAACGGGTTAGCACTTGACCTCAATCACACCTGATGTTAAATGAAGATGAAGCCGAACATGATAGCGTACTGACCCGGAAACCCCATCTTATTTGGCGGACTGGCTATCTTATCTCTGAGAACCGGAACACAACAATGCTGTTAACATTGCTGTTCGGCGGCAGATTTAGATAAGATGGTGGCAGCTAGCCAGGCGAACATTTAATATGCCCTTTTATATTTAACAATAAATCGTATTTGATTGATTGATTGATTGATTGAATCCCAAAAGAAATTTTCTACCTACTACTAAACATGTATCGAACCTTATATAATTTGATTCATAGAACGGAACACTTATATATCATCACAATTGAATTACAAATGTTTATCGCAAAAACAAGCAAAAACCCACAAGAATTTTTGTCATGTGATATATTTGAAGTTGCATATGACCGAAAGTCGACATATTTCATCTTATAATACATACCTACTTTCAATATTGCATAATATCCGGTAAGAACTTTACATAAAAATCATTAATATTTAGTACCTACATTACAGGTTATAAGAAGGATGTTTGAAACCCTAAGTATTATATATTACTTAAAGTACTATTGGTTCCCTTAGCTCAATGTGAACAAAGTCTAGATCGTGCGTTCGATCACTAGCGGAGTACAGTCAGCTTCGAATTTATATTAACAGCAGATATGGTCCCATTTTTTTCTATTGCATTCTTATTATGCAAAACGGTTTAGCGCTTCACTTCAATCACACCTGTGTGACCAAGTTATTTGAGGAACTAGCTATCTTATCTCAAACATCGCTGCTCGGCGGCAGGCTTAGATATGATGGTGGCAGTTGGACATTTAAAAATGCCCTACCACCAAACAAGCTGATTTTTTTTACTTAACCGCAATCACACCTGATGTTAAGTGAAGATGAGGCTGAAGGTGGAAGCGTACTGACCCGGAAAACCCAGCTTATTGGGAAGACTGGGTATGTTAGCTCTGACAACCGGAACACCGCAATTCTATTAACATTGCTGGTTGGCGGCAGACTTATATAAGATGGTGGTAGCTAGCCAGGTGGACATTTAAAATGCCCTACCACTAACCAAACCGAGTACTAAACATGTACCCCACTGGGGATCGAAACGCGACCTCCGATTCGTAAACCCTATGTTGTTTACATTGAGCCACGGAGACGGTTCTTTCTTTAATTAGTCTGAGATTTATCGTCTCAACCATTCCGATTACAGAAAACATTCTCACACAAATTCCTAATACATAATAATGTCTTATTAGCCCACCAATCGGCCTCGTATGAATGGCCCATTAAATACTAGTTTGTTTTCTTCAGACCGGCGAAATAGTATGTTTCCGGCGTCGTTGCATGCAATCTACTTTGAAGTTAAGGCTACGCCACACAGGTGTCACAAACGCGTATATTTACCTATCAAGTTCTATATTTACAGTGATAGATGACAAGAAAAAGAATTGTATGCAACTGCATAATAATTAATCATTACTTAGTGGTTGCATAAGCTAGTAGGCTAGCCAAATAAGCTAACGAATTGCATATTGCAGCAGAAGTGTCGTCAGGCAACCGCAGCGTAAGCGCAGCGTTTGTAACGGTAATTTCTAAATTGTGACTGACAGATGAATGCGTCTGTTATTGCCGTCGAGATGTCGCCACTGTAACTCTTCGCCTGTAACCTGTGTTATGCGTTATTGTTTAGAAATATTTATTTAATGTACTCTTTCAAACTTTCACGGTAATTATCTAATCATTCTAGAAGCATTACAGGTTTGCTGCAAGTGTTACGGCTGGTGAATCGTTTGATGGAAAATGTTTCTTTGTATGTTTAACCGCGTCCGTGTCTCAATGTAAACAATATTGGGTGTATGAATCGGAGGTCGCGGGTTCGATCTCCAGCGGAGTACATGTTTAAGTACTCGGTTTGGTTGGTGGTAGGGCATTTTTAATGTCCACCTGGCTAGCTACCACCATCTTATCTAAATCTGCCGCCAAGCAGCAATGTTAATAGCATTGTTGTGTTCCGGTTGTCAGAAATAAGATAGCCAGTTCACCAAATAAAATGGGGTTTCCGGGTTAGTACTCTTCCACTTTCGACCTCATCTTCACTTAACATCAGGTGTGATTGAGGTCAAGTACTAACCCGTTGTGCATAAAAAAATGTACAATAAATAAAAATTGAACCCCAATGTAACTAATCTTAAGTGAAGATGAGGCCGATAGTAGACGCGCGTTTAGAGGAGAATATATTATTTATTTACATATAAGGTAGGTATTACAGATATTTTTACAAGCTTTTATTTTATTAAACAACAAAATTGCATCATAACCGAACCAACTTCTATTGGTACTATAATTATGTCAACCACCACTTTCGCCACTTTTTCCCCGTTTAAAGATTTGTATATTTATAACACTCTATTGCATATTCAAAGAATAACCTGCCCGCCTCCCGTTAAAAATTCTAAATCAATATTCTCCTTTAAAACCAACATAAAGACATATTTATTAAATTTACAAAGAACTCCGCTTTAAACAGCCGCTCTAATACATGAAAATGTGTACAATAATTTTATTTTGAATTATAATTTCTTTTATGGTCTTATAATTTTAAACTTACTACCAACTATTTATTATTTGTATTTTATATATACATATTAGCGGCATAGCTTAGCTGCGGTTTCACACACGGCAGATGCCACGGAGGATCAGCGCTGCAGAAGCAACCTTTTTTGATAACCAATGTTCCTGTGTTTAGTTACCACCATTTATACTAACTTTTGATATTAATATTATCAAAATAATTAACTTTCCTTCTTTCTAAATTTATATGCGAAGGCAAACGAACTGATGGCATGGCAAAAATGGCCTTTTTTGCCTTGCATTGCCTTGCCTTGCGTATGCTTAGCCGATCTTTGAAAGCGCTCGCCCGCCTCTAGAAGGACCGTCTTGAGAAAAAACATCGGAGGGTAGTTTATTCCCCAATCCACACATACGTATAAGGATAATTCGTGTGATGAAGCAACGAACGCTGGAATAATACGCCTAAGTTGTGCTAATTTACTAAACATAGTTACAAGACGAGAAGACACAGTATTCCATCGCCATTCCATCTTCGGACTATTAGGCGCGGGGAGGGATTCCACCCGTATGTAGTTAACATACCGAATATTCGCACTAAGCGGTTCGATTCTTCATTCATAATGCAAACAGCCAAGGTATGGAACTCCCTTCCGGCGTCAGTCTTTCCTAAATTCTACAACCTTGGGATCTTCAAGAGCAGGGTGAATAGGCATATACTGAGATCGCATGCTTCATCTTCGGCCACATCGTCACTTCCCATTAGGTGAGATTGTGGTCAAATGCGTATCCAGTTAACCATAAAAAAAAACACCCAAAAAACGCGGCGTGTAAAACGCTAGTGTATCTACCGCTTTAGTGTATGACGGCCTTGTGACGTCACACGTTGCCAAACTCCACAGAATACTAATGTTGTAAGAGCACACGCGGCCTGACCAAAGGTTATTGAATGAGTGAGATTGTTTCACACAGCACTAACATTTAACTATAGGTTAAACTAACACATGGGATTTAGTAGTATTTACATAACCGATAGCAGGAGTCCTAAGTTTTGCCAAGAAAGCCCGTTGGGTGCGGTACCATCTTCTCTATTTCTTTCACCAAGTGCCAATATCAATATTCTTGCGAAGGATAAATTACTCACAAGGGAATTATCAACTGCACCCACCAAAATTACTAGATCTTTATACTCGTATGTGTGTAAAGTAAGCTACTCTAAATATAAGCAAATGCTTTTTCCTTGTTCATTTCCAATATTTTCTTTCTTTTCCCGACATTCATTTGTCTTAAATTCCGACGTACATTTGGTCGTTTTGCTGTTTAGGACAGTATGCTGCTGAATTTGATTTTTTCCGCGCAATATTGGACTTTGGCAATTGAATGGAAACTTAGAAAAGAGGGACACAACAATACAGTGCAAGACACACTGAGTTCAAAACCCAGTTGCAGTTATGTGCTTCACCCATGGGCACAACATTTTTCAGAATCGCCGCAACTGTTTCACAAAGTGGATTACACACCTACCGACCATATTTCGAACGAGCGACTCGTCTTTCAAGCCGCATTTATTTATCGCAAGCCACAAACATAGGCGGCGAATGATATGACACGCGACTGTACAGTATTGTGCGCAATTTAACGGTGGGTGTAGCACTTAACATCAAAGATGGAGAATGTTATAGACAGATAACAAGCTTTATTTTACCTAACTACACAAATAATCAAGTACGCATACATTATACATATTGGACTCTAATTTTCGATGTGAGTAAAGCGGAATCAAAATTATATTTAGCTAAGCCTGGGTGTAACTGTTGCATTATATAATGCTGGTTTGCAGTGGGGATTCCAAATGACCCAGTTAAACCAAACACATATACTGGATACATTATATCTACTAAATAAAATAACTTTAAATTTATTTATTTTAGTGGACTCTGTTGTCCCACTTCTGGATAAAAGCCTCCCCTATTTTGTGACCCAAAAACTGTGTTAAAACCTAAATATCTTCGAAAAGGCTTAACCAATTTTCATCAAATTTAGTCTTTAAATCGGATCACGCATTACTGAATACATCCGGACAAAGACAGGACACACACACAATGCCAATGTGTTTCGTCGAGGCCTAATAAATATATAAGGTGAATCAAATATTATGTAGGTAAGTAGTATAGTTAAAGAAGAGTGACGATTATGCCTTAAATAATAAGAATGGAACAAAAACTTAACAAGAAGTAAAAACGTTGCGCAAACTCTATTACGGTGTTGGGTTTCAATTAAAGATTCACATTAGACATTCATATTCGTAGATTTTATGTAGATTCCTTTAAAACAAACAACATTACAATAACAACTAAGAAAAAAACGAGCTTCGCTAATTTGCGATTGAAGAGGATAAATATTCATGAAGTTTGATAGATGGCCCGGAAAACTACGTGACGATTGTAATAACCAAAAAAAAATATTCCATTATTCAATCAGTCAGTCACAGGACTTCCACTGCTGAACATCAAATCAAATCATCATTCATCAACAGCTTTACAACACATCCCTTCTGTTGGGGTACAGCCTCCTCTCGCTGGGAGGTACGGATATCCACTACGCAGGCCTAGTGCGGATTTGTGCCAAACTTCAGTGTTTAACAGTTGCCCCTGTAGTCCACCTGTAGACTTCAATTGAAAACAATCGGGACACGGAAAACACTCGATATTTAAACGCCACTAGTGGTCACCCATTCCAGGAATGATCGCGGCAGATATTGCTTAACTTCGCTAATCGAAAACGAAAGGCGAATGACTACGCCACGAGTGCTCCGCAATATTTTTACTATACATAAAAATATGTGGTCTGAATCTAAGCCAAGTACCTACATAAACTTAAAAATGGCGATCTTTAATTCGACAACCCTAATCTGAAATCCTCGTTCGCAACTATTCAATTTCGACTTACACAATCCAGACCCAATCTCTGAAATTAACCACGGTTTAGCTCGACTAACTAACTCTTGTGAAATTGGTCTAAACATTAACGAGTACACACATATGGTTAAAGGTAATCATGTATGTAAATTGTAGGTTCTTATCCACAAAAATTATGTACCTTCGAAACATTAGTAATATTTTTCGATACTTTTATATTAATAACTTATTCAAATATATTTGTTTTGTATGATTTATTGGACAAGGTTAAGATTTTGGCCTTAAATATATATATTATAGAATAAGTTCTAATGGAAATACTTTTAAAAACAAACTTTTAATACTCCGTCATAATTATCACGTATTATTCTACATAGACGAGTAAGATAGTCCATCAAGGAGTTTCAGTGGAAATTTTCTGGCTCCACCTTCACCGTCATAATATGTAATGGAAATGCTCATGGCAACAAAACAAACTACCCCAAATTCGACTATCTTGCCATTTACCACTATAGTACCAGTGCCTACATCTCGTCTCCATCAGTAGATCAGCTCAATGGTACCATAATATTGTATTGTCACCGAACTTACATAAATATGCCAAATTTCATCTCAATCAGGTACCAGGAAATGATTGAAAACGGTTTGCAAATTTTGAAATGGACATCTTACTTTCATAGGGAACATTGGAGGCTAAATAAAAGCTGTAAAAATTAAACTACTTGTATTTATGTAACTAATAGCACTAACCCAATTAGTAACTATGGTCAACCATAGACGTATAAGTAATAAGATCGATCATAGGGATTGAATAGCGTACCCTGTTTCCGTACAAAATTTATTATTAGCCACGTTTAGGCTTTACATATAGGAGTGTCTAATTGTTTAGCTTATCAGGTATAGAAGTTACTAGAGCTATATGAGGCACGCGTCGATTTCTTGCATATGTATTTAATATAAATAAATAAATATAACTTCTTTACTTTAGACTTTACATAATTATATAATCAGCATTTTCAAGAACTAGAAGAAGTTAGTAAAAGTAATGCTAAGTAAAAACAACTTACACTTTTGTACACGAAGATAATATGTTTGCTGGTAGAAAACTCTATCGGAGTTAAGCTCGCCTTTGTACATTTTATATACAATGCATATTTCTGTAACAATTTTGTGTACAATAAAGATATTAAAGATATTAAAGATGTTCTAAGTTCTCGGTGGATACTTTGACTTAGTAATTTATGGCAAATAATAGAAATTTATGGCAAATAATAGTAATTTATGGCAAATTTGTTAAATGAAATTCCTACTCAAATTTAAACTACACACAAAAAAAATAATTAAAATTCTTTAAAAACAAAACACATTCACATCTGTCTAACGACGTGCGTGTGACCTCCAAAATATTGATTTTGACGAAACCCATCATACTAACAATAAAATAAACATTAATATAGAAAATATACAAAACATTACACACCAAAAATACGAGTTTTATGCCCTATTAAGGATGATGTAACAACGAATTATCAAACACTAAAGTCCGGCTGGCACCCGCCATGACAATATTTAAACAAGTCGATATACAGATTGATTCCGTTTCCGAACCTCATTCATGTATTGACATGTATTGTAAGGATTGCCTTATAATGATATTATTCGGAAATACAGGTTACTTTATACGAATAAATTGTAATGACTTATGTGCATTACACACAGAAATTAAAGAAAAAATACCTTTTTAAAAACGGTTACAAATAAGGCGTTTTGTTTCAAATCTGCTTTGTATACTTAATTGTTTTTTCACAACTAATAGCACAATTGTAGGAATCACACCTTATTACGTGAACATAAGATAGAAGGGAAGTACGCTAAATTGTAACCTATCTCAGAGGGCTCAAACCCAAGAATGCTAAACATTTCTGTTTGGCCGCAGACTTAAATATGTTGATGACACCTTGTCAGGTGGATATTTGTAAAATGCCTTACCACCAACTACAAATACTAATAATTTAAATGAATTTTATGAAAGCAATGTATTATTTCAAATTTATTTAAGTCAAAGTCAAAATCATAAATAGATGACCAAATCTTTTTAATCTTTATTGCACAGAAAATAATAAAAATATACGGGTACAAAACAGTAAGAAATAATGTACAAAGGTGAGATTATCCCTAAGAGAGATCTCTTCCACTCAACCTCAATCTCTGCTCAATAATTTGTGATTGCTGTGCGAATAACGAAAAAATCGAATATTTTTTTTTTTCATTTCAAAAGTTGATTATTTAATCTGCTTAATTTTGTTTTATAAAACGAAGCAAATTATAATGCGTTTTGTGTAAAATCTACAGTACCTAAATTACTACATTACTATGAAAGGAAGCTACCATCCTGTAGATTGGCGGCCTTCTAGAGAAAATCCTGCCTTTCCATTGGCTGATAGTTCAAAGGTCGCCATTCAGGTTTAGCGAGCGAACTGTCTGATCGATAAACGTTTAAAAATACATTAAACATACAGATTTTATTGTATATTCAAATTAATTATGCCCACTGTGAGGCATATCCTATCTAGTAAAGATTAAATCTTCAACAACATATTCAAAGTCGTTCATTTCGACTGTCACATTCAACTATAGAGTTGTTATTAGGCCAGGTATAGACCTGTGCTAATAACAACTCTATGTATTAAAACTACGTCATTAAAAGTTGATAACAACAATTGATATGAGTGATTTATTGAACGGAACACCAATACTGTATTGAAATATACTTTTCACACTTCACCGATTATCAACTAGCCCGCTCGAACGGTTAAAGTTTCACAAGAATTAGTGTCCTAATAGTAATAATATACAAGTACGTAATGAACTATACAACTGTACATTTGTTCAAGAATTCATTTATGACATTAGATATAAGTACTGTCACTTGTAAAATGTTAGTTATATACCAACGTATGTGTAAAAAAATATTATTTGTCAAAATCTTTTACTCGACATATTCCCCAATATAAGATACTTTACGTAAATAATTATAATAATTTACTACATTTCCCTAGCAATTTCTAACCACAGTCATGGCAACCCCAAATAATCCTTTCGCAACACTTTCAGTTTCAAAACTTTTCGCGGGGCGTTGCATAAACGTTACACAATGCTAAACACAGAAAAAAAAACTTACATGGGTATTTCTAGAAGGAAGGGGGCCCGGGGCTGCTACAGATTATAAAATCACTGTCACACTTATCAGCCATGCACATAATCCATCACACCAAGGAAATTAACACCAAGGAGTCGGAATGTATAAAAAAGGAAATCGACACCGAGGAGTCTTCAATTATTTTTATTAAAAAAGCAGATTTTGAGTTCGTCCGCGGCACTCGCGACACAATTTTTCCGTTTTGGTAAGGGGAGGGGGAAAACTGATGCCGCGCGACGCGGGCTGCGCTTGCGACGGCGTGCGGGCGACTGGCCGCCGCTCGCGACCCCCCACACAATAAAACCTTCGCTTTTCAAGAGTGGGGGGTGGATCGATGGGTTTTGAAAATGCCCGGGCCTTGTTCAGGATTTCCGGTTGTCTGTAAAATTGGTTAGAGAATATACCATTGGACTCAAAAATAACGGCTTCCATCGACAGTTGTTCGAATGTTCATACTCATTTTTCAGAATGCGACTGTATATATAGTATAAGTTATCTGTTACAAAATTTGCAAACCATTCTTAAACCACTTGCTGGTATCTGAATGAGCTGAAATTTATAAATAACAATAAATAATATTCGCAGACAGGCTCACTGTGCACTACGCCAATCGGTCGCCCATATATAGACAGTTCTCTGGAACTCTTCTTTTAACACAAGCCAATTATGCAAGCATTTTGCAAAGTAGAGTCATTAGGTATAACACGACAAGGAAACTATATCAACGCTATATTTCATTAAACTTATCGTTATTTACTAAATAACTATAATAACAATAGCTTAGAAGAATTTTGGTTTATTCAGAACGAATGCTGATTGAAGAAATTATAAACGGATTATTATGCTCTTTGCAAAGTTTTAATTACTTATTATCATTAAATATAGCCATGAAAATCTGCATCATAAATATTATTAATAATTAATTTAAAATATTAAAACAAAGAAATATCGCAAGGGGCATTTGTCATACAAAAGACATCAACGGGGCCCAATTCGTTCTCCCAATCATTTGTTAATAGAACGAATGAATAGTGTGAGTGTAGGTATGAACCTTCCCAATGTTTACCGTCTCAATTTTAGGGCTCCATACCTCAATTTGTTAAATACTGGAACCCTTATAGGATCACTTTGTTGTCCGTATCTCTGTCTACGTATCAAGGCCCTTTTACTGAGAAACGACTGGTTTCTAGTTGAAATTAATATCGAATACTAAGGTCTATGGCCTTACTAAGGCCGCTGGAAAAAAAATCAAGTTTCTCGTCGAATAAAAAGATACGGCCTTTCAAAACGTTTTTATTTATTTACATAGCATCAACAGCATTATTACAAATCTTATACTTAACAATAATACCAAACTTCCCACCCACTGACAGATCATCAAAACCTAACCTAAATCTGACACGAAGAGAGGTTTTGTGGTCTAAGGAAGGAATATATTCAAATCAATGACTGCAGTGAATCATCTGACTTGCATTATAGATTACTGCATTCAAGATCAGACGAATTCTGCTAGGCAGATCAGGTGTTTGATGCTCTTTCTGATTAAAGTAATATTATTATTTTACTATAGTTGCATCTTGTATTTGCCTGTAATAGATTGTACACTTAGTTCGTTAGATTCTGCATGTTTCATTTATTTGTCATTATTAGTGTAACAATTCTTGGTAGTCCTAATAAATAATAATAAATTAATAAATAATTTAAAAGAAAAATAATAATATAATTGGAATACAATGGTAAAAATACATATGATAATATAATAAGTTTATCTAGCTGGTAAATAATGTATTAAGAATTTTATGTAATTACTTAATTTAGTGCATGCTACTCTCTCATGTTGCTGTGCTCAAGGTCCTTATTGATACAGTACACCATAATGTCATCAAAACAAAACAAAAGGAATGCAATAAATGATTTGAGTTGAGTAAAGCAAAAACAAACAAACAAAGAAACAAAATATTCTTTCAAAACAGTGACTTCTTTTTTGTTTTGTTTTTTAATAGATGGTTAGCCACCAGAACAAAACGGGAACCTTAATTGGGTGACCAATCCTAACTTTTGACGTAATCTACTTCGGTATTCACAGACGTTCTTCCTTAACTGTTCTTTAGAGTAACATGCAAAAGGCAGAATTCTGTCTATTTTCTATCAATCGGCGTTTTTTCAGGCGGGCATTATTTGTTTCTTGGTATGGTAACGCATTATTGTACAAAATACATTATATTAATTTTACATAGATACACAGTTTGATTTTATAGGCCCGTATTAATAAACCAATCTCAATACAAGTCTTGAGGCTGTATCACCCGAGATGCGTCTTAAGAAGTTGACGCTATCTCAAGCTCCGTGCTAATTTATAAACCAATCTGAAGGTCTACTCAGCTGAGATCACTTCTCAAGTATTCGCCTCAGCGGCGAATTAATTATAGTTTTGAGTTTCATTTATTAATACCTGAAACTCTCAAGTGAGTACTGCTTGAGTAAACACGCTTACTTTTCGATTTAGGTTTCAAGTTAGGTTTATTAATCAACACGTTTACTTGAGACCAGTCACAAGACTTTGGTTTATTAATACAGGCCATAGACTTAGAAGTAGACTTCCAGATGGACCGGATGGAAGTGGCATCCATCGACTTCGCACGATCTTGACGGTGTACGTCCTACGCTGCTCTATCCAGTGCGTGGTCTCCACTCAAGAACTTTAATGCCCTCATGTCATCAGTTTTTTCGAGCTATGTGCCTTGCCTACTGCAACCTACTAATCTGCGGGACTTATGTATGGGAAAGAAAGATTAAAAAATGTATATTTCCTGTGAAAAGTTTTCATACTTCTTGTTTCTCGAGTTTTTAACTCCCAACTATAGGTGTTATGTATTTGACGGGGTTGTATGTGTGTGTCCAGTCTTTGTTCGATGTAAATGTCTATTCACTCTGCTCTTGAAGATCCCAAGGTTATAGGATTCAGGAAAGACTGACGCCGGAATGGAGTTCCATGCTTTGGCTGTTCGGATGATGAATGAAGAATCGAACTTCTTAGTGCGAATGTTTGGGATATTAACTATATACGGGTGGAAATGTATCTCAGTAATGCTTGATCCATCAGTCATCAGTACTTCTAGCCCAGGGAAAATACGGTTTGATCTCGGAAAAACGAATAACCGCGATTTTCTTGAAACATTTAATAAAGTGTTGTAAATGCAGTAACAATTGCTAAAAATTAAGCATTTGTAAGAAACGCAATTAATAAGTAAGTAACTAAATAAGATAAAGTTGAAAAATGTATTCCTTTTAAAAAAATGCTCAATTGATGGGTATTTCTTTAAATTCAAAACATTTAGGGAAATTATCGTTACAAAATATTAGTTCTCATTTTTATTTCTTAAGCAATGCTTAGTTTTTTATCCATAAATAAGTTAACTGTATTTAACAAACGTCTACCTAATTAAATACAGTTAGTATTTATTGTTATTATGATACAAATTAAAAATAGGGTTTTCTAAAAAAATCTAGCCTAATCGCTCTTTTTTTTTAGCCCTATTTATTCAAAATTACATCTCTAATATACCTCTATAAGATATAGCAATTATATAAGTCGGTTCTGAATTATGTCTAACTAAGCAAATTTTTTACCGTATTTTCCCAGGGCTATTCGAGCTATGTGCCCTACCAATGCCACTTCAACTTACAATCCGTACTTCTTATACCATAAACAAGTATAATTTGTTAACTGCAACTACTCCCTGCATACATTCAGCCTAGTTAATTCACGCGATGTATCGGAAATGATAATTAACTTTACAAATAACTGCTAGCTCCGCGACTGTGTCAAGGGTAGAACACTAAGCAGAAAAAGATGCAGCCTTGCATCTAGGTAACTACAATTATTGGTATTGAGAATCGTTTGTTACTTTTCTTAAGCGTTGCCACTGAACTACTTTTCTTGTCCAAAGTATATAGTGTCTTTTTTATGATACCTCAGAATATCAAGCATATTACCTCACTAAAATAGATTTCCTACCCTGATCTAGACTGACATACAGACTAATGAATATTACAAACCATTTTTTATGAATAACTGGATACGCGTTTGACCACAATCTCACCTGATGGAAAAATACGATGTAGCTCTGGATGAAGCACGCGATCTCAGTAGATGCCTATTCACCCCTGCTCTGGAAAATCCCAGGAAAGACTGACGTCGGAAGGGAGTTCCATGCCTTGGCTGCTCTCATTATGAATGAAGAGTAGAACCGCTTAGTGCGAATGTTCGGTAAACCTAAACTCAAAATAAATTTAAAATTTTAATGCGACATACATAATACCTAATAAGCAACGGTCGGCATAAACTTTGCTTTACGTGCCAGTCCATCAGAGATTTTAAGAAGTTATTTGTAATGTTAATGTTTATGAACAGTTAATGAACATGTAATGAATGTTGCTATCAATGAAAATAATAATTATTAAGATGTGTTTTATTTGTATATTAATATTTCAAAAAATGAAGCAGGGAAACGCGGCTTATTTACTGGTAACAATGTCCCAGGTAACAAAAACGATACACTTAACATAATTATGTAAATATAATATTTTTTTTTGAGTAACTGTATACTAATATTATAAGCATGTATGTTTTAGTGACTGTAGTTGTTAGAATGAGAAATGTGTAGCACAATAAAATATGTACCTATAAAAAAATCCAGTCATTTTCAAATTTTCGACCGGATTTTTAGACACATGTAACGACATGTGCCTAAAAATCCCGATATACCAGGCATATCCTGACGTCTAGTAACCCTACATGCGCGAGCGAGGAGCATAAATGAGGTTCATTTCCTTAAATACCTGAGCAGGTACATACTTATTTACAAAATGTCTTACGCAGATCAAGTTACATATTCCTCAGTGGCGTGCTTCAACCGGCCAGGGCGGAACATAACTGAATACATAACTAGTAGGTCACCACGAGCAGTCACACGGAATAATTAATTTTGCATTTGCCTACATCAACCAGAATCTATGCAAAATAAAAGTAGATATTACAAAAGATTTAGTAGATATTTTAAAATTTAAATGCCTTCACGGACTATCCTGCCAAAAGAGCACCGGGCGTTTTTCCCGTCACGCGGCCATAAACGACATGTCCGCCGTTCTCTTGCCTCCGTCAACGTACGGGACGAACGTATTTTATGGGACGACGGGAAGAGACCGGACGGAATGACCTTGATTCCTTGGAGTATGGGTCGGGCCTTAGTGTGGGATGCCACTTGTGTCGACACTCTCGCCCCGTCTCACCTCCAAGGAACCTCAAGGAGGCCAGGTGCAGCCGCCAAGACGGCGGAAAAAATCAAAATTAACAAATATAGAGACATCGGTTCCCAATACATTTTCCTTGCTTTCGGAGTTGAAACTTTAGGTCCTTGGGGGCCGGGCGCTCTTAAATTTTTCTTTAATATTTCAAAGCGCTTAGTCGATGTCACTGGTGATCCGAGAGCTGGTTGTTTCCTCGCTCAACGCTTAAGTATCTGCTACAACGAGAAAACGCTGCCAGCGTTTTGGGTACCTTGCCTCGCGGCCCCAATTTTTTACATTTGTTCTAGGTTATATTTAAATTCCATCTCTTTATTTGTTACTCTTTTTAAATAAATAAATTTTGCCAATGGCAGCTTGAGATATGGAAAGATCGCTTAAAGACAAGGGGCATACGTAGCAACCTCGTGGAAACCAAAAAGGAAGGGTAGCCGAAAAAGAAATGCGAAAATTACACATTACAAATTGAGCACATGGAATGGATGCAAAAAGCCCAGTATAGAGAGAACGAAGGAATCTTTATATTTTTTTTTATGCACAACGGGTTAGTACTTGACCTCAATCACACCTGATGTTAAGTGAAGATGAGGTCGAAAGTGGAAGAGTACTGACCCGGAAACCCCATTTTATTTGGTGGACTGGCTATCTTATCTCTGACGACCAGAACACAACAATGCTATCAACATTGCTGTTTGACGGCAGATTTAGATGAGATGGTGGTAGCCAGCCCGGCGGACATTTAATATGCCCTACCACCAACCAAACCGAGTACTAAATATGTACCCCATTGGGGATCGAACCCGCGACCTCCGAAACGTAAACTCAATGTTGTTTACATTGGCCCACGGAGGTGGTTAAATACATTATACATTCCAAATATATACAAAGTAAACCACACTGAAGGGTGCCACAGTAAATTTTGACTTATTTGTATACTTTATTAGTTACTAACATAGATCTAGTAACATAGACATATTAACACTTTCGCGGACACTGAATGTCTAACAGCCGTAATAACAATAAAACCTCTATCGTTTTTGGTTCATTGTCCGTGAAAGTGTTAAATAGCATATAAATCAATGCATCTAATGGTATTTCCACAGCAAGGTAACTTTATTAGTAGGTAACT
This sequence comes from Oegoconia quadripuncta, assembly GCA_949316235.1. Classification (NCBI taxonomy): domain Eukaryota; kingdom Metazoa; phylum Arthropoda; class Insecta; order Lepidoptera; family Autostichidae; genus Oegoconia; species Oegoconia quadripuncta. The sequence continues at coordinate 8,963,113 of OX438741.1, read as the reverse complement.
ACTTGAATTTAACTTAATAATCTTGACACAATGAAGTTCGCAACGTGCGAGAAACTTAGGGATTGCTCTTTTAAATAAGTATTTTTATATGTTATGATTCGACAAAAAAAATCGAAAATCGTCAAACGGTTCCTGTCCATCTATATATAATTAAAAAAATTATAATAGCCTTTTGCACTTAGTTTTCGTTGAATGACGGTTTTAACGTTGTCCCTTGAATGACTAACTGAAACTAATATCTTATTAGTCGGGATTCATTCATTTTTGGTGCTTAAATAGAATAGAACCTACCCGTCTCTGCCCGTGTCATAAAAGCGACTAAGGGACATTCCACCGAAAAACATCTATAGATCATACGTTTCAACGGCGATGGGCTCAACCCCTGTCAAGTGTGCATTTCTGTAATTTCATAAGATGGATGTCGTTTCAATCATTAAACTTTTAATGTTTGGAACACCCGAACGTCCATTGTTTGGGATATCTCTGACCACCCCATTTGGGATAAAGGTGACGTCATGTATGTATGTATTCATTTTTGTTCTATATTTGAAAAGAAATTATACTTAACGTTTTTTTTTAAATACAAAGCAATAAAACTAAATCTAAAGGACGAAAACGACTTCCAGACCTCTCTTTTGGGGCATAGACTCAACTCAACTCGCTCAACGTCAGTCTCGCTGAACAGCTAGACTGACGTTGAGCGAGGTACGCGCCAGGACGTAGGTCACACGAGGCCCGAACCAATCTGGTTGAGAGATCGTGAACGAACTTCTGCGTGTCCGATGACCACGGGACCGTAGTCTCTACAGCAAGCCCCACAAACTCATGGTTACCGAGTAACGATGAGTATTTTAGTAGGGTATTACATTACTGGACTGCTATGTTATTCTGTAAACCCCGAGCCCCAACTCGCATTTGAATTCACGATCAAAGTCAGACGTCTATACGCACTTTACGGTCTTACTAAACCTGACTGATATACTTAAAGGTCGCGGGTTCGAATCCCGCCATTGGCATATGTATTTACAAAAAAAAATGATATCAACCATCTGTCTTCCATTATACGAAGTCGATGTCGGTCCAGGTCGAAGGTGGAAGAGTACTGACCCGGAAATCCCAACATTTGGGGGACTGGCTATCTTATCTCTGACAACCGGAACACAACAATGCTATTAACATTTTTGCTTGGCAGCAGATTTAGATAAGATGGTTGTAGCTAGCCAGGCGGACATTTGACATTTAAAATACCAACCAATACCAACCAAACCGAGTACTTAAACATGTACCCTGCTGGAGATGGAACCCTCGACCTCCGAATCGTAAACCTAACGTTGTTTACATTGAGCTACGGAGGCGGTTGCTTTATCGCTTAGTGTGGAACTCGATGGCGCTGTGTGTATGTACAAAGATATATATTTATACATTAAAATCTATGGACACTGGAAATCTCAACGCGGGTTCAGACACGAGCCACACAAACAAGCTTATGGAATAACTACGCTGTATAGTCTTTCCCTCTTAGGATCTATTCAACATTCGATAGGTAACCTTCTGTTATTGCTACTGTAGTTAGGTGAATTCGGTAAAGTTATAACTTTTGAAGCATGCGTTTCTTCCTTCCTACGATTGTTTATTATCCATTGACAATCTATATGCCGGCACTATGCTAAACTCTTCCTTAAACCTTGAATGAACTAATAATTAGTTTCGTATTACAACGATCCTGTTCAGATTGTCGTGATTCCTTCTCGCGAGCGATTGCAAAATGCATGCCGCGGCAATAGCATAATGCTTTTTGAGTGTTTCATACGAAATGAGACAATTGCTTCAGCCATAGACAAAACTGGGACTGGGACGAAAAAGTTTTATGTGTGTGAGTCCAATCTTGGTATGGATAAATATCCTTGGACATATACAGACAGCGCCATTTGTCCCACATTAAGCAACTAGGCTTGTGTAGTGGATACCGCAGATGGTTGATACACTACACAAATACATTTTTTTTTGTAAATAAATACATATATAAATGAAAAACATCCATAACTCGGGTACCCCTGTCCGTATTCATCATACAAACATGTGCCCCTAGCGGGATTCGAACCCGCGACCTTTTGGTATATGACCACTACAGCAAACAGGTCGTCAAAAATCAGTGATACATGGCCCGATTTTAGTGCGTTGTTTTTTTTATTCTAAAGACTAAAGAAGGGATTGGTTTTAGCCATGTTTGATGAAAGTCGGTTAAGTCGTTTCGAAGATATTAGCTATTAACACATTTTTTTAGTGTACTTCGATTTATCATGATCTTTCGAGGCTTTTCTAAATCTATCTATTTTTAATCCGGAGATAAGTTCTCAGCCATGTTTGATGGAAAAAACATGAAGATAGCTTTTAACACTATCTTTTGGTCTAGGCCTACCTGGACGATATAATACCATTAATACCATTTATTTTCCACACAGACATAAATATAAATATAAGCTGTATATAAGTGTAACAAGACATTAAAGAAGGTTTGTACTAATGAAACTATCCCAAGACTGAGAAAACATTTATAGAATGATACTTGAGATTATTGTATTCCTTCCGTCTAATCTGAATTTGAAATTTGAAATTTGAATTGAAATTGAATATTAATTTCTTCGATAAATAATGTTAGGGGTTTTCTAAACTTACAATGTATAATTATTTCGTAGGAGTATGCCAACAGGTATGTCCAGACAACCATAGTGATACCGCCGCGCTGGAAGTGATATCCATATTTATCACAATATTACCTCTATTATCTCAATGTAAAATTTATGGATAAAGTACTTAAGTTATTATTAATAATAATGTATAATGTGGTTGTAACAATGACACGAGATGTGCAATGTGTCGTGCATGGTTTGCTAAATATTTCCTGCATAATAATAATAAATCATTTATTTTTCCAGACAATAAGGTCCATCTTTGTTAGTACAGTCACCTATAACTACGTTAATAAACAGTGGTAGACATTGAAAATTTTGAAAATTCATAACATCCGCCTTATGATTATGTTTAGGTATCCTATAGGTCATATAGTTGGTGCCGTTGTGTGTTTGATAAAAGCTTCTTTATCTTTATTGTGCCCATAACTTTTACGGAAAACATATTTTTCTTCCATTCTCCCACATACAAACCATCCATCTTTCTTTCCCCCCTATCGACATTCATTACTCTCTTAGTAACATCATATCCATACCAAGCCAAATGATTTCCTTTCAAAGTTTTTGTCCCGGGTGCGTTTATCATAATAATAATCATTTATTGCTTTCCATGGTTACATAGGTCTTAATTTAAAAAATGTTTACGGGCACGTCAATATAAATTTATGTAATATAATAAGGTCGGCTTAACTAAACATAAATTTATTTTCTCTAAATTATGTGCGTGTGAGAAAATACAATGTACAATTTGACCAAATAATATTATATATCAATTAATAATAATCGCCCACGGCAAAAATAAGATTATAATTAAAATAGTCAACAATATTACGTCTTATATCCTAATTAAAAGTTAATTGAATTAAAATTATGTCAAGATTTTCATTATAGGCCAATTGTTTAGATAAATAAAACAACAATGGTTTAAACTACATTGTTACTATATGTATTGCATAAAAATGTACAAAGAGTTGTTCAGTAGTGGACTCTTGGTATATCAATAATAAACGGCCCGTTAAATATTGGGAAATGGAATTTTTCTTGTCACATTTTAATACCATCATCACTCCCTGGCCTCTCATCCAGGTTATCAGGTTGGTACTGCTGCCACAGTATTGTACGTGCTAACATTTTTTTTTATGCACGACGGATTCGTACTTGAATGTCCGTCTGGCTAGCTACCACCATATTATCTAAATCTGCCGCCAAGCAGTAATGTTAATAGCATTGTTGTGTTCCGGTTGTCAGAGATAAGATTTCCAGTCCCCCAAATGTATTGGGGTTTCCGGATCAGTACGCTTCCCCCTTCGACCTGGACCGACATCGACTTCGTATAATGGAAGACAGATGGTTGATATTTGGAGTTGGAAGCCTATATCTATCTGTGTGTATATATGTTTGTCTGTGGCATATTATAGCGTCAACGCCTGGAACGATTTAAAAATGGTTTTTGCGAATGGGTCTAGACTTTAGAGTCCTGTATGTCGAAGATTTTTGAGAACTCCTCACCAGTGACACAGCTACCTGTCACTAGTCACATCAGGCGTCTTTAACGACACAGGTAAACGACGACGATTAAATAATACCAAGTTATAGCTCTTAATGCCGAGGTTGATAAATATAACAATTCAATAATATTACAGTACTATTGCCACACACTGTAGTATAATATTAATGATCCTGCTTAACTATAGTTCCGGTGTATAGATCGTCCGTCCGCCTTGAGCTATGGTAAATACTAGGTAAATAATAATTACAATTTACATAGTATTTTATGAACATGATGTATTTATTGTAAACATGCAAAGTTCAAAAGACAAATGTTGTTAATTATCTGATGTGGTTAGTATGAGTAACCTTTAATCAGTTTGGGGGTAAAACTGGGGCCCAATCTCCATGATTGAGGTCTATCGCTAAACCAATTGTTAAAAATCTGGTCATATGCGTGTCGACCCACCGCTGTCAGAGTATATATATTTTTTTTATGCACAACGGGTTATCACTTGACCTCAATCACACCTGATGTTAAGTGTTATATTTCAAAGACAAAGTAATTTTTGCACTTGCATATAATTTATATCCAACTGCTCCAAAATGAAGGGTAATGTTTTTCGAGTGTATGTATATACTTGTAGATTTCTACTTGAACTAAAAAACACGGCAGAATATTTTGTTTTTAGCAAACGGAATGTTGGACTTTTAACCATAAAACGTGTCCAATGACACTGAAACATTTCTATGACCACCTCATTTAGGATAAAGGTCATGACGTTATTATCCCTTTATCGAAAAAGTATTTAAGACTACCTTCCATAATTTATCAGACATAATACAGAATATAAAACAATCACCCCCATTTTATATATACGCGAGGTAAGTACCCTAAAAAATTAGAAATATATATTTTTATATATATATATAATATATATATATATATATAATATATAATATTTCGGACACTTACACCAATCATCCAGTCCCAAACTAAGCATTTATGCATTATAAGTACGTATTATCATGCCAAATTTCCATTTCATAACTCTTATAGTCTCCTAAGAAAACAGTTGTGACAAACAGATAGACCAACAAACGGACATGACGAATATAAATAATAATAATAATATTTATTTGAATTCTACTCCAAAAAAGCTTACATCGTAGATTATATATACATACGTTTCACACTTAAAACTATCACTTGCGAACATTTACTTAATTCATTCTAATGTTCAACTCTATACATATAAGGGTTCCTACTTTGACTACGAAACCCTAAAAAGGTGTTTCTAAAAGAAGACTCAATGTTATCGATCGACATCGGTACAAATGCTTTGCTTTATACTAGAAACCTCATGAGGTAAATATCCTGGCTGGTGGCTTAAGTACCTCCTTTCCGTCAATGCCTGAGGCGAAGTATCATTAACCATGTTTACAGCCTTGAAGAAAAAAAAAGATATTCTGTTTTCCGGATACGACAGACGTAGTTTGACAGGATGTCAAAAGTACAGAGTAAATATAATAAAGCGAGGCAACGATATCCGGTGGCCAAGTGGCTAAGTACAGTCAGCTATACGTCAAACATCAACAAACATTTGCAAATTCAGGCGTTATTAGATCTGGTGCATTGTATTTATATTTATATTGATACTAGAAGCACCATATTTTAGTTGCATTAGTCGATTAATCATTTCCCAGACAGTGAACTTCTTTCTATTTATCTTTGTTCTTCAAGGGAAGTTTATATATATATATCAGTTTTATGTGACATAACAAGTATCTTTATGTATTTATTTAATTTACATGGCATATTTTTATTCCTTTGACAGGAATGTCCTGTCTTTATGCAACTAGCGACGGTAACTCGTCTGCTCTGGGTACGACAGTAAACCAGCGCTGAGCTCTTATAAGCTCAGCATATAGCTGAGTCGTTTCCCTTTCACTGCTGCGACACTTATCTGAGTGTTCTGTTATTTTATTTGCCTAACAATTGTTGTATATGTGTCGAAGTGGCGAATAAACAGTTTATTTCTTTCTTTCTTTCTTAAACACACTTCTTTTTATACACGATGCATGTTCTACGCTGAGTTCAACACACCATTGATGTGTTGTAAAACTGCGCCTTATTTCTTCTATCTCAATTTCTTTTGTAAACATAACAATTTCTTTTGCAAAGACAATATTTATCTTACTTCTCTTATTCTGCTATTGGCAATAAAGGCGATGCGTTTTTTGAAAACCATAAAAAATAAGCTGTAAGTGCTATGTAGTTGCGGTTTTTAGGGGATTGTCTTGAAGCCTTTTTTGTAAATCTTACATAGATTTACAGATTTATATTCATCAAAGCTATTCATTTTGCAATGGACTACGATAGTTGCGGTAAATGACAATTCTATGATTGTTTTATTCTATGGTCTTCACTACACTATCTCTGAAATTGAACAGAACGTAACATAGTGTGTGATACTTAAGTATCTCTGCAAAGAGATCAATTTTTAAGTCGCTCGATACGATTCACGCTCATAATATATCCAAACGATTTGAACTTCCTCAACTACCTGCTGTCAAGATTGTGTCGTGATAATATTCTCATTTACATGCCTATTTCAAAAGTTTAACTTTAATTGACTTTGTATAATTGATATAATTTGTTAAATATATCTAAGATTTTTTTACCTGCTATTACATTTAACATTTTTTAAGTAGTGCTTATAGTGAAATATCCGCCTCCGTGGCTCAATGTAAACAACATTGGGTTTACGATTTGGAGGTCGCGGGTTCGATCCCCTGCGGGGTACATGTTTAAGTACTCGGTTTGGTTGGTGGTAGGGATTTTAAATGTCCGCCTGGCTATCTACCACCGTCTTATATAAATCTGCCGCCAAGCAGCAGTTAATAGCATTGTTGTGTTCCGGTTGTCAGAGATAAGATAGCCAGTCCCCCAAATGTGTTGGGGTTTCCGGTTCAGTACGCTTCCCCCTTCGACCTTATCTTCACTTAACATCAGGTGTGATTGAGGTCAAGTACCAACCCGTTGTGCAATGAAAAATAAAAAAATAAAAAATATATGCGAACACGGCCCTTATCCAAAATCAATAACAAGTGTCCATAACCGCATTTTATTGATTTATCCAGGGAGCGGCTGTTGCACCTCATCGCAAATATTAAATTCTCTTAAAAATTGTTGTGTCATTCATTATGCATTTTCTACAAGGAACTAGAACTCCGAAGGTTGTACTTCATAGAAAAGAGTACAAGCTGAGATAAGAACGCTTTAAAAATTAGTCTCTTTAAGTCATTCAATTGGAGAGCGTCACACATACTGTTTAGAATTGGGTTAAAGATGCATTGCAAGGTACGCCTCGCCCCCGCCTCATCCGCCTCTGGTGTGATTTACGGCTGGGATTCCACAGGGCCGCATATAGTGGATGGTACCTAACTGTCAGTCAGTCATCCATTATGAACATTTAAAATAGGGCCAATGGAATTCTTTCGTACAGATTTGTCACTCAGGACGTCAGGATTAATAGTAATTCTTAGCTTACGATACGAATCACTTTATGTTATTATGCAAGTCCACAGACATAACTCACACCTGAAGCCGCGGTGAGACCTCAGGCGATTACGAATATTGCTGTCAGTCCATGGGACTGCGCACCTGCACCGCGGATTCAAACACGAGTCGTAAAGTCACTACCTTTATCCCAAATGGGGTAGTCAGAAATATCCGTAACATAAAAGTTTGGGTGTTCCATTTGCGGAGTACATTAAATAAATAAATAAATAAATAAATAATAAATAGACATACACACAGCGCCATCTAGTTCCACAGTAAGCAACTATATGCTTGTGTTGTGGATACCAGATGGTTGATATAATACATAAATACATTTTTTTGTAAATAAATACTTATTATAAATGAAAACGTCCATAACTCGGGTACACATGTCCGTATTCATCACACAAACATATGCCCCGAGCGGGATTCGAACCCGCAACCTTTTGGTATAGTGGTCAGAGTTGCTAACCATTACACCAAACAGGTCGTTAACATTGCGGAGTTGGTTTTAATTAAAAATTTTAATAATGAACAAACTCCGCAATGTACTCGGAATTCGATCAACCGTTCTTCGGTCAAAAGTAATTCGATATACCATAGTAAACCCACGCGAGCCCAGTGCGGATTAATGGACTTGTGTAAGACTACTCGGTCACCTAATAGTCAGTGTTGTCAAGCCACCTACTTGGCTTAACGACTGCCTTTAACCGATAATTCAACATGCCCTCCGAAGCATTCGACTAAAAATGTCTCTTACTAGAGACAATCATCGATCCAAGAAGCGACAACGATAACATTGTTTAATTTCGCTTATTGTCATTTCATCCACCTTCGGCCTCATCTTCACTTAATATCAGGTGTGATTGAGGTGAAGTACTAATCGTTTGTGCATAAAAAAAATTTAGAATCAATACCGAATTTGCATGCGCCACGAGTTGCTCACTTGTCATGCCTTGAATAATAAAACCTTGTCTCAATCCGGCCCTGGTGATATCAGACCATTTAAAGCACCATTTATAATTCAATTAGTCAGAGTTCAGTGAAGATGAACGTACGTCAAAAGGTGTACCTATACCTATTTATTTTAAAGAGGTCTGCAATCATGTAGGTCTTTGAATAGCGTGTCTTTAACTAAGAAAATGTTAATGACAGGTAAATATGTTAATGTCGCAGGCACATGATATATTTATTGAAACGAACCTAAATACGATAGATTAGATTAGATTAGATTTATTTAGTTCACTTTTACAATACATACAGTTTCGTAAATTTATGAAATCTAAAATAAAAGTGATTGTCAAACATAAAACAAAAAATAATAACATAAAAAACAAATACCTGTATACAATAGTAAAACATATTGTTATATGTATGTCAAAATTAATTAAGAAAGTATAAGTATATAACCATTGTTACGTCAACGTCATACCATTTTAGAATAATCAAAATGAAATAAAACAAAACAAAATAAAATATAAACCATGTCATGAGATTATTGATATGCCATAATCACCTTTGATATTATCAACACACACATATTAGCAGCTTATGAGGGTTCCCTTACTAAAAATATTTTTTTTATCGCCTCCATGGTTCAATGTAAAAAACATAGGGTTTACGAATCGGAGGTCGCGGGTTCCATCCTTGGGTTTGGTTAGTGGTTTGGCATTGCTACCAGTATCTGATCTAATTCTGCCGCCAAACAGACATACACAAAGAATTTTGTACATATTTACAAAAACGAAATAGTAAATACACATTTACAAATTAAAAAATAATAAATATATAAAACACACATTTACAAATCAAAAATTTGTCCCAAATCTTGCTGAAATGGAAGGGTGCCTAAGTAACGACTTCGATTGCAGTGTCTGTAGGTATGTGTGTGTGTGTGTACATGTTTATTTGGTATGTACGATAGTTGAGTACTTTTGTTAACCTACCACCGAGCGGCGCGGGCGTCTGCCGGTGTGGGTAGGCTGATTCCGCTGTAATACATTCGTCCCCATGCAGTCAACCCGTGGTATGAATATGGTCACGGCAGACCGCACATTATGATGTTAAGAAACAAGTAACCAGCAATTGGAGCATGATGTTACAGTGGTTGTAGGGTGAGTTATGTTATGTGTTAATTGGGGTTCGATACATGTTGCGTCAACATCTACAATGAGGAAGTATGAGACATGGTTACGTTGTAAAACGATTGGTTTGAACTTGCATACATTCTCAGATCACATCGCACTACTTTAAAATCTTTGGTTTGCGTTGCAACCGCCACTTTGTGACACTAAAGTTTACTGTGTGTTTCTAAAACGGTCTATTTTAATGAATAAATGTTTTAACCGCCTCCTTGGCTCAATGTAAACAACGTTGGGTTTACTTTTCGGAGGTCGCTGGTTCGATCGCCAGCGGGGTACATGTCTAAGTACTCGGTTTGGTTGGTGGTAGGGCATTTTCAATGTCCGCCTGGCTATCTACCACCTTCTTATCTAAATCTGCCGCCAAGCAACAATGTTAATAGCAAGATAGCCAGTCCCCCATATGTGTTGGGGTTTCCGGGTCAGTACGCTTCCACCTTCGACCTCATCTTCACTTAACATCAGGTGTGATTGAGGTCAAGTACCAACCCGTTGTGCATAAAAAAAAATCATACAAAAATTTACCGCTCATGGGATTTGAACTCGCAACCGTTGGGTTTGCTGACAGGGTCACTATCCACTACACCAATCGGTCGTCTAATCACCTAGATGTTTGTTCATTTGTGAGATTGATTTGTTATTTAAGAGTTTTCAGTGTATATAAATAATAGATAGTCTTCCTAAAACTTTAAAAAATGAAATTTAAAATTTTTTAAGTGTTATGTTTTACCACTTTTGATATGCAACGGTAAGGAATGATGTTTAAATACTACTTTAATAAAATAACTAGAAGTAATTAAAAATATACAAACGGCCTTATTGAGAACCTCCTCCTTTTTGAGGTCGGTTGAAAGCCCTTTCACACATCTTTCTTTAGTGTTACTTGTATTTTTACAAAAAAATTAGTAATTAAAAATCATTATTTAATGTTCCTTACCAAAAATGTAAAAAAACTGATTTATTTATAGAATCACCTAGGTATTTGCGGATTTATTTCAGTAACTATTTGACGTAAACAATTGAATGGTAGGTAGGTAGATTTGTCGCGGCTTCGGAGAGAGGGCTTTTTAAAGAGAAGGGACGAGGTTAGCTGTCGAACTCTCGATAGAGACTAATTTAATTATTTTCTTTAAAGCTAATCCTTGGCTCCACGCAGGATGCTCTCATCTTATAAAATGCGCTGAGTCCGCCGTTCAGACTTCTGCCCGGGCGCTATCGCAGAGCGCGTGGGCGGTAGAGTCTGCATGACTAGGTAGACTCAAGTAAATACTAGATCAGCGCCTGAAGATATAGAAATTCCAAGTCTCTGTCTTAATAGTTATAGTATTTCTCATAAATTGTCGATTGTTCTATGTAGGTTACCAATTTTTCTATTGGTATTCGGTCTAATCGAGGAGATCAATATCTAACTTGCCTGATTATATTTTATCGCATGATTCATAACTTGATAAGGTTTGAATAGGTTGATGAAAGCAAGTCTGAACTTCAACTCTTCATTGTTAACGAGGGTCGAGTTTAGTGAATACGTTACTCAACGAAGTGCCGACTGGAACTGAAGAGAGGTGGAAACTTGGTTAAGAACTCATGAGAGACTGTCGTGAGAGATGACATGGATCCACTTACCATGAACAGTGCAGCGCTTAGTAGAGAAACAACGGGGCGCATACCTCGTGCCACCGGATAGCTGTGCGCCCCGTTGTTTCACTCTGAGAGCTAGTATAACGACATATGAAACTTTGAAGCAAATGGAACGGCATATGCTAGTCTAATGAACGGAAGATCATACTGTATAATACAGGTAATATTGAAGTAAATATCGTGTTTAATATTGCGTAGTTTAAATAAATATTTGACATTGTCATAACAATGGTTACTTACTGTTATTATTACGAGTATTATTGTATAATTAAGTAATTTTATCAGTTAACTGCAGGTACATCCTAAACCTAGGGAAAGATACATAATAAGCACTCTGGTTCGGTATCGTCACATGATAGACACCTATCAATACTAAGGCCCGTATTAATAAAGAATTCTCAAGATTGAAAACAATCTTGTGGCCGGTGTCAAGTAAACGTGTTGATTAACTAACCTAACTTGAGACCTGAAAAGCACGTGCATACTCAAACAGTACTCACTTGAGAGGTGCGCGTATTAATAAACGAAACTCAAGACTGTCATTCATTCGCCGTTGAGACGAATACTTGAGAAGTGATCTCAGCTGAGTAGATCTCAAGATTGGTTTATAAATTAGCACGGAGCAAGAGATAGCTTTAACTTCTTAAAACGCATCTCGGGTGATACAGCCTCAAGACTTGATTGGTTTATTAATACTGGCCTAAGATTAGTTTCAGAACCATCTTGAACCGAGTGCGGGAAATAAGAAACAAGCCAACAGTCCCTAGTGTGGTCCACTCCAGACTAAGATGGCATATGAATGAATGGAAAGGATCCATGGAACTGCAATATGTGAAATACGAGGATATTATGAAGTTCTGCAAGAAGACTGGAAAGTTTGATGGACAGATTGAACCAGGCTCGCAGTAAACAATGATCCAGACAGGAAATAGGATGGAATAGTTTCTCCTGTGGACTAAACATTCATCTGAAGCCTGCAGTTGTCCCACCACCAATATCAATTCTGTCAGTTATCCAATCTAATGAATCTAACTAATATTAATAATGGGTAATAGCTGAAAATCAGTGTTTTGCTCTCTGAGCAATTATATACACTGAGCTATGACCCATTTGTACGGCTGTAGCACACACATACTCTATTGTATCCTGATGTTACTTTTATGAATTGTTATAAAATATGTTTATCCAATTGCTTTGGAACTTATTGTATGTGTGTGACTGGAGATACAAATAAACGATCTATCTATCTATCTATTATAAATGCGAAAGTTTCGATGATTGTTTCTCAATCACGGCGAAACCGACGAACAGAGTTTGGGTGAAATTTTGGTATATAGCCAAATATACCCTGGATATAAAACATATGATTTTATCCCGATAAAGTGAGTAGTTCCCGCGGGAAAACAAATTAAACTCAATCTAATCTAACTACTATTATAATTATGCGAAAGTTTGGATGTTTGTTTGTTTGTTTGTTGCTCAATCACGGCGAAACGGATGAACGGATTTGGATGAAATTTGGTATATAGGATAAGATAAGATAAAGATAAGATAAAATTTATTTCAATATAAAAATTAACCTAAATACATGACTTATTCTATAGTAACATAGTCCAAACAATACTATATTATGTTACCTAAACTAAGTAAATGTTTACTTGTGTCTTAGGCAACACGATTGCTAAAACAAAAATAATGGGACCTATACTTACACTTAAATTAAATAAACAATAAAACATTTCCTATTTACTCTTAAATAACCTTACTTTACATTTACCTATCTACTCACTTACTCAGAATGCGTGATTATCTTACAATTAGGACCTAAGCTACTAGGAGAATATCTTATCTAAATCAGCCGCCAAGCAGCAATGTTGATGGCATTGTTGTGTTCCGGTTGTCAGAGATAAAATAGCCAGTCCCCCAAATGTGTTGGGGTTTCCGGGTCAGTACGCTTCCACCTTCGACCTCATCTTTACTTAACACCAGGTGTGATTGAGGTCAAGTACGAACCCGTCGTGCATAAAAAAAAAAAGAATATACCTTGATTCAAACATATGATATTTTTATCCCGATAAAGTGAGTAGTTCCCGCGGGATAAACAAATTAAACTCAAATTAGTTTTCTATGTAAGCGAAGCCGCGGGCGGAAAGATAGTAATTTTATATTTTACACTTTGTTTTAGATATCATAAGTTTTAAATTATGATAATGACATTGTAAAAGTAGGTAAGTACATTTCAAAAACTTCGTAGAGTCTGACCTTTTAACACCGGACTCAAAAAGGGGGGTGTTATCAGTTTCACCACTACTATGTGTGTGTTGGTCTGGCGCACCGTAGGTCTTAAACAGGTGAACCGATTTGGATGCGGTTTTTATTTGAAAGCAGATTTTCTAGCGGTGGTTCTTAGACATTTCGTATCATGTATATTTTCTAAAGTTTCAGTTTATTTTATCCAAACTTTCTTGTCGCCTCTCTTTTTAGGAAAATAAAGCGTCCATCCTTTATTCCCAGTAAAATACTCGCAAGAATTGATAAACAGGGAATCGTTAAGATCACTACACGTCATCATATATCATCTACTTACTTGATAAAGACATATCGAACAACCATTTTGTCACGCGCGAAATGATAAATAGCTTGACTTTATCTATCTAAACATATGCAAGCCATATTTTACCATCCACTTCCTAGACACGAGCGGCCATGGCAGATGGTACTGTACCATACCAGATATAAGTAGCTTGAATATCGTAATAATAAGAAAACAACGAACATTAACAACATTAGGTTTACGGTTCGGAGGTCGCGGGTTCGATCGATTTTAAAATGTCCGCCTGGCTAACTACCACTATCTTATGTAAATCTGCCGCCAAGCAGCAATGTTAATAGCATTGTTGTGTTCCGGTTGTCAGAGATAAGATAGCCAGTCTCCCAAATGTGTTGGGTTTTCCGGGTCAGTACACTTCCACCATCGACCTCATCTTCACTTAACATCAGGTGTGATTGAGGTCAACTACGAACCCGTCGTGCATAAAAAAGAAATCTACATTATAAGATTACCTACAAACCAACAGTTTGATATGTGGTATAATTTGGTCGATCAGTAGTCTATTTTCTACTTACTACTAACCCATAAACTAATCAGTCCATCCAATTAGTCGGTTAAAAATAGAATATAGATTACTGGCCGATACAGATGTACCTACCTGTCCGTCCAATTGGTCGGTTAGTAATCATAGAATATGGAGGGAGATTATTAAACATAGCTGTACTACAGAGTAATCTTGCGACGACGGGTGGTAGGGTTCCACCTGGGATGCCGACGGTAGATGGAGGTGTGGGAGTTGGGCGACGTGAGAGGTGAAATAGGGTCGTGGTATCTGCACCTATTGGTCCAGCAGACTTGCACAGGAGATGTCGGCAAATAAACGTCCACGGAATAATTTGAAGTTGGCGTTTTATTTAATACTCCCACGTTTATACAAACCCAATGTTGTTTACATTGAGCCACGGAGGCGGTTAAAAGATTACTGGTCTACCAACTGTACCTCAGATCAAGTTATCTATTCAATTGGTCGGTTGGTAATCTTAAAATAGTAGATTAATGACCGATCAATTGGACTAGTCCTTATCTAGCCACACAACAGTATGAATAAACCAATTATTCCTACATTTACTTATTAAAAGGTAGAACACTACATTCGTAAGTTTATACAATGCCGTCAAGGTTATAAACAACAAAACGTTTTGAATGGTCGTTGAAGGTCGCGCCCTGTGGAGAGGTTTATGTCCAGTTCTGGAATTATGATATAGCTTTGGACTTAGCTTGATGATGATGGACTTATATAGTTATTAATTGCTCTTAGGTGACAATAACGTTGGTTGAAAGTGGAGTAGGTACCTGTAGTCGATACACTGACTGTACATATACGTACGTACGTAGATACGTATCGCGAGTATGTCACCATAGTTAATTTTTTTTTTCGAAATCCTTATTAGGTGTTGCTAGGCATCGTGAGTGAAATTGTTTCCATGGTTCAAAATTATTATTTTGAAATAAATATCTATCCTCATACAAACGTGACCAGTCTGTATTGACAGTATTTATGAATAGAAAATTTACATTTCGATAAAAAAAAATTACCATGAAAAATGTCGTCATTTTAAAGTACTACAAAGTTATTTTTGCGGTGGATCAGTTTTATTTTGTGTCGAGTTTCTATGAACTATTGACAGACCCAATTACATGTCTTAGTTGGTCGACTATTAAGTGTGACTATTTTTTTAATTCCGCTAATATAAGCTACTACTATGAATTTAAAATTTTCGACATCATAAGTTTAGTTTAGTTTTGGCCCCTAAACAATCCCCATGTTAAATTTCCCACGCATAACTCTACCAGAAATCAGGTTACCTATTTCATAAAGAACCCTGTATCTAAAAAATAATGATTAGGTCTTTCAAAAATATGTCAAGGTTGTATTGATTATTTTTTCGATACACGGTTCTGTATATGAAATAGGTAACCTGATTTCTGGTAGAGTTATGCATGGGAAATTTAACATGGGGATTGTTTAGGGGCCAAAACTAAACTAAACTTATGATTTCGAAAATTTTAAGAGTATTCATATAACTTATGACTTCATATTATAATGGAACACTCTTTATTCTCTTTGTTATTGGCCTTGTATGCTCTACTGCTAAGTACAAATGTTGAAGAATCAATAAACAAGTTAGTTTTGCTTCTACTCTCGTATTAAATCACGATAACCTACCTAACATTTATTGCTTTTTGAATTTTTTTTACTCCACATCTTATTGCGATGTTAGCAGTTAGTAAGTCTATTACAGTTAGTTAGTGGGCTTACTAATTTCGTACTTTCGACGTAGATAATTATAACTCTTGCGCAACGAGGCCCCAGTCGCTTCTGCAGTCACGATCATACTTTATCAACCAACTTCATTTCGCTTTCACGAAACTAACCAGCGAAAAATTCACCTTACAAAATTGTATGAGACGGTAACACTGCGGTAGTTCGCTGATGGCAAATATAAGTTTGTTAAAGACACAAAACAGCAAAAATTATATCAAAACGTCAAAGGCGAGTTGCATAACCTCGTACCCAATACAATAATAATAACGAATGTCGCTGCAAAAAAAAACGAAAGTACTAAGAATTGGAGCGGACAATTGATCACAAAGGCACGAGTTTGGGGTTAAAAAAAGGATTAGACGACATAAAGCACGAGACTGTATTGTAGGTGGTGTTTTTGCGGTCACTGAGGCTTGAAACAAAAAATAATAATCATTAAGTTACCTACCTAGCTGATTATGAGATGCAAGTATTCGCACCAACCAGGTAAGGTGTCACGAAGCATCCAGTCGCGATATTCTACAGCGAACGCGCGTAACGTCGCTGACGACGTCAATGCCTGCTATCTGGTATGCCTTGATCCTATCGATCCCCGTGATCGTAATGACCGCTAATATCTTAACATTATCACATTTTGTTCAGTACATCAAAAACAGTAACTTTTGATTATCAGGAAATAGAATAGATTTTATTGTGACATACCGCATGCGTTTGCTTATTTCTAGCCTCATACATTAATCTTAATTACTCTCAATAATTTCATCTTTTCTTTTACTATATTTAAAACATCTTTGTTCGTTTTTTTAAAAAGGGAAAATGCTGGGACACCTTATACGATACGATTATTTCATCAAAACCATAATAGAAAGAAGAATAGAGGGGAAAAGAAAAAGAGGAAGACCGAGAATAAGCTACATGGAGCAGATAAAAGAGAATTTGAACATCGTGTCGTATCAGGAGGTCGAGAGGAACGCGGAGAGCAGAGAGACATGGAAAAAACTCCACCAGCAAGAGTAAATATGTATGGCTCTTAAATAATATGATGACATTAATCTTATATAATGTAGGTATAAATTAATGTATTGCCTTTTTGTACCATAAAGCGTTTGCAAACAAACAAACAAAATAAATAATCGAGCACTAAGCTAAAGAGTGAATTTTATAAATTTGTCATGCATGAGGTATTTATTCCATTTAATGTTGTCGTACATTGATATATTGAAAGGTAGAATATTATAGAAAAAAAACCTAATTTTACTTGATACCCGGGACTCGACAATATACAGGAATAAATTTAATTCGTGTTATTCCTGTTTACTGGGGACTCTACTCCTGATTACAAATATCTTTCCATTAGGAACCATAACGAAACGAAACCTTTTATTTTTTTTATATTGTTCTCTATTGTTAGGTAGTTTAATACCTATTAAAAATAGAACCTGCAATCTATTAAAATGATAATGATTAGATCTAAATCAATTAAAAACGTAATCCATTCATTGTTCAGCTATTCTAGGCTTCCCTATTAGCAATTAATTTATTAATCGAAGTGAAATCCGTTCAGAGGTCAAATTGCAAACGCCTGTACCGTCCAATGCAATTTTTAACTCTGCAACGTTATTGGCGAAGACAAATCATTTCCGCTTAATGCATTTGTAATAAAGTTCGTAATCGTTTGAATAGGTATAACATTTACATAGGTACCATTAATCAAAAGAGTGTCTTCATGAGAAATTGAGCACATTAAATAAATAAATAAATATCTATGTACATACACACAGCGCCATCTAGTTCCACACTAAGCAACTAGGCTTTTATTATAGATACCAGATGGTTGATAAACTACACATATATTTTTTTGTAAATAAATACATATATAAACGAAAAACATCCATAACTCGGGAATATATATCTGTATTCATCATACAAACATATTATGCCCCTAGCGTTGCTTAGTGTGGATCTAGATGGCGCTGTGTGTATGTGCAAAGATCTTTATTTAATTTTTGGAACACCCAAATACTAATGTTTGGGAAATCTCTGACCACCCCAATTACGATAAATGTCGTGACGTTATGGATGTATCTCAACACGACTATCCAATCTTGTATAATGAGGCCCTCAAAGTCGTATTGATGAATTGGAAGACTTTCCTTGTGTCTCTCAGCGCTTATATGCGATATTGCTATATTGATTACGTCAGGCGCTGGTATTGTTCAAGATGAGGGCGTCATTTCCTACCACCTACCACTGCACTGCTACAATAAATACACGGCTATAATGCTACCCTCGAGCTGCAGTCTACCGTACTTCCGATCTTACCCGCGACTTCAAGCATGTAAACGAAGTCCAAGTCCGCATCTATGAGGGCTTTGACGGAAAAGTGGGAGTTATAAAAATCCATTTTTAGAAGCAGTCTCCACAGATAAGTTTAATACAGGAGTGGCCAACAGGTCGATTAAACGTGAAGAGAATTGAGGTAGTTAGAAACGGAAGAAGTTTTCGAATACATGATGTCAATACAAGAAATAAAGATAAACTTGCAGGTCATATAAGTCGCCTCCACAAAGTCAGTATGTCATTCAAAGGGTTATGTAAAATAATAATTAATAATTTTGTAATATAAAAACCTTTTTTTTTTAAAGAGCGACCTCTCGAGTTTCTTGCTTGTTATGGTTATTTCCCTTTTCTACTATCTGTCTTGCAGTCCACCGCACGAAATATTTTTGCACCCAAGTAGGACCTACACCTCACAAGTCAAAAGTTTGACCAACCCTGGTTTAATGAATCATGGTAATATTCTGTCTTGTAGCCAATCGGCAGTTACTCGTACCTACACGTTTCTAACTGTACTATCTTCCTAGTTTTGACACAGTAAACTGTGCCTCGTGACTTTGATAAGGAAGTGATCGGATCACGAGAGCTTTGTCCGAACGCGGTGAAAGTGGCTAAGTTGAGACATAAGAGCCGCTTAAATTAGCCTATCCGTAGGCTAAGGATTTTAGACTGACATACATTAAATTATACAACAAAGTCGTGATGAACACAACGTAGATGTAGAGTGTAATAATTATAGTCCATTATTAACCCCCAACAAGAAACGACGGGTGCTATGTTGTGTTTGCAGTCTTTGTCTGGATCTACGTCAATACGCCATGTTAAAATAGTTTTTGATGCATTTAGATATTGTAGTTTTCGACAATGTTAAGATAGTTGGTTTGGTTTATCTGGGTCATTTAAACATTTGACGACCGATTGGGGTAGTGGATAGTGACCTTGTCAGCCTAACCAACGGTTGCAAGTTCGAATTCCGTAGGGGATAAATGTTTATGTGATGAATACGACCATTTATTTCTGAGTCATGAGTGTTTCTATAAATGTCATACAAGCTTTTGTTAGTTTAGGACTAGATGATTGGTGTACGTGTCCGAACTTTTGAAAATATTTGAAAATATCTGTATAATGTCCAATACAGACAGCGCCATCTAGTTCCACACTAAGCAACTAGGCTTGTGTTGTGGATACCAGATGGTTGATACACTACACAAAGACATTTTATTTCTGTAAATAAATACATATATCAATGAAAAACATCCATAACTCGGGTACACGTGTCCGTATTCATCATACAAACACATGCCCCTTGAGGGATTCGAACCCGCGACCTTTTGGTCAGAGTCCTTATACATTCACACATCTAGGTTCACTTCACATTAAGCGATTAGGCTTTTATTACGTACACTTCTTCTTTTCGAGGCAATGGCAAAAATTATAATGACCTAAAGTAGTTTGGCCCAAAAAGTAGCAACGTACATACACTAGATGGTTATTATACTACACAATTTTTTTTTTTTTTTGAAAAATATGTACCTATTATAAATGATAATTCGAATACATGTGTCTGTATATGCTGAATATAGCCAAATGTCTCCTAGCGGGATTCGAATCCGCGACCTTTTAGTATATAGCAGTCAGTTTTTCTAACCGCACTACCACAGAATTAATATATTACTACCGTACCACTACACCAAATAGAAGTTTTAGTGAAACGGTTGGTCCTAGTTTTCTATATTAAGCAGAATTAGTGGCCTACAGTGGCAAAGCACTGTTACAGCCGTATTTATAAATCGATCTTGAGATCGCGCCTCAGTATCAATACAATTTTTTTTGATACCGTTTTAATATGCAACAGATTCTCAAGCGTCAACTTAAGGTCATCTCAATCTTGAGAACAGTATATTAATAGAAAGAAAGAAAATTTATTTATTGCCAACAAATATAGAAAATTTCGTAGGTATAACATTTTGCATAATTAAATGTATTTGTGGCAAAGGGATTGGGCGTCAGCATTTGCTGCCAATATGTCGTACGGCTATTGACAGCGCTGGTTTTCAGCGCAACCCCTCTCTCACTTAGGTTTTCAAAATAAAACAAGTCAGGCGCGTCCCACATACACTTATGTGTGAGGAAAAAAAACAGGAAAAAAAGGAAAAAACCACTGTTACCTACTTGCGAGTGTGATAATAAAAATAAATTCATATAATATAATACGCGCCTTAGTTTAACGCAAATCCAATATTTCACATTGGCCAGGAGGCTGTGCCCCAGCATATATTGTAGGTAAAATCCTTTTAACCTGTTTTCTCTTTCCGTCATCCATTCTTCACACCACATACACATTAAAATAAAACACATGCATATGAATAAAGCTTTGTTTATTTTATTACAATACAATTGGGTGCTAATGAATTTGTCCCCAACATTTATATTATATACATGTAAGTTACTGTGTTCATTAACATATGTTAAGCATGAGTGAAGTACCCAGACTTTATAGTAGCAGACCAGATATTAATATACATACACAATGGAGACACCTACGCTGCCTAAGCAGATTCAGATACATGCTCTTCTTAAAGAACGGAGGTGGTTGAAGTACCTTACAAAGCCACTTTGAAATGCTATCATGATGTCACACGTAATAACAATGTGTTAACATAGTTGAGAATTGGCAACGTATGTGTACCCCGAAGGCTACATATGTTTGATATGTTTGATTTAATAGTTTAGTAGATTTTTAAATGTCCGCCTGGCTAGCTACCTCAATCTTATCTAAATCTGCCGCAAAACAGCAATGTTAATAGCATTGTTGTGTTCCAGTTGTCAGAGATAAGATACCCAGTCCCCCAAATAAGATAGGGTTTCCGGGTCATTACGCTACCACCTTCGGCTTCATCTTCACTTAACATCAGGTGTGATTGAGGTCAAGTACCAACCTATTGGGCATAGAAAAAAAAAAATTAAAAAAATTAGGTTCAATTGTGAGCATATGAACTTGTCTAGTAGGCAATTTTTCTTTCTTCTTAGTGAGTCAATGGCAAAAACACCAGAATGTGAATATGCGTACAGCATCATCGGTGGTGTTACGTAGCACGCCGACAGTGGCAACACTGGGAGATCGGCAAGGGCCGCTTGTTGTGAATTAATACACAAATATAGTCTTCATTACATATATCTGCTGTTTCCCTTGGCTGCCTGGTTCCTCCACCCACGTTACAACTTGACATGGTGTCAGGCGAGGGTCAGTACAGCAAGAGCAGCTAAATCAGCGTACCTATCAAAGGAAAAAGAAAACGACGAGCAACATGCCTACCGAGGACGCCATCAAACTCCAGCCACAAAAATCTCACCCATCAACCTCAGTCATGTCTACGGTGAAGCCCCTAGACCTACAGTCGACCAACCTACCATAGACATGGAAAAATTTTGTGACCCAATTGAAAATATATTTTACAGCAAATAACCTCGATGACGAGACCGACAAGCGCAAGGTAGCAATATTGCTGAATTTCATCGGTCCAGATGCACTTGAAATATATTATTCATTTAATGTTGACATGGATAATGTCACATACAAGGACCTCATTGGCTTATTCGAAAAATATTTCATGCCAAGAGTGAACATAACAATGGAGAGGCACAAACTATTTAATAGAAAGCAAAAGGTTGATGAAGAAATAACGTCATATGCTACAGACCTCAAAAACATTAGTCTACAATGTGATTTTGGTACCACTGGAGACAGTTTGCTGCGAGATATATTCTCATGGAATCTGCATGCAAAACATTCATATATAAAAGAACGCTTATTAGGGGACAAACCATCCACATTTGAACAGGCCGTGGACCTAGCTAAGACTATAGAGAGCACAAAGGCGTAAGCACAGGCCCTAAGTAACACAGATTCCATCTCCTTCATGGGCCGCATACAGTCAAGAATCCAGAGCAGGATAAGACAACATAGCCCTTCCAGATTGAGACCATCGAGTCCTGGCCCTGCTCCTGTACAGAAACACTCCCAAAGATAGCATGTGTGCCCCTGCACAACTCTGTATGTCGAGATCATTAAGGACAAAGGTTCCAGTCTGTGAAAGTAAACTTCAACCAAAGTTATGTGATGTTGACAAACTTAAGAATCATATTAATATGTTTTAAAACACAAAATAATAAAACCCAACTTTACTATAATCAACATACAAAAGATTATCCCGAACTAAAAACAGGTGATCACATCTTCTTCAAAAAACAGCCAACCAGTGCTTGGGTCCCAGGTGTTATCGGACAGTCAGGTCCAGAACCACGGTCCTACTCCATCACCACAGCAGATGGTTCATTTCGCCGTAACAGACAACACATCTTAAAACCAAAGTATCCTACTATCTGAAGTCCTTTATCACCCAGACAAAGTTCTCACAGTCCCACAAGCGTTGGTAATAACAGTCTTCCTCCTCGTCCGGACAATTTGCATAATAATGTGTCCACACAGAAATTCTTGTTCTTTGGAAGAGAGATAAGGTTACCAGCCAGGTATCGTGATGATAATTAATAATTAGCATAACAAATTGTTGGTTTAGTAACGACTAACTAATTGGTGTATTTGATAACTATAAGTTTAGTAAGTGTACTAGGAATAAAATTATTACATATTCTTTTATAACCTCTGAACTGTAATGTGACAGACAATCAGCTGTCAGGTGATTGACATTTATAATAACTAATAATGCTGTGCTACGGCCGATAATAGTGGTGGGAATAAACCGCTAATCATACCATTGTTTTCTATGTAATCTAGTTTCTAAGTTCTTTGCTTTGAAAAGGAAGATGTTACGTAGCACGCCGACAGTGGCAACACTGGGAGATCGGCAAGGGCCGCTTGTTGTGAATTAAAACACAAATATAGTCTTGCCTTGCCTGGTTCCTCCACCCACGTTACAACTTGACAGGTGGCATTGCAGAAGTCCTTTGCAAACCACATCTAGAGCTTTCATTTAGACCTTGTCAAAGGGGTACGAAAAATAGAAGTGCAGAACTTGATTGCAATACACAAATTGCTGCATCTGGATCAAAATTTTAATAATTCTTAAAATTGTTGTTTCAGAAACAGCAAACTTATCATCATCTCTGCATAGCCTCAATCTGTTCCTTGATATCCGTGAGCAATTGTGCTGATTTGTGTATATTCTCAAACTGGTATCCCATGTGCACAGCAATAAGTTGCATTTTCTTCAGAGTCTCCTCACTGTTTACCATTTGGTTCTCCATACACGCCATTTCTCGAGTTGCTTTTGATAGAAGCTGAAAGGAGATACAAATTATATAATTTTATTTTGGTTACCTAACAAAGGAAAAAAATATACTATTTATATGACAGAAATGATTGTAAAGGACTAGTTTTGTCCATGAAGGTTAGGTCAAAAATGAGTAATTATCGATGTGGAGGCGCAAAAAATTTAAAATTAATGCTTTCAAATTAAATTTATTGTATCAAGAGCCAACACCCTACAATTCAATGGCTGTAGTTTTATTTTATCCTAAATCCTATATTTTACTTGAATATTGTAAATAAATTATAAATTACCTCATTAGACTTGGATCCACGCTGCACCTGACGAGTTAATGACGAAATATTATTCATGTTCACTTGCACACGCTCCGCCAAACGTTGTTTTGATTCAGCAAATAACGAACGAGCACTGCTAGACGATGCCGACGTCATTGTTTTCGTTGTTTAATAACAGATATAGAATAGAATTTAGATTTTCCTGTCAGATAAACAAATAATACATAATCATGGACAAGTGGGTTGACAATGATTGTAAATGTGATCCGGTTGTATTATTCTACTCTTTGAATGTGATGATGAGTGCAACAAACATGACAAACCAAACAGCATTCCACGTCAAGCTGACACTTGACACTGTCAAGTTTTTAGTTTAATTCACTGCTCTCGGATAAGGCAAAGGTATCAGAGCCCATACAGACATGTCCAATTTCTTTTCTTTAGTTTAGTGAAGTCAGTTACAATCAAAACAAGTCATTTTGTCATATACTTCTTCTTATTTTTGAGGATGGCAAACAGTCAACCTCACTGTCGAGGGACATTACTGCCAGGTCATATACTTGGCGTATACAGAGTCGAGTCACTGTCAAGTCAAGATTTTGGCGGCTTCTTGTGGGAACCCGTAAGCTTCGCTAAGCACTTTAATTTACATTTATTGTGAATGGAAGTATTATATTATAATTCATAAAATCTTCCGTAAAACATTCTGCTAGGAAGTGTAGGTTGTATGGGCTCTGATCTCGTTGCCTTCCTGGAGATTAACAAAAAAAGGAATATTTTTTTTTAATTTTAATTTTTACAATGATTGATTGGTTTAGTAATCGATGTGGATGGTACCATGGTATGGTAACACCACCGTTGACCTGACTTTTCGCTCGTCACGGAAGGTTTTGTGTTTAGAAATTTCTGTAATCTAATTCAATTATTAGCCATTGTCCCGAAATGTGTTCATCAAAACTTTATATTTTATCACTAGTTCGTCCTGTAATCATACATTTCATGTTTCGATTCGCGGTAGTATAGAAAATGTCCTTTATTTACAAGACTCTAATCAACCAGTGAAGTCGTCTTATTTACGTGTTTAGCCCAACAATAAAGGCATTTATTCTTGGAAATGGATAAAGGAGTGACGTGCGAACATCTGAACAAACTCGCTGACATTCTAGGGAAGGATCTTTGGCAGTCGAAGGAAGTAAGTTTGATAAAAAATTTAATGTACTTAACCTAAAGGATAGTGTCACTGTAATAGGTAATTAGCATTCCTGAAGTTTATCATTGTGTAACTCTGGCCGGTAGGTTTACGGTTGCGAGTGACATGCGAGCCGTAACCACAGGCTACCTTATGATTGCCTGGTACTCTGGCCTAGTTCTTTTGCATGTAAACATTTCCTTGTAACCAATAAACATGCAACATTACTAAAGCATCTTTCTCTGTTATGTATGGTTTTCTAGTGCCCTAGTTGATATAATTCCATATCCTGATTAATCAAAAAATTCTGTTATATTACCTATTTTATTTCCCTAGTCAATATATTTACTTATATTGTTACAAAAAATTGCATCAGAAAGCAAATTATGAATGATTAAAAAAGTATATTATTTATGTCACAGTAGGCAGAAGAGTGCAATCTCTTGTGAGGGGGGATTTTAAAAGATAAGGGATATAGGGCAATTATTTATGTTTAAAAAGTTACGTGAGTTATTAAATCATAAATAATAAATACACCAATGTTAGAGTCCCAAACTAAGCAAAGATTGTACTATGGATACTAGATAATGGATAAACATACATAATTATTTATATAAACATCTGTGACTTGGGAATAAATGTTCGTATTCATCATACAAACTTTTACCCCTGATAGGGTGGGTCACTCTCCACTACACTAACCGGTCATTACTTCACATTTATTGTTTGTTCCAGTCTACATTAACCAACAATATACCTTTTTTACGAATTTGGATGAAATTTGGTTGGTAGACAGATTAGGATCTGGATTAGCATATAGGCAAGTTTTTTTGCTGAACCGATTTTGATAAAATCTTTTTCGTGGACGAAGTGCTACTTTGAAATAGACTACTACTTCTATTATAGTTTTGAAAAAAATAATTAAACTACCTATGCCAAGACCTTCTATTTCACTTACCTAATATGCCCTATTTTTTCCTTACGGTAAAAAAACTCATCCGGTATTTGTACCTATGCAAGTGCAGTATCACTTGCATATTTACATATACACACAATTAAAATATGCTTATTTAGCTGTTATTTTTTTTTTGGACTTTTGTCTCCTTGTGGGTAATAGCTGTAAATCAGTGTTTTGCACCCTGAGCAATTATAATAGGTCTTTACCTATGAAATTGCCGTTCTGCAGTGCTGGCCATTTCAAATCAAAATAATTTTTGTTTGGCTAAGAATTCTAATTTCAAATTAATTTTATTTTAAAAACATGGAAAAGTAGTCATTTGTTTACTGTTAGTGTTCCATTTTCATCGCATTTCAATCTTTTTCGTCATCATGGATACATTAAAAATTCGAGTAATTATGGAATATGAGTATGTTGTACGAACCCGTCGTGCATAAAAAAAAAACTCTTTATTGCACAAAATATTTACAATAATTTTTGATGATAACAATAGAACACAATTAGGCGGTTAAACTAACTAAAAATTAAACTAGTTAGCTGCTGAGGTCTGCCAATGATCTTTTTCCATCAGGTCCATCTGTTGTTAGACAAGCGAGCGATATGACCAGCCCATTTCCATTTGTGTTTGAGGGCATGTGTCAGAGTGTCAATAACTTTGGTTTTTCCATTGATCTTAGTGTTCAATTTTGTCTTTTTTATTATTCTCAACATACTTTTGCTCGTTGGGTAGATTGACATATTGACTTTAGTATATGTATATATTAATGTCTGGTCCTGTACTATTTATAAATCTGAAGTACAGTTATGGACTGCACCTTTTGCAATGCCTCACACCAATTTTGTCTTGTTGCAGACATTAACATGCTTCGACTGTGGTTGCCCCGGACCCAATCTCTGGATCTGCCTGCAGCCAGACTGCCACCATATTGGGTGTTCCGAAGTCAAGAACGATCACAGCACCATACACCAAAAGGTAAAAAACAATATAATTTTTTTTTAAATCTAATCTAATAATCAACGGATTGTGTGTTATTGCGTCGGTGGCGTAGCGGTTAAGACGGTTTTCTATATCGGCGTGGTCACTAAAAGAGACGAAAGACATTTGTACTGAGAGAGAGAGGTTGGTCATTGCTGAACAGGAACGCGACACTGCCGTTCTTCGCTTTGAAAGCGTGCGCTGAACGTTGAACATGCCGTCGCGTAACGCGTCGCGTCATGTGTTGCTAGCTATGCAAAATACATTGAAGACGTTTTCGCGGAAACAGTCGCTAGACGAAAGGTTCGAGACTACGCCGCGTAATTTCGGCTGATGTGTCATAGGTTACTTAAAAATACTGCGAGCGTATTCAGCCGAATTCTTGATGTCGTACCTTCCGCAGGTGTGTCAGTACACTTATACAGTGAAGGAAAACATCGTGAGGAAACCTGCATGCCTGAGAAATAATATTTCTAAGGTTTGTGAAGTCCCCAACGCGCATTAGGCCAGTATGGTGAACTATATACTACTCCCTCATTATACGTGGGAAGGCCTATATCCCCTGCAATGGGATGTTTAGGGGTTGAGATGATGTGTGTTATTGATAGATTATCTTCTTATGTCAGTGTCTTATGTAGTGCCAAACATGCAATTATGGTACCGTACGATATAAGTGCGCTATGGTGGCCTAATTTTAGCCCGAGCCAAAGGCGAGCCGAGTAATAGAGCTGAGTGTGTTTAAGGCTCTGAACGCCAACCGCGGACACATGGTGTCCGCAAACAATAGATTTTCAATTGTGTCTGTGGCCTGGCAGTCAATGTGTTAACCAATATACGCTCGTATATCGCACGACGTTTTTCAACACTACTACTCCCGTACTAGACAAAGACTGTGATGCAGGAGGATTACATGAAGCTGTTCAAGTAAATGTTTTCAATCCAAAACTTAATTCTGAGAACCCATGAGCGGGTAAAGACTATGACAGCCTTAGTTTCTGAAGCTCGTATAAAAAACTATTCTCAAGGTTGAGATGACCTTAAGTTGACGCTTGAGAATCTGTTGCATACTAAAACAGTATCAAAAAAAAATATTGCGAGTAAGACGTGATCTCAAGGTCGATTTATATAGATTTGCACATTTCAACGGCGATGGGTTCACCCCCTATCACGTGTGTATTTCTATGTATTTCGAAAGATGAACCGTGCATATTGTTTCAAGCATTAAAATTTGGAACACCCAAACGCTAATGTTTGGGATGTCTCTAACCACCGCATTTGGGGTGAGGATCGTGACCGTATGTATGTATGTCGTGGTCCTACTGAACTTATCTTCTTGCTAAATAAATTATCTATAATATCATCCATCACCTTTCTCAACCTAATCTTGTTATGTTATTTATTTACATAATCAGCTTCAGTGGTGATATATTTTATATAATTTTTATATCTTATCTTATCAAAATAAGACACTTTTCTTCATTCACATTTATTCCTCATGGGTAGGCATTAACACTTAGGTAAAAATATTATAAAATCTATCAGGAATTGATTATTAATAATTCGCCACCCCTATTTTTAAACTAAGACAAGTTAATACATCATTTATAGAACACCATACGCTTTTATAACCTTGTACCTGAGAATATCATTAATCAAAATGAGAAACAATTTAAAGACCATGTCAAAACAACATTAACAAAAAGGTTATTACAAAATTAGTGACTACCTGAATGAGAAAAGCGCTTGGTATACTTCGCTCAGCTCCCAAAAATTATAAAATTATATTAGTTGTATACTTTTATATAAAAAAGAAAAAGGACAATGATCCTATGGGTTTCTTTCGCCGCTTCTTTTCCCACAGATGATTTCCCTTTCCGAAGCGGTAGTAGCTTGGACATACTGACTGATCGAGAAATGCTTAAGCACTATTTTTATTTCCAATAGATTTAAATGATATCATGTATCTTACATTGAAATAAATGCTTGAAGTTTGAATACTTACTGGATTTCCCCTTAAATAAAATATTAGTTGCAATATTTGTTCTCGTTTTATATAAACATCCGTGACTCGCGGATAAATGTTCGTATTCATCGTACAAACGTTTACCCCTCGCAGGATTTGAACCCGCAACCGGTGGTTTCGTGGACAGGATCACTATCCACTACACTACACCAATTGGTCGTCATAATACAGTACACTATATCATGACGTAGTGTACTTCCTATTTTGAGAACATAGTAGATTGTTTGCCGTCCGTTTGCAGTTGCCGGAAAGTAAATGAAGAAGCAAAGTTTTGCATTCTATATTTATTCGTTTCAACTGCCTTGTTTCAACTGTTTGCAAGTCATGCAGTGCATAGTCACAGTCACAAAGAGCAGTGACTCGATATGCGCAAATAAAATGCGCATAATGCCGTACGTTCATTTGCTTACATCCACAATGGCTGTTTAATTGTGTTCAATTAGTATACTAATAATAATAAATATCCTTAAGACATACTCACAGCGCTATCTAGTTCCACAGTAAGCAACTGTAGGCTTGTGTAATGGATATCCGATGGTTGATAAACTACACAATTTTTTTGTAAATAAATACATATATAAATGAAAAACATCCATAATTCGCGAATACATGTCTGTATTCATCATACGAATATATGCCTCTGGCGGGATTCGATCCCCGCGACCTTTTGGTATAGCAGTCAGAGTTTTTAACCACTACACCAAACAGGTCGTCAAATTGTCTCATTCATCTTCAGACTTCATCAAATAAATATCGTATTACCTTGTACTCGTATATAATTTTATAATATCTATATATTTTCTCGTCTGTTGTCTTCGATGTACAGCTCCTTTCAATCACCTTTGACACTCGCATGATAAAACTTGCGGCCGTGCAAAAACAATCCTTCCATTAAGTTGTCAATGTAGACTTGTACAGTCGATAACACGACGACCGTAACATTACCAGTGTAAGCCGCCCGCGCGACGCTATCGAAATAGTGAACGCGTCGAGTTCAGCTGTAGTGGTAGTGTAAAGTCGGGTCTTCTGCTCCAAAGAAATAGCAAAACAAGCTAACAAAACATGTTTGCTGAACATGTTAGCAAAACATTGCAATCTACTGCGACTTTTAAACGCAGAAACAAACTTCTTCAAGCGACAATAAAATGAAAAATACTCCCCTCCCACAGGCGAACGCGGGAATTTCTCCGTGTAACTCGGACAACATGTTAGCATGTTTTATCTGACATAACAGTTAGGCCGCGCCCATATTTGGTTAGAATAACATGTTAGGTGTTAGAAAACCATAAAAACGCGTCGCACAAGACCCGGCTTTACGGTAGTCGTGCTTCCGTATGTACAAGTACTTTGTTTGTCTTAAAGTCCCTGTTGCATTGAGCAAACCCCCCGTTTCTACATTTCCACATTTCCAATTTATATTTACGGAATAAATATTACTTTAAAGTACAGTTAGATTTTCAAGGGTAAATGTTATTCGTCTTCTACATTTCCAATTTATATTTACGGAATAAATATTACTTTAAAGTACAGTTAGATTTTCAAGGGTAAATGTTATTAGAAAAACTGCATTACGCCTCCGCTTATTCATTGTTTGATTGTGTTATTTTATTAAGATGTTATATTAACTTATAATAGATAAGTCATAGATACATCTTACCTCATCAGCGATTAGTGCATTGTCAACAACAAAGGTTTTATACCTTTTTTATGATTGACTGGATTCGCGTTTGACCACAATCTCACCTGATGGAAAGTGACGATGTGGTCGAAGATGAAGCACGCGATCCCGGTAAATGCCTATTCAATCTGCTTTTGAAGATCCCAAGGTTGTAGGATTTTATACTCTCGTAGTTTAGTGTCGTATATCCATAATTTAAGTTAAGTTTCAGTACGTGATCGAATCAGGACTGAAGAAATCCGGCGATCGAGACATAGCCCAGAGGATTAACAAGTTGAAGTGGCAGTGGACAGGGCACATAGCTCAAAAATCTGATGGCTGGTGGGTCCCGAGTGGAGACCATCCACCGGCAAGCGCAGCTTAGGACGACCACTCACAAGGTGGTCGGATGACCTGGTGAGGGTCGCGGGAAGTACCTGGATGATTTATGGGGAGGCCTAATGTTCAGCAGTGAATTTTCTGTGGCTGATTATGATGCCGAAATTGGTATCGATTCTGATGTAAACGAACTAAACTAAAGCCAGTTTTAAAGTAAGTTCCCTGGAACAGTATGATGCGACGGCACCGCTCCAAAACTGGTTTTAGTTTAGTTGGTGTACATCCGAATCGACACCACTGTCTCTTTCTCCCTGGAACAGTACGATGCGACGGCACCACTCTAAAACTGGTTTTAGTTTAGTTCCGAATCGACACCATTGTCAATTTAGAAAGGCTTGGAAAATATAAATAAAGTTTAATATCTTAACCGATTTCCATGTAATATCCCTAAGAACCATATCACAAACACCACTTACCTATAAAATAAATAAATATCCTTAGACATACACACAGCGCCGTCTATTTCCACAGTAAGCAACTATAGGCTCGTGTTGTGGATACCAGATGGTTGATATACTACATACATATTTATTTTTTTTGTAAATAAATACTTATTATAAATGAAAACATCCATAACTCGGGTACACATGTCCGTATTCATCACACAAACATATGCCCCTAGCGAGATTCGAACCCGCAACCTTTTGGTATAGTGATCAGAGTTGCTAACCACTACACCAAACTGGTCTATAATAACTATTTATTTACAAAAAAAAATGTAGTTATGTAGTACATCAACCGTCTGGTATCCACAACACAAGCCTATAGTTGCTTACTGTGGAACTAGATGGCACTGTGTGTATGTCTAAGGATATTTATTTATTATTTAATAGGCGAACAGCAGGACGTTGCTACATCCACATCAACATAAAAATCCACTACTGGACACAAACCTCTCCTATGGAGCAGTTTGCATTGCTTTCTATGTGAAGATTCGCCCTAATTGGCAATCGTAGACTTTTGGGAGCTCAGCTAGAGCACCAATAGGGATGCTGCCCATCCCTGGTCGGTTATATATGGTCAGCTACAGAGAAATATTACCGCACGGTCAGCAGCAGATAAATATGACCCCCTATTCGACATGTGACTGTATGTACGGGTGGCCATGTTTGTCTGCAGCTGACTGTACACCAACGTTTAGTCGCCTCTTACGACACCCACGGGAGACATCCATACATCTTATTCTTGGGAACCACATATTTTTTATATATATAAATATTTTAAAAATAAAATATTTTATTTGCAGAACTTCCATTCTCACTGCGTGCATATGAACGTTTCCACCGAAAGGATATGGTGCTACTTGTGCGAAAAGGAGGTCCATATCAGAGCAGCGCTGGCGTATTCGGTGGTGAGTATACTTGTGTAAGAATGAATGTCGCCCAGCGGGCCGTATATGCCTTTTGAAAATTATTTCTGTTGTATTGACTTGGCATTTACGCGGGCAATTTTTTGGGCAATAATTACTCGGCAACAGCTATTGGTGGAGCAATTTTAATAAAATACAGCAATTATTTCGTCAATATTTATATTATGTATACAGTATGGTACATTTTAGTAACTTTTCTTATATCTCTTTTGTACTTGTATAATTATATCTCGCCTTCGCGAAGGGCCGGTGGGGGACGCGTCGACCAAAGCAAACCTTCGTTGCAAGTATATAAATTTATTGCCGTTTATGTCCTATGTTTGTTTAATATATGTGTAGTCATGTGCAATGAAGTGGCCCTCTAACAGTGCAACACAGTAACCCAGATTTCTTCCATTAGCTTTACTCTCTGCAATAGTTCAGGCAATGGACGAAGGCTCTCTGTCAGCACTTTCTGTTCATGCATTCAGAGAGAGGATCCGGTGGTTGCTCTCATCGCATTTAGATCAAAGTGTTGCTAGTGTAGAACTTGATGGCGCTGTGTGTATGTTCAAGGATATTTCTTAAAAAGGTCTTGTCGTATTGGTCCTATGTCCCCGTGCACGTCCCCACAAGAACCCGGGTCTCGGCCAGTGAATTTAGAAAATACATTTATAAAAATTGCTTCATATTGGTATAGCGGTATCTCTGTCAACAATAGTTACAAGTTGACATCGCATTAAATTGTTTGGTAAATAATTATTGAGCAATTTTAATTGCCCGTGTAAGTGTAGCGTTACTCTATTCCTCGACAGACAAGTCCGGATTCGACGTCGCTAGACGGCTCGACACTGGGCCCTAGACACGGTCCGGAACTAGGGTACCCTACGCCGGAGGATGAGGCTGACACGGAGGACATGGACTATGATGACGACGCGCGCCCGAAAGGTGAATATGGTGAATATTTTGTTTTTTTTTTTCTTTTTTTTTTATTTGTCGCGTGCGTTATTTTTAGAATGCCCACCGCGACGTCCAGTGCTGTATTCGAGAACTTCCAAAAAAATTGTTTCATTTTCTTTCGTTTTTTGGTTAAGTTCATAAAATTTTTAGATTAATCCACATGACTAACCATGAATGCCTGGAAGAAATCCCTCTATGTGGTAAGTTCGCTGTGGTATTCATGTGATTTAACTTTTATTATTTAAAACTCAACACGCAACCAATAAATATAGAAACGTAATAAACACAAGGTTACTATGTTATGAATTATTTATTTTAAAATGTAGTCATAAGTTATAAATGTAACATCTGTAATCGTCACTTGACATACAATTCACTGCTCATTAACCGATTGTTCTTTTTAAATAGTTTCAAATGGTTTCAATTTATGCTGACTCAAAACAGAACTGAATATCACCGAGTCATCTCCATGCTTGCTTATCATCTAATTAGTCAAATTTTATAATGCGCACACAGTTTCTGAGGAAACCGAGTTGCTTAGTCTAGAACTAGATGGCCCTGTGTGTATATTCAAGGATATTTCTTTGTCGGGCGGTGTCAGCAACTGGGACGGTAACTCATTCAACAAAACAGTGTCATCAGTGGCCATGCAAGCCGAATGGACTGAAGGGTAAACGTAGTGCATGTCCCTCACACGAGCCCACTCGGCCCTCGCATGCAATCAGTGGAATTAATTCAGACTAGTCTATAATTCCTCCTGCTTAAATTATATATTCTACGCCTCATAAGTAACTACTCACGGAAACGTGGTAGATGATAATCGGTAACACAGTCACTTACACCACTGTATGTACAACGTTATGTAACGGTAGGTCGTCATTGACGGTTGGGAGCATGCTGAATGACCTTTTTCATTCTGCAGACCTAGTAACAATTCTGTTAATGTCTCCGCGCCTTTACCGGCGAGAATAGCGCCATCAGGTGCACTTCTTGTGGCAAACCATGCATTATGATAATCTTGCGATCGTTCATATTATAATTACATCGCTAATTTGTCGCTGGCGATGATATATTTATTGAACCCGAGGCTGCCGATGGTAAAACTTGGTATTGATATAACCTTAAATTTCAGGTCTAGTAGGTCTTCAAAACATGGGCAACACGTGCTATATGAATGCAGCGCTTCAAGCTCTTAGCAACACGGCACCTCTGACGTCATACTTCTTGGAGTGCGCCGCTGCCGTGTCAGTGCTTTCCGCGGACAAGAAACCGGGACTTAGTCGGTAAATAATAGTGATTATTGCCCTAATAATCAAACGCTTCTTAACTTTAAGAGTCCCTTAAATATAATGCTGTCATTTTTCGAGTATTCGAACTTATCTAAATCTTTCAAATATTGTACAACATAAATAAACAATAACACAAGAAAAGAAACAATACAGAACAGTGCAATTTGTTGGTCTTATCACTAATAGTGAAGTGCAGCGTTACGAAGTCATCATCATCGTCATCAGCCCGTAAATATCCCACTGCAGGCATATAGGCCTTCCCTCGTATAATGAGGGAGTATGAGCCATAATCCGCCACGCTGGCCCAGTGCGGGTTGGGGACTTCACGAAATACGCGCGAAGTACTTCGCGTTACGAAGTACTGAACCAAGCCGAAAGTGCTTTATAATAGGACCCAAAACTGCAAATCATATATTTACGAGCTTTTTGCCCGCGTAGAATGTCCTTCTCCAGGTGCCAGGCTATCTCTCTGCCAAATTGCAATGTGATTTATGTTTTTTTTTATGCTTCTTATTGTTGTACAATAAAGAATATTTTGTTTGTTTGTTTGTGATCGGTTCAGCAGTTTAGGCGTGAAAACCGGACAGACTTTTGCATATTAGTATGGATTTTCTCTATCAACTCATCAACCCCTGTTTCAAATTCTTAAAATTGATACCTACTTATTGGTTCCTCTTGTCCCGCATCGCTCCTTAGGCGATAGCGAAGCGTCAGTGTTATGTTCAATGAAAAATCTTACACAATATCACCCATTTGTACTGAGGCAACAGATATAGTTAGTGTTACATGTTAATACACCTCAATTCATCGGTCATGTCTCATGACACGTGTGTTCTCTCTCTAACGCACACCTGAAATGCATGCATATGAGCGTAATTTGTACAAAACGTATATTCGGTCCTTACCTATGAAATTGGCGTTTTGTATGAAGAGTTTTCTCCATACAAACATTTTTGATTTTTTTTTTGGGAACGGCAAATCCAAATTTAGCTAAACTTTGTGTGTATTATCGTATAACATTAAGTTAAGTATAGGCAGCGTTAATTTTTAAAAGTAACCGCTTTATAAAAGTTTCAACGAATCTAAGAAATGATTATGGGAAGCACATGAAAAGAGCTCTGTTAAATTTTTTTTATTATTTGATTTAACCCAGAAATTAAAAAATATTTCATGTATAACCTTGAAATAATATTCCATGTTTCCAAATAAAAAACAAATTTGGATATAGCTTTGAAAATCGCAGGAATTTATACATAAGATTAACGAAGAAAAAAAACTCCAATTTCTTAGGTAAAGACCCAACATTTATATGTATAAACGTATGACGACCCGTTTGGTGTAGTGGTTAGAAACTCTGCTGCTATACCAAAAGGTCGCGGGTTCGAATCCCGCTAGGGGCATATGTTTGTATGATGAATACAGACATGTGTTCCCGAGTTATGGATGTTTTTCATTTATATATGTATTTATTTACAAAAAAAAACGTATTTGTGTAGTTTATCAACCATCTGGTGTCTATAATACAAGCCTAGTTGCTTAGTGTGGAACTAGATGGCGCTGTGTGTACGTGCAAAGATATTTATTTATTATTTGTTTCAGATCATACCAAAAATTAATAAAAGATATGTGGAGTAGAAAAACTAGAGGCTACGTTGTACCTAATGGTATCCTTTACGGAATGAGGAATGTAAGTTTATACTTAAAATGACATCATCCGTTTTCTGTCATATACAAAGGAACATGCAGCTCACCTGATGGAATCTAATTACTATGGCCCGTTACATCTAATCCCGATCCCGTAGATCCCGATATATACATACATAAAGTCACGACTGTTATACCAAATCGGGTGGTCAGCGATATCCCAAACATTAGCGTTTGGGTGTTGACTGTAAACTGAGCAACGAACGTGTCAGAACTGAGCAAAGAATAGCTTGAATAGCAAGGATTTGAATCAAAATCCATTTGAACATAACAACCTTTATCCCAATGGTCAAAGATATACCAAACATTGGCGTCATCCACCATTCACTTTATGAAATATACAGAAATGCATATGTGACAGGGGGTGACTCCATCCCCGTTGAAACTTGCTGGATATTTTTGGTGGAAAGTCCCTTAGTCGCCTTTTTCGTGGGGTGTCTCCTTAAAGCATTAAACCTTTGGAACATCCAAACGTTTATGTTTGGGATATCTCTAATGGGGTTGCCATTTGGGGTAAAGGTCGTGACGTTATGTACTGGTTCGAAAGTGTTTGGGCATCTGTTATATTACCCTGTTTTGGCAGATACCGGTCGCCTGCTATTAGGAGTATATTGCATGCGTGGTCGATGGCATGTCAGGTTAATACGTAATAATGTTTATAGGTACATCCAATGTTCCGCGGGTACCACCAACATGACACACAGGAATTTCTCAGGTGTTTCATGGATCAGCTTCACGAGGAGCTTAAAGAGCCGGTAAGCAAATAAGACATGCCAGCCTTTGAGTATCTTGCTTATTCTTCTCGTTTTCTTGTATAAATGGATACCCCGAACGTCTATCACTTGTCTGGGGGATGGTACTGGCCATTGACCCGTTACCTCTATTGAATCTCTTGTATGATTTTTCTCCTTTCTCCTCACTCATCCTGCTTTGACTCTTGTGGTACTCTGATTAGTTTTTTTTTTATTTATTAGTTAGATCTAATTTTTGTTAAAATTTTGGAATGGTAATGATTATCTCAAATATTGTCTTTTCGAAGCACAACTTAACATACAGAAAATTGGCGTCACATGATTGGTCTGAGATCACATGGCTATCACGACGGCGATATACATGTATATTCTTTCATTCCATATTTCCATGGTGCGCCGCGACCTTATCTCACTCGAGTCGCGAAAAGTTGTGCTTTGTTGAGCTCATTCGCTTGGACGAAATATACAACTATCTCACTGGGTTTGTAACTGTTTTCGAAAATACCGTTAAATAAAGGTTTATACCTAGACGACCTGTTTGGTGTAGTGGTTAGCAACTCTGACCACTATACCAAAAGGTTGCGGGTTCGAATCCCGCTAGGGGCATATGTTTGTGTGATGAATACGGACATGTGTACCCGAGTTATGGTTGTTTTCATTTATAATAAGTATTTATTTATAAAAAAAAAAGTATTTATGTAGTATATCAACCATCTGGTATCCACAACACAAGCTTATAGTTGCTTACTGTGGAACTAGGTGGCGCTGTGTGTATATGTCTAAGGATATTTATTTATTTATTTATACCGGATTTTAGAAAAGGTTTCGTTCGGAGTGCGTCCGAAATGAGAGCGCTTCCTAAGACCTTCAAAAACCTATTTAATCCAGACAGTGCATGTGTCGGCGTCGTTTGAGGTTTGAAGTGATAGAATCTTCGTCGGTAAGAGCGAAATGAAAACCACTGAAAACCGCTTAACTGATCCAAAACCGATTTCGCTCCTTAAGAAAACAGTTTTTTAAGGTTAAGGTAGAGCCAAACCTAAATAAAACACTCCCTTGTACTTGACGTTAAAAATCAGCCGGTAAACAAGCCCTGGAACAAACAACTCGCCTATATTTATAAATTGACATTGCTACAGATATGGGACAGTGCATCCGAGGATCAGCTGGGCTCCGAAGCGGACGGCGATCACCAAGAGACGAGGAGTGTACACGTGAGGCGGCGGGCTGTCTCATCTGGAGGTAGTTTTTCAATGCACAACTGGGTTAGCACTTGACTTGAATCACACCTGATGTTAAGTGAAGATGAAGCCGAAGGGAAACACGGTCACTGAAACTACCAACTTATTTAGGCGACTGGCTATCTTATCACAAACTGCCGGAGCACAACAATGCTATCAACTTTATTGCTTAGAAACTTAGATTAGATAGTTCGGCGACCTGTTTGATGTGGTCTTTAGAAACCAGGGTCAATATAGGAGGCTATATTTCCGCGAGGGACATGTGTTTGTATGATGAATAACGAACACGTGTATCCGAGTTATGGATGTTTTCATTTAATTGTTATTGTAAGGTCGTTCACATAGCCCAGCGGATTAGCAGGTTGAAGTGGCAGTGGGCAGGGCGCGTCGCTCGCAGACAATACAATACATTTTATTGCACATCAGAAAAGCAAATACAGTTTCAGAAAAGTGGTAAGAATAGAATGTACAATTTAGCGACCTTATCAATAATAGCGATCTCTTCCAGGCAACCTTTGGGAATAAGGACAGTACATTTGAAATAGATAGGTTGTGCGGTATTAAACAGGGATACAGATACAAACCACGTGAATAAATTTCATATATTTACATACACATTGATCAATAGACAAATATACCTAAACATAACATAACATCTATAAAATAGCAACGAAATAGAAACTTAAATATATAGGTGTACTGTGGCCTGATGGACGCGGAAGACCTGATGGCCGGTGGGGTTAATATTCTTCATTTCATTTCTCGAGTACAGGACGTCCACTCACAAGATGGACAGATGACCTGATGAAGGTTGCGGGAAGTCGCTGGATGCAGGCCGCTTCCAACCGGTCACTCTGGAATTCTATGGGGGAGGTCTATGTTCAGCAGTGGACGTCCTGTGGCTAACATGATGATGGTATGGTATATAGCAGCCATCTGGTATTCGTAATAGATTTTTACTTAGTTCAATTAGAACAATATGACATAAAGTATAGATGAATAAATAATAATAATAGATATCCTTGGACATGCACATTATGCCATCTAGTTCCACATTAAGTAACTATAGACTTGTGTTGTGGATACCAGATGGTTGATATACTACATAAATAAATATTTTTTTTTGTAAGTAAATATATTATAAATGAAAACATCCATAACTCGGGTACATATGTCCGTGAATGAATAATGACGCGACATTGGACTCCCTAGAATCCAAGCCTAGTTGCTATAATGCAAGCTTCATTGCTCACTGTGGAGCTAGATGGCGCTGTGTGTATGTGCAAGGATATTCAATAGTGATAACTGGCCGGGGGATATTTGATGATGATGATGATGATGAATACGGACATGTGTACCCGAGTTGTGGATGTTTTCATTTATAATAAGTATTTATTTACCAAAAAAAATATGTATTTATGTAGTATATCAACCATCTGGTATCCACAACACAAGCCTATAGTTGCTTACTGTGGAACTAGATGGCGCTGTGTGTATGTCTAAGGATATTTATTTATTATTATTATTGCCTGGTTGCGGCCAAGGCTTGTATAGCACTTTTCTTAAATAATGCGCGAAAATTCAAACTAAATAGTACCCATGTAGAACATATTCATTCTTTCGTTGAACAAAATTTTCATATTTTTTTTTCAAATATTTCTCCTGACGGTAACATGTTTCCTATTACGGCTCTTGCCACCTTTTAAATTTCAAGTGGCATCAAAGTATATTCATCTTCCTTCGTTTGAAGTCATTTCGTCAAATTATCAACACAATTTTAAATTCCAAATAAAATCACTGACGAACAACTAAATTTTTCACGCTCCAAAATATTCATTTGTTTTCTTTATCAAACTGCCGCAAGCCTATTCGAAATTTAAATAAAACCTTCGATAGTTATCTCCGTGGTGGCCATGTTTATGGTATATAGCAGCCATCTGGTATTCGTAATAGATTTTTACTTAGTTCAATTAGAACAATATGACATAAAGTATAGATGAATAAATAATAATAATAGATATCCTTGGACATGCACATTATGCCATCTAGTTCCACATTAAGTAACTATAGACTTGTGTTGTGGATACCAGATGGTTGATATACTACATAAATAAATATTTTTTTTTGTAAGTAAATATATTATAAATGAAAACATCCATAACTCGGGTACATATGTCCGTGAATGAATAATGACGCGACATTGGACTCCCTAGAATCCAAGCCTAGTTGCTATAATGCAAGCTTCATTGCTCAGTGTGGAGCTAGATGGCGCTGTGTGTATGTGCAAGGATATTCAATAGTGATAACTGGCCGGGGGATATTTAAAAAGGCTCTGTAAAAAAAATAACTTAAAAGGAATTTATATTTACTGGGTACACTTTTTTTTTCATTTTTTTTTTGTTATATTCACTCCTTTCGGAGAAGGCAAGGGGATGTAAGCCCATTACAGCCATGTCCTATTTCTCTTATTTCTTCAGTTTATATGTCAATCTCAGTCAAAAACAAATGTAATTCGTCGTATACTTGGCGCATACAGTCTAGTCACGGTCAAGTCATTCTTCAGTAAAGTGGCAGAATGCTTTACAAAAGATTTTGACGGCTTCTTGTGGGAACCCGAAAGCTTGAAGTTGTTAGATTAATTCACTGCTCTCAGAGAAGGCAAAGGGATCCGAGCCCATACAGACATGTCCCATTTCTCTTCTTCAGTTTAGTGAAGTCAGTCTCAGTCAAAACAAGTCATTTGTACTTACTACTTCTATTTGTACATACTTGGCGTATACAGAGTCAAGTTATTCTTCAGTAAAGTGAGAGAATGCTTTACGAAGAATTTGGCGGCTTCTTGTGGGAACCCGAAAGCTTGAAGTTGTTAGATTAATTCACTGCTCTCAGAGAAGGCAAAGGGATCCGAGCCCATACAGACATGTCCCATTTCTCTTCTTCAGTTTAGTGAAGTCAGTCTCAGTCAAAACAAGTCATTTGTACTTACTACTTCTATTTGTACATACTTGGCGTATACAGAGTCAAGTTATTCTTCAGTAAAGTGAGAGAATGCTTTACGAAGAATTTGGCGGCTTCTTGTGGGAACCCGAAAGCTTCGTTAAGCACTTTAATTTACACTTCCCTTCATTTGTATACCATCACTAACGTTTACTGCACGATATTCTGCCATTATTAAGCTTCAGAAGTACAGGGTACACTTAAAATGGTCAATTAGTATTTATTTTTTAAATACCGGTTGTTCAAAAAGCAACTTTCCCCTAAAAAGAACAATCAAAAAACTGGAAGGGTTGCTCTTTTTAAATTAGTTCTATTACAAAAGGTACAATTGTGGACTGGCCTGACATGCAAGTTGGTTAAGTATTGATCCTCAGTAAGGTGGCTGCACTATATTGGCTTGTCACTAATTTGACTTTTTATTAACGCTTTTGTCTTAGCAAGTGACGCGCCATTCTTCGCGAGGATGAGGCGGAAATCGCCCGCTCCATCATGCTACAGCGAAACGAGAGCGGACGGCTATTTGAGGTAAAATATCTTCTGGTTGTTGTGTACAGCTTCAAATACTACGGATTTATCTTTTTAACGAGGAGATATAGTTTATTTATTAACTGAATTTTACACACATAAAGCCCAGTGCTTCCCATGTTATGACTGACTAGCTTTCCGCCCGCGGCTTCGCCTGCTTGCCATAACTTTATCGCGAAAACTTGTTTATCCTGCGGTACTACTCATTTTAACTGGATAATAAATATCCTATGTTTTAATCCAGGATGTGATCTATACCAAATTTCATCCAAATCCGTTCATCCGTTTCGCCGTCATTCAGCAACAAACAAACAAACATCCAAACATTCGCATAATTATAATAGTAGTTAGATTAGATTGAGTTTAATTTGTTTATTCCGCGGGAACTACTCACTTTATCGGTATAAAATCATATGTTTTAATCCATCCATATATTTACCTATATACCCATCCAAACTCTGTTCGTCCGTTTCGCGGAGATTGAGAGACAAACATCCAAACTTTCGCATTTATAATATTAGTTAGATTAATTAGATTGACTAACTGACAGAATTCATATTGGTGGTGGGACAGCTGCAGGCTTCAGATGGATGTTCAGTCCACAGGAGGAACTAAAGAAACTAATATTAGTTAGATTAGATAGTGTTTCTGTTTAAAAGTTGACGAACACCGAAATGTTTTGCTAACATGTTCAGTAAATATTAAAACATAAAACGTTTTATTATTTTTTGGAGCACAAGACCCGGCTTAATAGCTGCTTTGGGTTTTATACATGCGCAGTGTAGATCTAAAGTCGTCAATCCGGCAGGGTGCAGCAGGCAGAAGGCGGGCCGGCGTCGCGACACCGCCGCTCCGCTAGCTTCGCCGGCACTCACCATGTCCCGTACAACAACGCAATCACACACCAAATAAACGGTAAGTTGATTGATCTACTATAGTATAGTACATTATTGCAACAGCCGACAATACGTAAGTTCATTAATTGTGGGTTCGAATCCCGCTAGGGGCATATGTTTGTGTGATGAATACGGACATGTGTACCCGAGTTGTGGATGTTTTCATTTATAATAGGTATTTATTTACCAAAAAAAATATGTATTTATGTAGTATATCAACCATCTGGTATCCACAACACAAGCCTATAGTTGCTTACTGTGGAACTAGATGGCGCTGTGTATATGTCTAAGGATATTTATTTATTATTATTATTGCCTGGTTGCGGCCAAGGCTTGTATAGCACTTTTCTTAAATAATGCGCGAAAATTCAAACTAAATAGTACCCATGTAGAACATATTCATTCTTCCGTTGAACAAAATTTTCATATTTTTTTTTCAAATATTTCTCTTCTATTCTTCTATTACGGCTCTTGCCACCTTTTGAATTTCAAGTGGCATCAAAGTATATTCATCATCCTTCGCTTGAAGTCATTTCGTCAAATTATCAACACAATTTTAAATTCCAAATAAAATCACTGACGAACAACTAAATTTTTCACGCTCCAAAATATTCATTTGTTTTCTTTATCAAACTGCTTTCTATTCGCAAGCCTATTCGAAATTTAAATAAAACCTTCGATAGTTATCTCCGTGGTGGCCATGTTTGGATAAAATGAATAGTTCTGCTGCTGCTGACGATACCTCTGTAATGTTTAAAGTAAATAGACTAAAATTAAATTATGACGACGTGAACAACGCTATTTTTCAAATAGTAGAATGGTTTACGGCAAATAATTTGTTACTGAATGATAAAAAAACTAAATGTGTTAAATTTGTACTGCCTAATGTCAGGGAGGTGCCCACAAATATAATGATAAAAAATGTCACTCTAGACCTTGTTGAGTCCACTGTATTTTTGGGCATTACTTTGGACGCCAAATTACAATGGGGTCCTCATATCCATAAATTGGCGAAGAAGCTCAGCTCTGCAGCGTATGCAGTCAAAAAAATTTGACAAATATCGAACGTAAATACTGCTAGATTAGTATATTTTAGTTATTTCCATAGCCTGATGTCTTACGGTATCTTGCTGTGGGGAAATGCCGCGGATATCAATACAATCTTTGTTTTACAAAAACGAGCCGTTCGCGCAATTTATCAATTGAGGCCTGCAATGTC
The DNA here is from genome assembly GCA_949316235.1 of Oegoconia quadripuncta. Taxonomy (NCBI): domain Eukaryota; kingdom Metazoa; phylum Arthropoda; class Insecta; order Lepidoptera; family Autostichidae; genus Oegoconia; species Oegoconia quadripuncta. Next base: position 8,918,681 of record OX438741.1, on the reverse strand, counting down.
ACTTAGAGACAGATTTAAAGAGTATAATATTCTAACCTTTTCGTCACAGTACATTTTTGAAAATCTAATATATGTCAAAAAAAATATTGCATCATTTAAGAAAAATAGTGATAAACATGATGTCAATACAAGAAATAAAGATAAACTTGCAGGTCACATAAGTCGCCTCCACAAAGTCAGTAATTCATTCAAAGGGTGATGTATACGCTTTTTCAATAAAGTTCCTGTTGATATACAAAATCTTCCTTTCAATAAATTTAAAGATGCTATAAAACAGAAACTTATTAAGAAAGCAGATTATAAAATATCAGATTATTTAGATGATAAACAATCATGGACATAACCAGCCCGTTCGCATAACCAGGCTATTTCACAATTGATAATGAAATATTATAATATAAAATAATAATTTTGTAATATAAAAACCTTTTTTTAAAAGAGCGACCTCTCGAGTTTCTTGCTTGTTCTTCTCAGGGGAAAATTGGCTTTTGAACAAGCAGTAGCTTTAAAAATGTAAAATCTGACTATTTTAAGTGTACCCTGTGTACCTACAAAATAAAGCATTTTTTGATTTTGTTCAATTTTTAAATCACACGGCAGATATGACTTTTCATAGTAATTTATTGATCCGCTCAACATGACAGATAATTATTTCTATAGAACTTTGCGGGCCGCTGCTCGCATGTATTTAACCCATTGATATAATTATGTGATTTAACCAGTACATTTTCGATTTATCTCGGTTTTCAAAATAATACTCAAATTTCCAAGCATGTTTGAGAAAAATCATTTTCATCATAATTTCTGTTAAGTGGTGATTAGACGTCACTTGGCTTATGGCCAGTCCCGTTTTATCAATAATGCGCGAATTAACTTTGCATTATTTATGTAATAAAACACAGGACATTTGCTAGGATATATGATGTTTCGAAAGCACGATACCTTGAAATTTTCTTGTTAGAAAAAAATCCATAGTTACGTCTGAAAGTACAAATAAACGGCTAGCTGTGCGTAAATCACGAGTTTTTGAGTAATAAACCAAATATGATCTTTGTAGTGATTATATGTTTGCCATTTTCTAAATTTACTTTTGGAATGAAAAGGAAATACGTAAATATATGTAAGACGACAATTTCACACTGGCGCCTGGCAATTCAGTATATGCCGCTATCACCCTTATAACTGCTCTCTAGATAGAGATCAACCAGATGACAGCGACAGATTTCAACCTGCGTGAGACTTTTCAAAATATACTTTACTTTTGTGTAGTAGTGTAGTGGAGTCACATGTAAACAGGAATTACACGAATTAAATTTCACCCTAAATGTCCACTTCCCGAAAATTCCACCAACCAAAATGATCACTTCCGAATGTTACACACAAGTCAACCTAATGAAAGCGTGTTAATTGGGCAGGTCCGGACTCGACCCAGCGCGACATCGGTTCCGAATCTGAACTATCGTGCTCCAGTGAGGCGGAGGAGCGATACGAGACCTGCTCGAGCGGCGCTAGTGACACACCTGATGCTAGACCCGAGCGTCCGCCGTCAGTATTACATATAAAACTGTTTATTCACTAGGGAACAAATGTCGGGCGACATCGCTTGCACGATATTCCAGTAACAGAAATATGGACTGAGACAAGGTGCCTGGCGGCATTTGTCCTCTAATGAAAACGAGGATTAAAGAACAAGAAAGTGATCGCCATTGCCCGAGACACCGGCGACCCTGCAAGGATAACACCTCTGACCTAAATGTACGGGTAGGGCATATTTTGTCATCTATAAAAAAGGATAAGAATTATTTATTGCTTTAGTTCCGATTTAACTGAATGCTATCGACATAGTACGGATTTTGAATCAATCGATCAAGTATACTTTATAGCACAACGAAGACTTTCGTCCTTTGTACATTTTGTCTTTAGTCCCCTGTTTTGTTGTAGGTAGACGTTTAAATTAACCATTATAAGATGATAAGAAACTGTGCTGCCTAGAGGGGAACTCCACTGCGTGGGGCTTATGTATCCAAAAGAACATCATAATCTAACCAAACCGCTCTGGGCTGCTCTGTAAGAGCGGAAATGTGACGACCTATTTGTTGTAGTGATAAGAAACTCTGACTGTTTTATCAAAAGGTCGCGGGTTCGAATCCCGCTAGGGACATATGTTTGTGAGATGTGTTCCCGAGTTATGGATGGTTTTCATTTATATAAAATGTATTTATGTAGTTTATCAACCATCTGGTATGCATGAATAGTGTGGAACTAGCTGGCGCTGTGTAAATGGGCAATTTATTTATTAAAAAAAAATGTACATACATAACGATCCGCCTAGGAATTCAATTGAATGGGTAATTTAACATAATTCATAATTGTAATTTTGTTGTAGTTCGTCTTCTTTTCGGCCTTTTCCAAAAATCTCTCAACTTAATCTGGAGTAGACCACACACTCAGCCAGGGCATGTTAGCTTGTTCCTTCTTTGCCGCAATAAGGCAAGACAGATTTGAAATAAATCCTAACGGTAAACAATAGTGTATATTTCGAAAAGTGAACCATGGATCTTGTTTCAAGCATTAAACTTTTATACGCGTATGTTTTGGGATATCTCTGACCACCCCATTTGGGATAAAGGTCGTGACGTAAATGATAGTCTCCTCTTCTGTAAAGAAGCGAAATTTTCGGCATTTTAGTAATTAAAGTTGGTAGGATCTAGTTTAATAGATTGAAAATAAATAACTAGCTTTACGCCCGAGGCTTAGCCTGCGTGGAATAAATTTATCGCGGAAATTTGTTTATCCCACGGGAACTACTCATTTTATCGGGATAAAAAATATCCTATGTAAGGATAGGTTCTACCTATATACCAAATTTAATTAAAATCCGTTCTTCCGTTTCACCGTAGTTGATCATCAAACAAACAAACATCCAAACTTTCGTATTTATAATATTAATTAGACTAAAATGATGGGATCATTTCGTCACTTCTGTGTTTTTATACAAAAATTATCGGTTGGTGGTAGGATTTTAAATGTGCGCCTGGCTAGCTACTCCAATCTGGGTCTGCCGCCAAACAGCAATGTTATAGCATTGTTGTGTTCCGGTTGTGAGACGTACTATAGCCAGTCCCCCAAATAAGAAAGGGTTTCCGGGTCAGTACGCTTCCACCTTCGGCCTCATCTTCACTTAACATCAGGTGTGATTGAGGCCAAGTGCTAACCCGTTTTGTATAAAAAAAACATGACCGGAAATAAAGGTTAATTATCAACATCCAATCGTTTACTTGCTGGATTTGAACCCGTAACCGATGATTTCGAAAGTAAGTTCAAATTTAGATATTACAATGATCTGACGTGGTTTACAGTAAACAGTCTGCGCCGTGCGGCGGCGGCGACGGCAGCACGGGCTCGGTGCGTTACCGCAGCGTTGTGTCGGACGTGTTCGACGGCAAGCTGCTGTCCTCTGTGCAATGCCTCATCTGCGACAGGGTGACGTATCCATTGCTATATCGGTGTTATAGTTGTCCTGGTTATTCCATAGAGTTAGACCATATTCTGGTCCTCAAGAATTTGTCCTTCGAGATGTGTCCTGCCCACTGCCATTTCAACTTACTAACCCGCTGGGCTGTGCTGGTGACTTTCGTACGTCTACAGATAAAATATTTAACAATAAATCATTAATTTTCTAATTATAACCAAGCTATAGAAATGAATAAGCGCAACAAAAAAAAATTTGGATACATATCCATCCAAATATTGAAATAATACATTGAAAAATCTGAACTTTTCAAGCCCTGTTTTAATAATAATGATGAATTTATTAAAACTATCGAACATTTACAAGTGACAACAACCAAATAGGAAGCAAATCAATTAATACTATAGTTCAATTGCGTCTAATTTTTAGTTTTAATTTAGATGTTTCGATAAAGACGGAAATCCTTAGAAACTACTTTAATTGCCAATCCGTTGGACAGATACGACCTTAGGAGTTCTTTACCAATGGCGCAGCACCCAGCCAGTGATCCGCAGCATCATGTACAACTCGAAACTTTTGTAGGTACACAATGTAATGTAATGACGTAATGCTTACTCAAATATCAACAATGGGTTTTTTTTCCAATTTGAAATGTTATTTACCCAATATCATCTATTACAGGTGTCGACGCGGGTGGAAACATTCCAAGACTTGTCGCTACCGATACCCTCGAGAGAACATCTGGCAGTGATCAGGTGTCAGCAGCCAATACTGAGTCATCACGCGTCGCACGGCTCGCAGGACTCATGGGTGAGATGGTCTCCTTACAGCCCCCGAAACATGACGTCGTTTGTCGCCCGCGACGTAGGTGTGAGAGTGGGATAGTTGTTCATTTCGTCCAAACGAATGAGCAGGACAAATTCCCACGCGACATAAACGTTTATCTGGCCTGTCATGCTCTGGTTAAGAGACGAAAGGTCTCCGGAGCTCCATCCTGCTCAATCGCGTGCATGTTTGTATAAGTCTACACCGCTCATTCCGCTTCTCGCGTACGCTAAAACCTGGATATTTCCTTTTCATTCCAAAAGTAAAGTATATTTTGAAATGTCTCACGCAGGTTGAAATCTGTCGCTGTCATCTGGTTGATCTCTATCTAGAGAGCAGTTATAAGGGTGATAGCGGCATATACTGAATTGCCAGGCGCCAGTGTGAAATTGTCGTCTTACATATATAGAAGCGAATGGACACCTGTCGCAGTCGATCCTACATAGAAAGCAATTGGAAGTGTTCAGGTGTCATCAGCCTATACTGAGCCATTGCTCCGTACGGCTCTTAGGTCTTATGGATGAGAATGTCTGCTTATAAATGAATAATAATAAATACCCTTGGACATACAATGCCATCTAGTTCCACATTAAGCAACTAGGCTTGTTGTAGAAACCAGGTATGGGCATATGCCCATAGCTGGAATCTAACCCACGACCTTATGGTATAGTGGTCACAGATTCTAACCACTACTGCCGTCCTTGATGTCTATTCGAGTGGAAACGTTCCTGGGTGATGTAAATTCACACATTCCCCTGTGACTGGTGTGAAACAGTCACAAGATCTGAACTCGTAAGCCTTGTTGCCTCTCTTTTACTCGGGGCCTCCATATGCTACCTCATCGCTCACTATAATTATAGACGCATTAGCGTATATAAAAACAGGGGTCATTCACTAGACTTCACCATAGCCCTTAGTGCCGTCGTCGTCAGCTACACTGCTATTTGCCCAGAAATATAACGGTAGAATTAAATACGGCGCCGTTTTTTTTCTTTCTTTCTGCCTTTAGCATGTGTCGTGTCGAATATCATGGTAGATCCTATCTTATAGGAGTTAAATTGGGAGGAGTTAGAGGCAGGATTGGCCTGTATCTTCATTGCTCCATAATAAAAACCTAAATTATCTACCCAGTTGTGGTGGCTGCTGAGCTTGCTGCGGTCATGGTTCTACGGGCCGGTGGTCTCGTTGCAGGATTGCCTCGCCGCTTTCTTTAGCGCCGACGAACTGAAAGGCGATAACATGTACAGGTATAACACGTCCAAAACAAATCAAACCAAAAATGCTTTATTTTGTAGGTACATAGGGTACACTTAAAATATTTTACATTTTTAAAGCTACTGCTTGTTCAAAGGGCAATTTTCCGCTGACAAGAACAAGCAAGAAAATCGAGAGGTTGCTCTTTAAAAAAAAAAGGTTTTTATATTACAAAATTATTATTTATTATTTTATATTATAATATTTCATTATTAATTGTGAAATAGAATGGTTATGCGAACGGGCTGGTTGTGTCCAGGAATGTTTATCATCTAAATAATCTGATATTTTATAATATGCTTTCTTACTAAGTTTCTGTTTTATAGTATCTTTAAATTTATTGAAAGGAAGATTTTGTATATCAACAGGAACCTTATTGAAAAAGCGTATACATAACCCTTTGAATGAATTACTGACTTTGCGGAGGCGACTTGTGTGACCTGCAAGTTTATCTTTATTTCTTGTATTGACATCATGTTTATCACTATTTTTCCTAAATGATGCTATATTTTTTGACATAAATTAGATTTTCAAAAATGTACTGTGACGAAAAGGTTAGAATATTATACTCTTTAAATCTGTCTCTAAGTGACACTGCAGGTCTCAATTGATAAATTGCGCGAACGGCTCGTTTTTGTAAAACAAAGATTGTATTTATATCCTTCTTTATTAAACTCGTTGTAGCGCCAAAACGGCGTAAGCGACTTGAGAAATTCGAATATTATGAGATGGTTCTTAGTCCTTAGAAATCGGTTGAGCCGTTTCGAAAATATTTAGCTTTTAAGACAGTTTTTTTGAATAATATTATCATAGTCTCTCGGGCGTTTTCTATATTGTTTTTTTTTGACTGGAAATAAGTTAGACCGAATTCTCACCTCGTGAACATTGACAATGTGGTCGAGGTGAAACCGGCGATCTCAGTAAATGAAATGCATAATCAGCCTGATATAGGATTTAGTGAAAACAGGCGCCGCAAGGGAGTTAAATTAGCGGTTCGCAGCATGATGAAGAATCATAACACTTCAAAACATTCGACGGCCTCTGTGGCTCAATGTGAACTATATAAAATTTAGAGAACGGAGAATTTATTCCGGTTGTTGGAAGATAGCCAGTCCCCCAAAGTTGGTGGTCCCTGTGAGCGCGATTCCACCTTCTGCCTTGTCTTCACTTAACATCAGATGTGGTTGAGCTGAAGCGCTAAAAATTGTACATAAAAAAACTTAATGTCAATAATCAGCAAAAGCTTTAGTATGCAGTACTTTTTAAAAATATATTATATTCTGCATATTTGATTTTGACTATACCAATTTTTGTAATGACGGTAATTAAAATTTTAAAAGTGAAAAGGCAGTGCGCATCATAGGCAACTGAATTCTAACTGTTCACCTTCTACCGGCAGAATCCAGGGAAATATGTTTTCATAAAATTCTTGTACTGTATGCAAAAAGTAATGTATGCAAAAGCGTATTAATGCCTCTCTTTACTTTGTAGTTGTATAAAAAACTATGACGTCGCCATTCCAGTTGTTCCCGATGCAACAAACTCCGCAACGGTGTCAAGATGTCCGGCGTGGTGCGCTTACCCGAAGTGCTGTGTGTACACCTGAAGCGGTTTCGGCATGAGTTGATGTTTAGTGCCAAGGTCGCTGCGCGGGTTTCCTTTCCTATACACGACCTGAATATGGCACCTTACACTCATAAAGGTGGGTTTTAGAAGGGATAATAAATTGGATACATGAAAGAGCGATGCCTCACGCCTAAAACACAAATGCTTATTCTATTGCGTGGTTAGACCCACTAATGAACTAAAGGTCCGTTTGACTAAGTTATCACTTTACACAATATATATAAGGTTTAACTTAATTAAACCGACAAACGTTGCAGAGTGTATGTATAGGATGTACCTATTACCATAGAGGAATAACACTACCTATTACGAAAACAATAAAACATTAACATTAACAGATTTTCAGACCATCATACTGTTAGCAATTTTTATAAATACATCAAGTAATTATTATCAAGTTTATCTTTGTTCCTGCATTATCATATCAGCATCAACTATCAAGCTATATGAGTCGAGCAAGGGCTCATACATCTAGTGTTGTATAAAATTGGCAGGATGGTCTTAAATAGGCCTGTCATTCAAAAACCACCCTGTATGAAATGAGTTTCAAAATAAATCTAAAAAGATAAATCATCGCCCAATTATTTAAAACACGAAGAGTTGCAAAGCTGCTTGTTTCAGTTCCCCCAGCAGAGGAGTTGCTGCAAACTTCAAGCCTTTATTTCAACGTAAGATATTGTTGGTTGTAAGCATTTGTTGAATGTCAATTTAAATGTACTGGAAATGAAATAGGGCTTATGGCATTTATCTGTCCGTTAGTATCTCCAAGCTATAACGCCAAAGAATGTATTTAAGACAGTTACAATAATAAGTATAGGTAAAATTACTTTGACACTGATTATACTATGATCCTAACAAAAAAACCCCTTTCACAGACTGCACGTCAAAAATTACCCGGTACGAGCTATGCGCGGTGATATGCCACGCAGGTACAGCCGGCGGCGGCCACTACACCTGTGTGGCGCGGAACGCCCGCCACTGGTACACCTTCGACGACTCGTGCGTCACGCCCCTCGCGCCCCACCAGCTCGCCAACTGCGAGGCCTACGTGCTGTTCTACAGGCGAGTGCGTCACTGACACCACTCACTACACATGCGTCACTCACCGCTGGTACACCTTCGACAACTCGTGCGTCACGCCCCACCAGCTCGCCAATTGCGAGGCCTACGTGCTGTTCTACAGGCGAGTGCGTCACTGACACCACTCACTACACATGCGTCACTCACCGCTGGTACACCTTCGACGACTCGTGCGTCACGCCCCTCGCGCCCCACCAGCTCGCCAACTGCGAGGCCTACGTGCTGTTCTACAGGCGAGTGCGTCACTGACACCACTCACTACACATGCGTCACTCACCGCTGGTACACCTTCGACGACTCGTGCGTCACGCCCCACCAGCTCGCCAACTGCGAGGCCTACGTGCTGTTCTACAGGCGAGTGCGTCACTGACACCACTCACTACACATGCGTCACTCACCGCTGGTACACCTTCAACGACTCGTGCGTTACACCCCACCAGCTCGCCAACGTACTGTTCTACAGACAAGTGCGTCACTGACACCACTCATTTTACATGCGTCACACACACAACTCGTGCGTCATTCCTCTCAGGATTGGATCATAAAATCTGTTTCAACGTGTCCTGGGAATTCGGCGATAAGAACGTCAGCGGGGCTCCCACAATCGAGTAGCTACAGCTTTTATGACGACCTCCTGATAATGTGAAAGAGTCATCCAGACAGCCAGATGGTAAAAGCCACCTTACGAAGCACTACGAGTACCATTCTTATCTATTTTTGGCTACCAAGCATCTTACAATTGTTGATATTCGGTTTTTTATATATTCTGTGAACATGAAGTGTTGTCAACGGGCATTTGATTCTGAAATTGACGATCTTATTTTGGGAGATTACAGGTGTCACTGACAGTAGTTATTATGAGGTATGCCTCACTAGTGTGATACTAACTTAAGATCAGGGCACTGCTAGAAAAAACCATAGTAAGACACTAACTAAAAATTGTAAAAGTTGAACTAGTGAAGCCATACCAAAAATATTTTTATATAGATATAGATGGTTACAGTTTCTTATTTACGACACATTAACAAATATATTTACATACATACACATTAGTATAAATGTTCTTCGTTTTCAAACAATAACGTCATGTTATTTCATTCTTACAGGAAAGTAAATCCTCAAATGACAGTGTTACGGCAGAAGGCAGCTGAAATATTGGACTCCACCATTGTTGAGCCAAATGACATTAAGTTCTATATTTCGAAACAATGGATCAATAAGTAAGTGTAACCTTTATTACATCTTTGAGGCAAAACTACTGTCCGTACTCTCTCATAATTATGAAAGCCCCGATTTATAAGAACTGCTTCCGTAAACAACAGGTTTTTTTTTTGTGTCATTCACTCCTCTCGGAGAAGGCAAAGGGATCTAAGCCCATACAGACATGTCTTATTTCTCTTATTTCTTCAGTTTAGTGAAGTCAGTCTCAGTCAAAACAAGTCATTCGTGTGTGCAAGTGGCAAAATGCTTTACGAAAGATTTCGGCGGCTTCTTGTGGAAACCCGAAAGTTTCGCTACGCACTTTAATTTACACTTTACTTGTACACATCACTGGTTTTTGCTGCACAATATTCTGCCATTATTAAGCCTCAAAACTCGGAATGCACAAATTATAAGAAATAAAAACATAAATACAACATCCCCCTGAGTTCCCGCCAAAGTCTAAACAACATAGGTTTTACCTACCTAACCCGCTGTGCATAAAAAAAGATGATGACGATGATTTTAAAAGACATCACTACAATGACGCCAACTAAACTCTTATCGACTTTTATTACTAAAATTTAGAAACAGTGGTATAATATTTATGTGGTGGGTTATAGTTTGTATGAAAACTGGTCACTGTCGTTTACAGTAACGCAGGGGAGACATTGGGGTTTAAAATACAAGTTAAAGTTGCTGGACATGTTACCATTTCTGGATACCTTTTATTCAAATACACATCACAGATTGTAATATTCTGTAAAAAGTTTATATTTGTTAAATAAACTGTTTTGTATTTGTTAAAAAATAAATATTTCGGACACTTACACCAATCATCTGGTCCCAAACTAAGCAAAGCTTACTGCTGAACGTAGGCCTCCCCATATAATTCCATAAAATTGCATTAATATTATATATTTACAAAAAAAAATATTGTAGTGTATTGATAACCTTGCCTTATTTCGGTGTTTAACCGTAGCGCAATGGTTTACTGCAACATAAACGCATATCGCTTAGTCAGCGCCGACACCGATGTAATAAATAGGCAACAATTAAAAGGCCTTGTTCGTGCAACATCACAATAGACAACTAGTCTTATTTACGAAACCCTCCGTCTTCGACATGACCACCATCTACAATATTACATGGCGACCTTGACCCTGTGATTTTCTTGGGCCGCTTCCTTTCCCACAGATGATTTGTGATCCCGAAGCGGTAGTAGCTTGGACATACTGACTGACAGATAAATGCAAAAAGCCCTGTTATTTCCAGTAGCTTTAAATTAATATTCAACACGTAAATAAATAAATATCCTTAGACATACACACAGCGCCATCTAGTTCCACAGTAAGCAACTATAGGCTTGTGTTGTCGATACCAGATGGTTGATATACTACCATAAATACATTTTTTTTTATAAATAAATACTTGTCATGTATCGACGTATAAATGATGTCATATATCCGTACATTGAAATAAATGCCTCAAATTTTGAAGTGTTTGACAACCCTCCGTCTGATAGCTGCCAGCGATGAATACATGAATGAATAAAAAAATATTTCAGACACTATTATTAATCGTCTACTTTCATACTAAGCAAAGCTTGTGCTATGGTTACTAGATAACGGATAAACATACATAAATATTTAAATAAACATCCAGGATTCGGGAATAAATATTCAATACAATACAAATACTCTTTATTGCACCAAATAATTTACAATAATTTTTGATGAACACACTAACATTTTCCCTCTCACGGGAGTCAAACCCGCAACCGCTGGTTTCGCTGACATGGTCGTTCAAAATTCAGGTTCAACACATGGGCGGAGCCCGGGCCTATAGACAACAGCGACTTTGTGTGCTGCCATGGCGGCGTTCGACCGGACCGGTCGCAGTACCTCAAGGAGCTGGCGGCGATGGTGCCGCAGTCGCTATGGGAGTTCCTATATTCAAAGTAAGTAGGGTCTCATACACAGAGTACACTAAGGCCTGTATTGATAAACCATTCTCAAGATTGAGAACAGTCTTGTGACCGGTCTCAAGAAAACGTGTTGATTAATAAACCTAACTTGAGACCTGAAAAGCACGTGCATACTCAAGCAGTACTCACTTGAGAGGTGCGTGTATTAATATACGAAACCCAAGACTGTCATTCATTCGCCACTGAGGCGAATACTTGAGAAGTGATGTCAGCTGAGTAGACCTCAAGATTGGTTTATAAATTAGCACGGAGCTTGAGATAGCGTCAACTTCTTAACACGCAACCCGGGTGATACAGCCTCAAGACTTGTATTGAGATTGGTTTATTAATACGGTCCTTAAAATAGCCAGATTGTACATTGGCATGGAAATGGAAACAAACTTCATCTTTTAAAAATACAAATGCTTATTATGTATAAATTACAATCTAATGAAGTACAAATTTGAATGTAAACGTATTTACCTGTTGATGAAGTAAATGCTTGTAATGATACTAATGCCGTGCCCGCAGTTTCGGCGGCGGGCCGGCCGTGTCGCACGCGCACGAGTGCTCGGTGTGCGCGCGCGCCGCGCTGCGCCTGCGCACGCGCCGCGCCGCCGAGCGCGCCGCCTTCGCCGACCTGCACGCCATCTTCCAGGTATGCCCTCACCCTTCACCCCTCATCCCTCACCCCTCACCCCTCGCCACTAGTTCTCGGACAAAATAATCGAACACATTTAAAAAAATATGTTTTATTATGGTTTTTTTTATGCACAACGGGTTAGCACTTGACCTCAATCACATCTTATCATTTTTTTTATTGTATTTTGGCATCTAACAGTAATTGATTCAAAATAATACAAAGATATTAAACAATGAAGACTTAAAGTGCCCAAAAGTTGTTTGGGATATTGTTTTGAGTCCTAGTCAAGAAATGTTAAGTGAAGATGAGGCCGCAGGTGGAGGCGTACTGACTCGGAAACCCCACTTACACTGGCTATCTTATCTTTTTTTTTTTAATAAATATCCTTGGACACACACACAATGGCTTGTGTTGTGGATACCAGATGGTATCCACAAACCAAGCCTATAGTTGCTTACTGTGGAACTAGATGGCGCTGTGTGTATGTCTAAGGATATTTATTTATTATTTAACCGAATCCCAAAAAGGACGTAGCGCCAAAAATCGATTTGAAAGCGGGTTTTTATTTTCTAAAGATAGTGGTTGCGAGATGGTTCTTAGCCATGTTTGATTGAAATCGTTAAACCGTTTCGAAGCTAACTTTTTATGCCTATTTTATGCACAGTTTCTTTGTATGCCTAGATGATAATAGAGGCTTTTCTACATTTTTTATTTAGTTATTGTCTATGGTTTCATACAAATCTGTCAAAAACTCGTGGACGGTCAATATTAGTGCAAGTAGGGCCTTGATTAATTTCTAACATTTATCTAGAAGCCTAATATAAAGATAATCAAATTAAAAAAAATATTCGTGATACTCAGGTGGCATACACCACACAATGTCCTACCAGCAACCAAAACAAAGCTCTGTGATCTGGCAATACAAAACAGTTTTTCTACATACAAACAACTAAAGTAATACACCAAAACGGAAAAGTTATTTTAAAATCAAAATTATGTCGTCAAACTATTATGTGAATATTGAGAAAACAACGGTAGATAAGGTATTATTGCAAATAACAAGTTGTAATATTCCAGGAACAAGAGCGGCCCAGAGCAATATACGCGATTAGCATGCATTGGTTCCGACAATGGCAGGCGTTTGTACGCAACAAAACGCAACAGCCACCACCGCCTGTTGACAACACCGGGATCCTCACCAAACAGGTACCTAGCTTTTTAATGATATCTTTTATTAATTTTGATAAGGAAAAAAATGCTACTCAGAAATTCACTGCAACTAAAACAAAGCGTTCTCGAAATTCATCTAACAAATCATTTTTATAACTTAAGAAATTGTGGTTTATCTACTTGATTTTATAGGTCTGTGAATTAATAAATATATCGAACTTACAAAAGTTGAAATCGTGTCAATTTTGACTCTTGACCTATTTGAGGACTATTAACAAATATAAAAAAAAAAAATCTGACTTATTTCTCACATTTTGTTAGTTGATCATCTAATTTTTAAACTCACTGAGCTGCAATAGGACCGTAATGATTAATTTATGTGTTTATATTGGCGAATATAACAAGATACGAATTTTATTTAAGAACTATTTAGACGATATTATTGGTTCCTTTAGAGCAGTAAAATGACATTTATAGATTATAATAAAAAAATTGTTAAAAATAAATTAAATATAATTAGATATATTTACCCGTTATCTTGTACCAATTGTACAGGCGTTGTTTAGTTTGATGTAAGTGACGGAAATATTGACATTTACAGGAACTTGATGGCACCACGTCATACGCGTTGAAACAAGGCTCTGACCACGCCCAATTGAGCGAGGAACTGTGGAGGTTCTTCACAGACATCTACGGCGGAGGTCCTGAAATCAAACTCAAGTCGCCCACCACCCAGCAAACAGTCCAACAGACCATCCTAAACGAGACAAGAGAACCGCAGGTCTTTGACAATCGACGGCTATCGAGGAAATACTCAGAGTCGGACAAGGAGGAGTACTGCACAAAATCCACCTCAGAAATGAACATACGTGAATCAATACTCGGGGAGCTGCAGAAGAACCAATCCCTCCAAAATATCAACCGACGCTACAAAATATCGAGATCGGCGGCCGATTCCGACGAAGACGTCAATTATAGACATACGTTTCAATATAAAAGGCACGAAACAAACGGAAACTATCCAGATTCAGATGAGGATATGGACATGAACCACCCACAGAACTACGTAAATACCGTTAGAATGGAGAACGGGGTCGACAGCTCCGATCATGACGCGAACGATAACCCCGTTTACTCCAACAAATCTAATTCAGATAGATTGACAGATACGGAACTGCCAAATTTAGACAGTATATCGTTAAAAAATAAACCATCTAAGACCGGGAAAGTGAGAAAAATGAAAAGACGGACAGTGAAATGATTTTTTCTAGCTTTCCAGTTCGTTCACAGGTTGAGGCAGAAGGCCGCTACCCCGAGCAACACGAACTACGTCTGAACATTCCCTTAATTTCGGTGACTGGTGTTTACATATGTGCATTTATTAGATTCGCTCGAGTCTTAACTGAACTTTGGAACATCGAAACGATATTTTTCTAAAATAATAATATATTACGCGGCCTCTGTGCCCCAAGGGAGGGTGTTAGTATTTTTAGTACAATTTTTATTTAATTCAAATTCAGGTAGGTAAATTAGTGTTTGAATGACATTATTCAGATTAATCGTCAAACTGTATATTTTACAATAGGAAATGTATATCTGTGTAAAATTATTGATAATGTTAACCAAACGTTGTGTATAGAAAATTCAAGTTATAAGAGTATCGACTGTAACTCCTTTGGTTTTGTCTGTTTACCATGGATTAGGTATTTATTTTGTTGACTCTGGTTCTAAGTCTATGTGTTATTTGTTAATGAATTGATCAGCAATAAAATATATTACAACTATATGGCTGCATGGCATGTACTAGTTTTATTGTCTGTATTGTCTGTATTGATGAAAAAGGATTGAAAACCATCACTCGGATCAAAGTCAAAAATATTTTATTCAATGTAGGGTACAAAAATATATATTGAAAGTCAACATGTTATTTCTTTAAAGTACATATCTTCACAAGGTGCTATGGTTAGGGAGAAGACAAGGCAAGAAACTCCGTAACAATAGGTTTCCATCATTATAATTTATATTACAAAACAGAAGCAGTAACATAAGCTTAGTTAACTTGACTGGGAACTCAGCTAACACCAGACCTTATCGCCTAAATAATCATGTATCCTGTAATAACCCTAGTGTTTCTTTAATGTGCTTTCTGCTGTTAAACTCAAAAACTGTGTTCGGGTATTTTATTGTAAAAGCGTATGACACACATGATGTGTAGAGATTTACTAATCTTGCTAAGTCTAAATTGTGGAATTTCAATTTTATTTTTAATTCTAGTATTCAAATTATTAAGTATTACATGTATATGCAAAAATATATGCCTATAACAAAATAGGCATATATTTTTGCGTACATACATTAGACTATCATATATGTATTGGGATGCCACAGTTAAAACAGACCTCTTAGAGAATTTAGTTTGGCCTCAATCGCGCCGAAAGTGAGGTAAGTAGAGATTGTTGCTGTTATGACAAAGATAATGCCTTGGCTTGGCTCTGCAGACGCAAAATTTCCACACGTGGAAAATTAAGAACTGAGAACTAAGGGACAAGTATAATTCCTTAACAACTTACTACCAGCAAACGACGCGACATCTAAATAAACTTGCAGTCTTTATACTTGCACCTCTCACTTCGTTCATTCATTCAACGTATGAACGTGCATTTTGTACGGCAAAAAGGTGTTATTTCTTTTCATTAAAACTCCGACTGATGCTGGCTGTAGTTGTGACGTGCCATCATAGCCCTTATATCCGTTAAACGACGGAACGCCTGCTCTTGCGACCTATTTATTGAAGTTATCATCTTCGCTAGGTGTGTCACTGTTTGGATAATATAAAGAGGTCCTTCCAGAATAGCACTCATCTTAGCATGGCCGCCGATACCAAAGAATATTACTTATATACAGGGCGTCCCAAAGTTATGGGACATGAAGGGGAAGTACCTTAAATATCGTAGATAGTGAATTTTGCTCAAAGAAGACTTTATGTTATTTTTAAAAGTTAGTAATTCTGCATTCATAGATTTTCTAAAAATTATTTGCTTCGGCTGGGAATCGAACCGACTCAAATGTGAAAAAAAAAAAACACCCTACTTTTATGATGCCAATCGAAAGAATACCTAAAAAATAATAACTCTGCCTAAGTAACATAGTATTTTAAAAGAAAGGAACAACGTGAAATTAATCATTTTAATCAAATAAAAAACATACATGAAACTGCCGTAGTCAATTAAGTAGGTATTTTTTTGTAAATTAATTAATTAAATGCTCAAAATGTGATCCCTCTTGTTATCATTTCATCTACACGTGCACTTATAATAAGGAAAACTATGTTAGTACCTATTTTATGAAGTGGGTACTTATTTACGAATAATCAATGCTATCTTTGGAATGATAATATCGCTACTTTTCGAACGTCGTCGGCAATAAATAACTTTCTTGAAATTTGACTCAATCATTTTATGTTGTTCCTTTCTTTTAAAATACTATGTTACTTAGGCAGAGTTATTATTTTTTAGCTATTCTTTCGATTGGCATCATAAAAGTAGGGTGTTTTTTTTTTCACATTTAAGTCGGTTCGATTCCCAGCCGAAGCAAGTAATTTTTAGAAAATCTATGAATGCAGAATTACTAACTTTTAAAAATAACATAAAGTCTTCTTTGAGCAAAATTCACTATCTACAATATTTAAGGTACTTCCCCTTCATGTCCCATAACTTTGGGACGCCCTGTATATCCTATATCTTCTAAACGATTCAGATATCTTGCGACAAGTTGAACCTCCCAGTGCAGTGCCAACAGCTATACAGTAGCCATCCAAGTTCTTTCCTTCCTGAACTATTGCGGGTGCACCATGAAGAATAGTTTCCTCCCGCTACATCAGGAGTGAGCCAATGAAAAAAGGCCCCTCTCAAGGACAGCACGGGTGGTGGATATTGAATACTTTGTAAATTAGGGGGATACTTGAGGGATACTAGAAGTCTTGAGGCTGTATCAACCGAGATGCGTCTTAAGCAGTTGACGCTATCTCAAGCTCCGTGCTAATTTATAAACCAAACTTGAGGTCTACTCAACTAAGATCACTTCTCAAGTATTCGCCTCAGCGGCGAATGAATGATAGTCTGTTTCGTTTATTAATACGCGCACCTCTCAAGTGAGTACTACTTGAGTATGCACGTGCTTTTCAGGTCTCAAGTTAGGTTTATTAATCAACACGTTTACTTGAGACCGGTCACAAGACTGTTCTCAAACTTGAGAATGGTTTATTAATACGGGCCGGCCTAAAAATCTGCAACACTTTCTTTACAAAGATACAAAAGGAATGTTTCAAAAATATTTATTACAATGAAGACCAATTACATGTTATAAACCAGGTACAATGTTTATATTATTTAATAGGCTATCCTGCGAGGGTAGATTCGGTTGTGTTAGTACTAATGTCATATTACTATCAACTCGCCCACTGTACTGCACAATTAGAACTGTTAACTGAATTAATTTTCAACGGATCATCTCATAATGTGTATTTCAACCGACTTTTCACTTCACTTTCATATTCAAAATCGATGTCCGTATCGAATTATTTGAAATAATCCCATTAAATTTTTATTGTAATCTTCAACATCCATAAAATGCCATATTACTTGAAAAAGCGTAACAAAAATAGATCCTTTCTATTTAAAATATCATACATTTCTAAAAAATATTTTTTTTTCTCTTATTACAATTTTCAAACGATCTATGTTCATTAAGGCCCCTATATTATGTACCAAAATTACGTATATCTATTGATCAATGTCACTTTTATCGCTACGAATAAGAATAATAAATATACTAAAATTCCACGACTCCTTAATTTTTAGCTGCACAAATGCTAATTATTTCTACATCTCTTACTCTCAATTAAGCTCGATTTGGCCATGACATTGGTATCTCAAAATGTTGGAAGTCCAAGTATGTCACGTTTAATGGACGAAATCACAAATTAAATAAAAAGAAAACAAGTGAATATCAAATAGACTAAGGATTAAAAGTTGAGAAAACAGGTTCAATCTATTTTCGACCTTATTGATTCAGATTCTGCAAAGATAAGCACGCAACATTACGAACGCGCTCATTGGCTAACCCTTAACTGCATATTTATAATTCTTACTCGTAGCATATTCGTTGCTGTTACAAACTTAAACATTATAAATAAAAATATTCGAATTCTTACAGAATGTAACATGAAATTAAAGTAGGCATAATAATTATTTGGTATTACACAACGTGATTTTGCAATTACAAAAAAAAAAAAATAAAGTCAATTAAATGAGTTGCACTCATTATGCGATCAAAAAAATATATAAAACACTGGGGGATATAAAAGTAACAATAATTAATAATAATAAATTATGCAAAACATATATCTCCCAAAAAACGGGAAACTTGAACACTTTTAGTGCTATATTTATTAAACAGAACAGTTTATCGTCATTTGACATGAGAGTTAAATAAATATACTTACAGTGAAATTAACGGAAATCCTTTAAATGGGATGAAACTATATTGCTGGCATTTTTTAATAAAATATTACGTATTTCAGTCTGTAAAAATTGGTTGCTACAATATTTTTTAGGATAAAAGCCCAAATTCTTTAGGCTCTTGTTTAAAAAATATTTTTAAAGACTGACTATTATTCTAATAGCTCTAACAATTTCTACAAAATTAAATGTCCTTCACTTCATTCCATCCCATAATCAAAAACAAGACAAAACAACAAAACGGCCGTACAGTAGTCTTTGATATGTTAACAATTAAAATATATTTATGATCTAAACATTACAAAAATATATTGCATATATCGTTGTATATTCTGAACCTATACATAAGAAATACGAGGAAATCTAATTATGTCAGTTTTTTTGTACTTTTGCACCTTTCCTATTTTACAAGAATATTGCAAAATGGTGAATATCACTATTAATTTTAACTGCCTATTTGAGATTTGATTTAAAGAATATATTAGTGCTGCTATTGTATTTATGACTAGCCGTGTAAGGATGCAGGCCCAACGAACTTCTCCACGAAAAATCACAGATATTTTTAATTTAACACAGCCTGCATCCTTGAGGAGAATTATGCGAACATTTTCTTAGTAAATACACCAGGCAAACCATAATTATCTTCTGATTTGTCTTATTAACAATGACGCAAGATGTGAAAGAATAACAACACATAACAAACATGATATAAAGTACCAGCACTTCCTAGGGAGTCCCAATAAATGTATTTTTTCAATATAATTGGAAAATACTTAAATTTTATGTATGTGGGTACTTACTAAAAATTTGTAATAAGGTTTAGAAATTGTTACTTCTCACCAACAGCCTTATATTTGGAACACAGCCTCCTCTTAATAGGAGGGGGAATGGGCCATAATCCACCACGTGGTTTCAATGCGGATTGGTATTGTTTCTTACGTCACTTCTATTGTATATGGTTCAGGTACAGACACCTGCATTGATATAGGACAGGCTTAAAGCAGCAAAACAACATACAAAATATATAACCACTTAATCATCTGGCAGATTCATTGACAGTATCGTATTGAGGACAGTGTTTCTGTCAAATTCAACTGTCACAGGATCACTATCAAACACGGTGGAAACGTAAAACCCTAAAAATAGCACAGATATAGAATTAAAGAAGTTTGTGCAGCTTGTCATAATTATTAATGCAGTTGGCTATACCAACAACAAGGCATATTTAGGAACAAAAACGTTTCACGGAAATCTTACTGATATTAGCAATTAGAAATATGTAAGTATAATAAATAAACATGCAAAAATATATCCCGAAGTGCTTTTTTGTTTATTATTTCGAGAATTCCGATATTTTTGCAAAGGTATTCAAAATATGCTTGTGAGCTTGCAACAACTCTTAAAGAGCCTGCCAATATTTACATATATAATCAAAAACAATACATATTTAAATTTTATATCTGAAAGATTCCGAAACTGCAGCACACATAACATTAAAAATATTAACACAACATGGATTATTTTTACGTAAAAACCTGCCCTATTGCATTGTATCAGATGTTTCTCTATTAAGTTGCCACCTATGGAAAAAAAACATTGAAAGCAAATTTATTTTCACTTCTATTCTAGCGGATCATCTAGCGGAATTTCAGACAAATGCTCTCAAATGTAGCACCTGATAGAACTCAGTTCAATATTTTATTGCAATAGGTTAGACCCATATGTGACAATGAGATTTTAGTGAGTATCAATTTTTAGTTTAACTCAAATTTTAATTCATAAATGGCAACATAATAGGTCCACTTTTCTCAGTAGAAAAAACCTAATATTTTCACTAACCTAAACATAGTAATTAAATTTCTAGCCGTAAGAATAAGTTGAAATTGAGGTAGATTAAATTTTTTACAGTCCTATTAACCTAAAAGATTAGAATTATTTACATATTCTATGTATGAAGCGTGTACAACATTGGATCTCACCTCCTATTATTTTCCTTTCCATTACTAGACGCCAAACATTTAATATAATTATTATTATATGCATTATAAAAAAAACCTTCGAATTACCAATTATTAAACTTAACATTTACATATGGGTAAGAATGTGTGGTCGAAATCAGGAATGAGACATTTTAATTATAATCCTGGCCATATATTACGATTTCAACTACCAACTCAATATCACTGATTTGGATTTGAATTCTGGTATTATTAAAAAATACAGGGTTATACAGGGTGAAATTTAATTAGTGTAATTCTTGTTTACTGGTGACTCTACTCTTGGTTATGAACAACTTTCCATTAGGAACCATAGCCGAATTCAGCCGAAAATTGTTGGACTTCCATACTAAAGGTGGATTCAGAATGATTTACTTTGTATGGGTAATTGAAAATTTTTTAATCGAATTTGTCTATACGTCCATGGGGAAAGTTGTTCGTGATCAAGAGTGGCATTGCGTCACCAGTTAATGAGCATTACACGAATTCAAATTCACCCTGTATGTCATATAACTGTAAAACCAATGAACATTTAATTATATTCCTGCATCACACATACTTACATATAATATAACAATTAAAAAATATTTGGGCATAAGTGGATTTTAAACTTGAAAGTGGGAATTGCCTAAAAAAATTTTTTACGTGGTTATTATATTACATGCTATGCCAGTAAATCAAGATCTTCCTTCCTATTATGTAATAATAAGCTTAGAGAAATGCAAGGCACCTAATAATTCCATCTGTATTCCACCCTTCCATTTCCCCTGAACCATGTTGCTTGAATTCTCACTATGTTTCATCAACCATCTGACACTAACATTCTCCTAGTTTTCACATAAACAATTTATACAATTTGGCTCATAATCCTAAAACATATGCCAAGACAATTGCTCCTCCACATTATAAACAATTTTGTAAAGTAAAATCCAAGAACGTAATTTATCTTATGTCAATTTTTAAATATTGATTTCTATGTTGTCAATTATGTCCAATGAGCAAAAAATATCAAGAAAATGAAATAATTCTAGTGATTGTTTTTGGCACATTTTTAATGAATTTGAAATGCCACAAATTATTATGAAGCCATCATGGAATTGCTCATCAGACTGAAACCCAACTTATTGTCTTATTTTCTAAGGAAGCATGAATGCCTCTGAGGTATTTATTGATTGTTTATTGCATTTGTTCCTAGCTCAAGTCTGCGACATGAGTTTTAGGACTTCAATATCACTCTGTAGAATAGAATGAAATTGAATCCTACAATATCCCTTCAAAAATCAAACTCTGTTTGAACACTTACACTTAAAAAGATGATACATTTATAAACAGATCTGATCTGGTGTTAATCTTCAGCAGAATTAAAGATATACTTTATTGGCAGTTAAGGATATGCTCTTTGTTGTATCAATTTTCGCGTGGAAAAGCAGTATGCCTCTCTAAAACATATTGTAATAGCCTACTGCTTTCAAGAGCCATATGCCTTCAGGAATTCTGCTGTTATTATCCAAATTTTGAGTAGCAGCATCTCATGAACTATGCACATATTGTAACCCTCTAACAGCTCACAGAGTTGGTCCCATTTATACTCCATAATCGTCATACATGTACGCTATAAATAAACAATTTACAATTCCGAAAGTACATACACGACTAGATCACATATTCATGTAGAATTCGGAAACATTTTGGTATACCTGAGACGTACAAATATACATTTGGCAATTTAAAACTCGAGGGTGGGGTGTGTCCCCTCGCTTCCATACCTATTTTACATGATCAAATATTCAAGTCCATTTATATTACAATTGAATTACTACTGCACTCTCCAGACTATAATACAGCTTAGACCAACCTTACCTAGTGAGGTAGCTCGGTATTCACATAAGCTAAATGCAGGAATCTCGCGTCAACTGTAGCGAGTGGCTAGTGGGGAGGTGGCGGGGGAGGAGGCTTCGGGCTCTGAGGGCGCGGCGCCGTTTGGAATGCCTGCGTAAACGCTGGCAGCCGCTGCTGCGGCCGGCTCTCTTCACCCGTAGTGTATGGTGGCCGCTCACTCTCTTCTAGCAGTTCTAACATGTGACTCGACAACCCCGATGGCCCTTCACCTGGATCCATTAAAAAGGACTGCACATTTTCTGGATCTAGCAAATGCACTTCTAACGGGTCTGCAATGGGGTCTGTCGTCATGTAAGGCACCGTTGTTGTCTGCGAGTATGGAGGGACAACATACATCACTGGATACTCTAACAGTTCGCATTCTGGTGAAGTAGGCTCCTCCAATTTTATATCTAATGGCTCTACTTTTATTTCATGATGAGGGGGAATTTCCACAATTATTTCTGAGGAGGGTACTCGTGTTGGACCCTCAGAGGTCCTTTCTTCTTTGGGAGACATCCAAATAGGACAATCAGTCTCTTCAATTGTAAACCTCTCCTCAAATGAAGTGGACTCGGGTGGGGGATCCTTGGAAGTGCCCACGGCTGCTGACTTCCATGACTCATCCGGATGAGCATTTTTCACATGTCGCACTAAATGATCTTTCCGTCCAAACTTCTGCGGACAATAGGGACATAGAAAATCTCGTCTCCCTGTATGCACAACTAGGTGCCGTCGCACATCCTTTGCTGTGAAAAATCTTCGTTCACAGTAGTCACATGTAAATTTTTTATCAGTCTCATTTTTGACAGTGCGGCTCCCTGTGTGGACTTTGAGGTGGTAAACTATATCTTGCCGAGTGGTAAATGTTTCATCGCAAATTTTACATTGCAGATTACCTTCTTCTGCAGAATGTAAAGCAGCATGCTTACGATAACTTAGCAGAGATGTATAAGACTTTCTACAATCTGGCCTTTCACATGTGTATAACTTTTTGACAGGATTGTGCACTCTGACATGGTTAGTGAGATGATCTTTACGATTAAACGTTTTCCCACAAGTGGTGCATGCAAAGGCACGTGCCTCACTGTGTATCAGACTGTGACGCATCAATTTGAATTTAGAATTGAATTTTTTGTCGCAAAGGTCACAAGAGAAGGGGAGCTCACCAGTATGGGAGAGGATATGCTGACTGAGTTTGCCGGGGCTAGAAAATCTCTTCTCGCAGGTTGTGCAGACATGCCGCTTGCTGCGATCGCGGCGCGTGCGGCGCTCGGTCTCGGGCGCCGGTTGCCCAGCAGAGCTTGGCCCGGCACCCTCCTCGGGCTTCGGTTTACGAGGCAGCGTGGGCACACGGCGAGCCGCCTTGACGCTCCGAAAACATTGCTTGATGCCGCCGCTGGGTCCGGCCGCGCCCAGCGCGACGAAGTGCAGCTTCGTAGGCAGCTGCGATACAGGCGGTGCTACATACGTCTTCTGCGGGGCGGTCGCGTGTTCCCCGCTCGTCTCTTCCGTAAACTCGGAGCCGCCCTCCTCGCCTTCTTTAGGGTTCGGTGGCGGACTGGCCATCTCGCGCTCATTTTTGACGCGCTTACGCTATATCGCTTCTCGTTGATCACGCGTCGTGCTCGGTAAGGCTCCGCGATAGCGTTGGCTCGTCGCGATGGCAGAAAACATTTCTGTCACATTGACGGTCTGGAAGCCCTTTTTCGTATTCGTGTCACATGGTTCTTGTGGAATTTCTGGAGCCCATCGTTGATTTCCACTTTTGATCGTCTCGCACTTGGCTCACTGCACTTCTATTCGAGTGAACAAAGAGGAAAAAGTATGAAAAACGATTAAATATTGGCTTTTTTCAAAGAAATACGTAGCGCTTGACATCGAAATGTCAAAATAATGAAAAGAAGCCAAAAGCCATGTCAAAAAAAGTCCGCCGAATCGTCGTCGACAAACTGGCCCACCCATATGTTTGATCCTAAACCCAAATCAGTTTCTAGATTCCAAGCCGACCTACTTTTAAAAAAATGTTATCATTGGGTTGCACAGCGTAAAATTAATTTACTTAAATAAAATCCCCAGAATAATGACTAAAGCAAGATTTATTGTAGAATTAGTTGCCATTCATTCATTTTGTAAGCATTCTAAATAAAGATATGTAAGGACAAATTGGCTACCTCTACTATGCAAAGTTTAAATATCATCTATAGGGACACTGCATTTAAAAATACACAGATCATGTCAAAACAACTGAACGACAAACACGCTTGGTGTACTACCACCAGCACAGAAATAATAAAATTGTATTAATTGTATACCTTTCATTCAAAAAGACAAGAATGATGGTAAAAGTTTCTTGTGCCGCTTCTTTTACAACATGATTTCCCTTTCAGGACGGATAGTAGGTAGGGCATACTCTAACGGCAGATAAATGCAATAAAACCTATTTATTAAATAAATAAAAATTAAATAGACTTGACAATATTATTTAAATAGACACGAGTAGTTAAAAGGTAGTCTCCCAATTTGGGAGGTCCGAGTTCGATTCCCACGCAAGCCAATTTACCTTTAATTTATTTAATTTATTAAATTTAATTTAATTACTTATGTGCATGTATATGACTGCTCTTAAACGGTGAAGGAAAACATCAAGAGGAAACCTGCATGCCTGAGAAAAATAAATTCAAGGGCATGTGAAGTCCCCAACCCGCATTGAGCCAGCGTGGTGGACTACGGCTCATTTATTATACGAGGGAAGGTCTATATCCCTGCAGTGGGATGTATACGAGCTGATCATGATGAGACTTGGCAAGTGGTTTATTGAGAACAAATATTTTTAGGTTATAGGTATAGGATAATTATAATAATGTAGGTATCTATTGTAGCACTTTCTGCACAGTTACTACCTAGTCTATTTTTTTTGCACACCAGAAATAGTTAGACATGTATGGATCAATATTAACCCCTGTCACCTATTCTATAATGTTTGTATGTACCCAGTTCTAGGCAATAAATAAATGACAAGTCTGAAGCCATGACAACTTTTGATCCAAAATTGTGACTTTTTCCTTTGTTTGTGACCTCTTCACATTTATACGGCTGGACGGATTTCAATTTAATTTTAGTGGATAGACATATTAGGACCTGGATATCCTATATGTTAGGTTAATTTTTTTGGTGAACCGAGTTTAATGACATCTTCCATGCGGACGAAGTTGCGGGCGGATAGCTACTCTATAATAATATTAGTATTTCCAGTGCATTTATATTTAGTTTCAACAAATAACACCGTGTATCTTATGTTCGAATAAATGCTTGAACTTATAACTCCAACATGGATTTCGTCTCATTTTTGGGAAATTTTTTGAAGAGCTAGTAACCCTACCCCATCTTCCTTTGGCTCAAAAGGAGTAGTATTCAGATCCGCTAAACCCTTATTAAAAAAAACAAAGAACACTCATTCATTTCCAAAAAAGTTCACTATACTCACTATCACAGAATACTAATACCAAGTAATACCCATTTCATTCATTCTTTCGAAAAGTCAGTTTATAAAATAACCTGAATCATTCTGAATTCTGATTTTATTTTACAATATTGTGGTAGTTATTTAATAGAAATATTTCCTCGTTGACCTAAATTACCAAGGTGAGTATATTAATGGAAATACGATATTTATAAAAAGTGTGCAGTACCCAGTCAAGTTCATCCTTAATTTTTTGAAAATGTATTTTATTTTTCTATATTCTTTGAACGTATAAACAATTGAGTTTTACAGTAAAGTTATAACAAAGATACGGTCAGAGTGTAGATAAAGATATAAAATAAATTTGAAAAGTTACGGGAGGAAAGGTTGTATTATTTCCACATTCCTTACGGCTGCTTTTTTGCGGCATGCAATTATTTTAGGAGGATTGAATGTAAAACCTGTGCGACCTAATTGTTATCATTCAAACAACCGCTTTTGATATATTGAATACAGATTTGTTAATAGAACTAAGGCCTGTATAACAGAATGTTACTCAAGCAGAGATCTCCGCTTGAGGACAGTTAAAAAGGGACAGCTTCATGTAACTTCTATTTCGGCATCTCTTTCTAACTATGCTCCAGCACTGGTCTACGCTTGAGCAACATCCTGAAATACGTTCCTAAGTATACCACGGTCTATATGTTAAGCTATGCTAACAAATAGGTAAATGTGCAGGCTGCTTCTACCTGTCGCTCTGGAACTCTATGGGGATGCCTGTTTGAACACAGGCCTGGTCCTGTATCTGATATGATGGTGATGCTAACATAACCCCTTACCTACAGTTCTTCTAACCAGTACAAAATAAATAGGTACTACAAACAAATTAGTAAAGAGGAGACATTTGACGACCGATTGGTGTAGTGGATAGTGACCCTGTCAGCGAAACCAACAGTTGCGGCTTCGAATCCCGCGACGGATAAATGTTTATGTGACGAATATGAACATTTATTCCGAGTCATGGATATTTATATAAATATTTATGTATGTTTATCCGTTATCTAGTATCCATAGTACAAGCTTTGCTTAGTTTGGGACTAGATGATTGGTGTAAGTGTCCGAAATATTTATTATTAGTATTATTATAACAAAATTGGCTTAATGTATTCATGTAAACTAAATGTAGGATAAGCTAAAACCTACATTGTTTATTGAATTTTTGAAATTGTTTTTAAATGAAAAAGTTTTTAGTGATGGTAGTTCTCTCCTCTTTCCTAGACAAATCTAGGAAAGAGGAGAGTCACCCTAAATGAAACAAAGTTCCCTGTTCTTTCCTCATTGATGCCTTCTGTGAGTGAGTTCCATTATCTTATTGAATATCAATGAGTCAAGGTTCATTTCCAAATGTATTTATCAATGGCAATAAATGGATCCAATTCGTATTGCTATCAGTATTGTTATTTATTACACTGGACTATCCTACACAGTTTTAGACAATGCCTAAATGTTAGGTGAATGAGTGAACTGATTTTTGTTTATTAATCATATACATACATATACTTAAGTTGGCCACCACTAGTAGTTTTTTAATATGAATGTCCCTGCTTCTGAGGGCATGTTAGTTGGTCTAATTGTTTTCAATTGAAGGCAGTCATTCAGCCAACTCAGTGGCCTGCAGGTGTGGCAGGTGGTAAAACATTGACTGTTAAGTGGCCACTGGTCTGATACAAATCCACCAATCCTCATTGGGCTCCCATAGTGGGTTATGGTCCATACGCTCTTCCAATAAGGGAAGGATGTGCCTCAACAAGGGGATGTATAAGGCTGTTTTGTATGAAGAATTTCATTAAGACTGTTTTCTCCATACAAACATTTTTGTAATTTTTTTGGGAACAGCAAATCCAAATTTAGCTAAACTTTGTGTGTATTATTGGATAACATTAAGTTAAGTATAGGCAGTGTTAATTTTTAAAAGTAACTGCTTTATAAAAGTCTCAGCGAATCTAAGAAATAATATGGGAAGCACATGAAAATAGCTGTGTTCAATTTTTTTTTATTATGTGATTTAGCCCAGACATTAATAAATATTTCATGTGAAAATATATTCCATTTTCCAAATAAAAAACATTTGGAAATAGCTATGGAATAGTAGGAGTTGGTACATATGAGTAAAGACCTATTAATATTATTATGACTTATAAAGAATTGTGTATTATAGGCATAATGTCTGAACAAAACGTCGCTCCGCCGCCTGGCTCTGCCCCCGGTTCGGCCGCCGCGTCCGCCACCAGTGTCGCCGAGGAGCAGCGCTCTGGGAGTATCGCTGCAGGGTCTGGTGAGTGTCTTAACTCCTACATACTTATAAGGCTAGGTAAGGGTGCATTGCACTGCGAGCTAGCAATGTCGCGTTATTTTGTATCTGTCCATTATATAATTAACACACATAAATGGTCTGACCGGCTTGAAGGACCATAAATATGTTTGGCAACACAAATTAAAAATAAATGAAATCAATTTGTAAAACTTTAATTAACGCTGATTTTTTTTTTATTTGATAGGCTAACCAACAGCATTAAGATTTAATTAGTATATACCACCTAATTTAGATGCACAATTACTTAGTAAACACAGCTTGGAATTCTATGGGGGAGGCCTATGTTCACCAGTGGATGTCCTGTGGCTGATATGATGATGATGAAACACAGCCTACGGTTAGGATAAATAAACATTAACAAGACCCACTCCTAATTATAACAATGTACGGCAGGATGTACTTTTTTCTCAGGTTGGTTAAAGTATTTATTACAATATTATCACCTCCTACACAAGTTTTGCTACTATTTAATACATACTTAGCTGTTTTTGGGTAAGTACTATAGCTAAATGAATATGTACATGATGTTAGAATTCACAAAGTGGAATTCACCTATTTTCACAATGTCAAAAAACCGTGCTGAAATATGGAAAAAATTCTGCTACTGCATTTTAAAATTTGTTCAATATTATGAGTATTCTGACGCGACGTATTCGTAAATAGTCCCACCCAAATATGTAAGTCAGATAAATACTTCTTCAAAAACGACGAAGTTATTTAGATGTATTTGTGAAGAGGCGCAGATGACGAATATTTTGTAGGCCGGAAAAAAAAATCTAAATCTGATAGTTTTATCCACGAAGATGGATTGTATGGTAATATATGGAATAACACATATGGAGAAAAGTGCAGAGGACAAAAATAGTCCGTCGTTTGCGATTCCTTATTTTTCCTATTTTATTTCCACAGTCATGAAAATGGGTTTCTTTTCACCAGGTGATCCTCAGCTCTGCGCTAACACACCCACTCTACTTTTCAGTTGGAGCAGGATCAGCGGTAGGCTCGGAGGCCTCCGAGGAGAAATATGGTGGTTGCGAAGGCCCAGACGCGATGTACGTGAAGCTTGTTTCCTCGGACGGTCACGAGTTCATTGTGAAGAGGGAGCACGCTCTCACGTCGGGAACCATCAAAGCTATGCTCAGTGGACCCGGACAGTTTGCAGAGAATGAGGCAAATGAAGTCAATTTTAGGGAGATACCGTGAGTGCAACAAATTTTTAAATATTTTGTTTCGTAATTTCATAAGTTCATGAATGACAGAAATCGTAATACTTATCCCATATTCACATTCATAAATCTGACTCCCCAGAGAGCCTTTCGGAGCATAATGTCAAAAGCGCAAAATGACAAACGGCCGCAAATTGTCAAAAGCGCAGTATGTCAAAAATTCCATGGTTACTCTTTATATTTCAACTAGCTTCCTGCCCGCCGCTTCGCCTGCTTTAGAAAACTTTATCACTGATATGGGTAATTAGTTTATCCCGCGAGAACTAATCCTTTATCGGGATTAAAAATATTCTACAGGGTGAAATTTAATTCGTGTAATTCCTATGTTTACTGATGACTCCACTTCTGTTTACGAACGACTTTCCACTAGGAACCATAGCCGAATTAAGCCGAAAATTGTTGAATTGTTGTACCATACTAAAGGTATTTTTTCAGATTAGTTTACTTTGTGTTAATCGAAAATTTTTTTGATCGAATTCGACTATGATTCCTTGGGGAAAGTTGTTCATAATCAAGATTGGTGTCTCAAGTTAATGGGAATTACACGCATTCAAATTCACACTGTATGTTTCAATCCAGGGTATGTTCTAGCTATATACCGAATATTATTAGACGGGGCTGAGTGTATGTCTAAGGATATTTATATTTATTTATTTATTGAACAAAATATATTTCATTGGTTGCACCCATTACTGTGCGGGTTTCGTAACGGTGACTAACCAGTTTAATTTGCTTGCAAGAGCAAATAATGATTGCAAATCTCAAATAATTTCCACTACGTTTTACAATCTTTCATTTGAGTAAATGATTTAGTTCATTACTGTAAATGTATTTTGTGTATTAAAGTTGAAACATGAAAAACATGTAGGAATTTATTCCATAGAAAATTTCAATAACCTCCCGATGCAATGTATGAAACAGCTGATTTTTTTTCGCGATTTCGAAGTTGCCCCCATAGTAAAAGTTGTTCGTATTGATGGGTAGAACAAGCCCTTAAAATATGACTACACTTAACCGTTACACCCTGTATATTTTAAGTTAAGAACAAATATGATAAAGTGTGGTGATAAAAGTGATGGCGAGTGATTTGTTGTGATCGCGCGTACACTGCAAAATATCATAACGTTTTACGACCAACTTTAGGTATCTGCAGTGGTAGCATGACAACTTGCAATATAGTGTAGAATAGAATACATTTATTCGTCGACCATGACCCAAGTCACTTAACCTACATTATACACATACAATATGGAATACTGGGTTGGTATACAGGTAAAACTAATATTAGGAGACGTGACCCATATCAGGGGCAACGAAATGGTCCAGACTCAGCATGTGCTGTGGGTAGAAACCCGCAGCGCTGTTCATCTGCCAGAACCATTGAGATACTCGTATGTGCGCATCTCAGGGCACAATAAATATCAATAGTGCAATGTCACACTTTTTATCACGGCCATCTATCAAACTGAGCGACTAAATAGTTGTACAACAGCATTTTGACAGATGCGCGCGATATAACGTGTGATAAACTATATAACTTGTGTTCATTCTACCTATGCAGGTATTTTACGTATCCTGCAAACACCAATTACTAACCACCTGCCTTTTATCTTGTCAAAACGACCACTTTATATTCCATTTATTTCTATTCCAGATCTCACGTCCTCCAAAAAGTGTGTATGTACTTCACATACAAAGTGCGTTACACCAACTCGTCTACCGAGATTCCAGAGTTCCCCATCGCTCCGGAAATCGCGCTAGAGCTACTCATGGCTGCCAACTTCCTTGACTGTTAATCATCTTTGTGGTGTGATTAGCTTAAGAATTGATATGGAAAGTTCCCGCTACATTACGAATCCAGGGTGTCGGGAAATACTCATACAATGACACTACGGGCGTGGCCGCAGATAGGGTTATTTTTATTAAGTTAAACAACAAGTTATATGCTATTGACTTGTGGTTACTCAAAACTTGAATTACATAGATCGAATGTCAACATGCATAATGGCTATAGTGAGGGGTAGACGGTGCGGACCTAAGTAGGTATACAATTTCTTTTGATTCTCCTCATTGCGCGCGATGGCTCTATGGTATAGCTCCAGGCAAATAATACGCAAACATTTGTTGTGTAAAGCGTAGGTTTTGAAAACAGCATTTTGTCGCCGGTACCTCGGTTTTGTATGAATATAAACGTGTTCGTTATCTCCGTCAGCGTAATCTTCCATATCATTGATGCGTATTCAATGTCCGCTTTGATCCTGGGGGCTTATTCAATCTTCAGTAACTAACGCGATACCTTCTTCTATCAAACGCCGATAGTCTGGACGCAGTGTCATCGTTTTCATAAATAATTCGAATATCATTCACGTTCACTAATCTCACGCCATCATCAAATCATTATTGTCAACCGGGATAGAACTTTTTTGGGCAGAGGCTAGTGATTTCTGAGTCGTCAAACATCCTGCTTACATATCGATAATTAATCAACATGTTTGTGACTTTTGTGTTTGAGGTCGAACATTATCTCTGGGAGGTTAAAGATGTCACGGGCAGTATTAATATCCTGTATGCTTTCTCATACTATGGCATTTACAAATTATGCGCTACGAAATGGTGAGTATTGTAAACCGCTTGTTCTAACAATTTTGAAGCAAACGTCGCTAGATCATGTCTTTACACTGACATCTTCAAAACTGAATCAGATGAGAATAATTTCTAGATCTGTTCAATGGACGTACTGAGATAGAAGGGAATATTTTGATTGGTAGATACAACCCATATGTGATGATTAGAATACATGCAGGGTCCTCCCGTGGTGTAGTCGACCTAGTTATCGATTAATATTGTAAATAAGCCATATATAAGTGACCAAGAACTCCTAGTGCAGTAGGGTAAAAATTGACCATATATCCCATTTACTCCTAATAACGAGCAAGGTATGTCAACACATCGGTATAATAGAATGATGCCCAACGATTATTGGCTAGTCCTGTCGGCTTATTGTACTCTGATTGGCTCTTTCAAGGTCACGTAAATAACAACCGCCAATCGGAATGCAGTACCCCGCTTCCCTCATACCTCAATTACAAAGTTAATACGATACAGGAAATCAAACAGGCATCTGTGGGACTTAACCTTATTACCGATGATTTGTATTAAAAAATGTGCAGCGCCTCTATCGGATAGTTGTGAAACAATTTTTTTATAGGTACTTTTTACGTAAACGCGAAAGCGATGTTATAATTAAAAACGAAGCAAAAGTCGCACTTAGCACACTGATGGGTTATTATTCTTAACGTACTGGATTAATGATTAACGGACTTGGAGAAATTTAAGGGAAGTTAACGAGCCTGTTAACCTTTTTTCGAAGTTAACTTAAAAGTTAATCGGTGAGTCGAATAACTTCGTTAATTAACGAGTTAACGCCCAGCTATGTTAATATGTTTCCTCGTTTAGTTTTTAATATAAAAGAAACTGCACTCAACGCGGACCATGTATTACTGAGAAATACTCGGACAAAGACGACACGCAGCACCGTCAAATACACAATCCCCGTCTTTTTTCTACTTTCTAAGCGCTATACCTACTGCTTTAAAATAAAGTTGTATTTAAAAATGTAAGATACGAATGGATTCGTAGTCCAATGAGCCATCTGAAGGATAAACAAACGAGTACATTTATAACTTATTTATAATAATAATTTATGTACCTAACAGTTGCGCTTGTTTGTATAACGCATAGTGCGTATAAGTTTTGTGCTTTGTGATAGATTGATAAGCTGAGAGAGTACGAGCTATGACTTGCTGCGATGGGGGTCTACGGGTCTATTACATAACTTCATTAATATCGTCATCGATAACGTTGAACAACGGGAAGATGTATTCGTAAAGATACGTAATATAGCCCCCGGGGAAAGGAAGCGTTAAGTGTCACAGAGTAATCGAGTGACGTAACAGTGTTTTATTTAAGGCACTCGATACGAATCGAACGGTTCAGAAATTTGTCTTCAGAGGCAAATTACTGCGGTTTTTAATTCGAATAACAGCCCTACTAAGTATTGAAATCTCTCATATTCATTACAAAATAAGATAGTATAAAATGTATTACTTAATTGTTTTTGTAAAACATGTTTTTAATGGTGGAAACTACGGAGCAAATACAAACCACTGTCCCGTGGTTCCAAATGAGCTCGCAATGGCCGTAGTGGGAGTGGCTTACATAGTTACAACTGATTCGCTTGTCAGGCTCACACAACATGTAACACACCGATCGGTGAAAAAAGTACACTGAAAATATCTGCAAAACAATTACATGTTCTAATTTGCGGAAAATCTGCAATGTTGTCACTCCTATGACTGACTTGATGCTAGCAGAATCCTAAAAAGGAAAGCCATGCTTTAACTTCTTGACACCCAATGATTCAATTCACAAGGTGAACTGGCAACAGGGGGTGCCAGCGGGTTTTCAAAGGGTAAAAGAATTGAATTGAAGCCGCCGCGGTAGATGGCGCAAAGGTCCCCCATCCCGCGCCGACACCCTCCGTTCCACATTAAAATGTGTTTAGATCATCTCTTTGTATTTTAAATTAATTTTCATTTCATATATCTTGGATGAGTTTTTTTTTACCGCAAGGAAAAAAATAGGGCATATTAGGTAAGTGAAATAGAAGGTATTGGCATAGGTAATTTTTTTTTTCATAACTATCATAGAATAAAGCATTAATTGTGTCATTTACCACATAATTACATCATTAAATTACCTAAATAAAGAAAACATCCACCCAAGAATCCCGCCAGTCGCATATCAAAGACAGGCCGGCACGTGCGTTTTTGAAAAAAATAAAAATAAACTATCTATGCCAATAACTTCTATTTCACTTACCTAATATGCCTTTTTTCCTTGCGGTAAAAAAACTCCCGGTATTGTTAGTAGGGGAGAGTCGGGTAGCCTCGACCACATAAATAAAACTCATGATATCTTGAAAATCAACGGAAATAAACATTTATTTTTTAAATGTAACTTAAACTGAACATATCTCTTATATTATTTATTAAGTAACAAACCGATAGTCTCATTATCTTAGCTTAAATCAAGTCTCAAAAGCAGTCTTCAACATTTGTTAAAATAATTTTTGGAGGGTAACCCCGGACATAGAATTACTGATGACCAAATCGTTCTTTAGCCTTGCATACGTCACAATAATAGTAAGCCTGCGATGGATCAATATCTACACAGGCTTCGTGTGCCCAGTCCTTGCATCTATATGACACTGTATCCAATCTTCCTCGAACGTTTCTCCACAAATGATGCATTCTGTTTCATGGTCTCTTTCTAGCTGTGTCAAGCTTTGAATATTCTTCTGTTTTTTCATTTTATTAATTGTCGCCTTTTTTTTATTCGTTGTAGTTTTAGTTTTGGTCAGCGGCATCAGGCGATTATCGAGGTCTTTGACATGGTTATATAATTGCAGTGATTGATCTTCTGTGAAGGTATATTTATATCTCCCTAGTTTTGGCTTTAACTGTGCTTCTTGTCCACTACCGATAGCTTTTATCCGATCCCGGAGGGTGCTTCTTGCCACGTCATATCTCTCAGCTGCTTCTCTCACCGACATCTTCTTTTCTTGTACACATGTTATAGCTTGTTTCATTTTATTTTCGTCCCAATTTCCTCTATCCGTAATCCTTCCTTTGAATTTTGGCATTATCTACAAAAGACACAATATTTTATACACTTGTCTCAACATTGCAACAAAAAAAGACTGTAACATAGAAATGGATGGATAAAACAGACATTTTAAAACTACCACGGTTCTTAATTTCACTATGCAATCCATGAAATAAAACATTTCGTCATAAATGAAATGTCCGGGGGTACCCGACAAAAAAGTGTCCGATTGTACCCGACCGCCTCGATCCTATGTTTTTATTTATATCGGCAATATCAATAAAATCAACGTCAAGTATTTACCTAATTTGTTAACTATAATAACTACCTTACATAATTAGTAATGTTTTATGATGAAGTACTTACTTTGTATATACAATAACCGCACTCAAAAAGTAAACGGCGCACACAAAAGTACAGGTATTGTTAAACAAACGAATGTCACGTGTTATTCGCACACCAGTCGCAGCCCATTTGATATGAATATACGGCTAAATGGCGCTGCGATCGTTTTGATGTGACACTTGTGCATGTATGTGTGCGAACTTTCCTGTAACTAACACTGGCCGAGGGTACCCGCCGGCCGGGGCTACCCGACTCTCCCCTACACATTTTATAATTATCTCTGATATTAGTTACACGAAAATCACACATAATTGCAAGTAATACATAGATACAACACAATATTCACAAGAAATAAACCGGTACGCGTTCGATGCTCGAACGGATCAGCTATAACGTGCAGATGTATCCACTGGTCAATGGTTAGCAAGCTGTTGTGACTGCCATGTATTTGCTCCGTGGGGGAAACCGTACAAAAATGTATGCCAATTTGTATAACTTACTTATATGTGGCGGATTTGCGTTAACTTTATTCATTTTGTGTCATTAACAAATATCGAATTACGACGCCATGTCACTTTTATACAACGTTACAGACGTAGATATATCTTTGAACCATAATAGTAGAGAAAATTTTTAATTTTATTTTTATACAAAAAATCTGTGGTCGCATCTACAATTTTTACCAGAAATGAAAACACTATGAAGTCATAAATATAAGAGATATGTCAAGGGGGAGTGGCCGTGTCGCATCGATGGCTCGCAATGTGCTGGAATCACATACAAACGTGATTCGTTTTCATTCACGCAATTACATTTATAAAACGGGAGGTCGCAGGTTCGATTCCCAGGGGTACATGTTTCATAAGTCCGCCTGGCTAGCTATTGTTATCTACCTTTCGTATTAATAAATCGATCTTGAGATTGCGTCTCAGTCTCAACACTGTTTTTTTATACTGTTTTAATATGCAACAGATTCTCAAGCGTCAACTTGAGGTCATCTCAATCTTGAGAACGGTTTATTAACACGGCCTATGTCTGCCGCCAAGTAGCAATGCTAGAATTATGATTGCCAGTCGGCCAGGTGTGGAGGGATCCTGGTGAGCGCATTTTCTTCTTCGCCCTCATCTTCATCACGCAAGATTGAGGTTAAATGGTGACCCGTTGTATATTAAAAATATCACAGTTTTGTACGAAACGTTTTTGATTTCATTTAGCTTAAGTAAAAAATGGTACCGCGCTATTTTTTTGTGAACGATTAAGTAAAAGCAAACGCAAAAATTACTAATTTCCGTTCAAATGATTAGCGCGATACGAAATGTTCATAACATAAGGTTTTGGTTATGGTTTAGTCTTGGTATTGTCCTTCAAAGCCCTGCTTGTATAACAGGGACACTAGGACAAATACAAAGACAACATAACTCTTATGATGATTATGTAATAAACGTTTGACGTTGTCACAGTCCGTTTCAACAATGAGACCATAGTCAACGAAAAAACGAGAGGACAACAAGATAATAGTACAATTTGGCGGGCTTATCACAAGCGAGCGTCAACCACGCGAGCCCAGGGGCCCAATTCTCGCGCGTGCGAGTGAGAAAAAGATGAACTAAACATACCAATGTCTATTGACAAATGTAATGTCGAGTGTGCGAGAATCACTGCTCTGAGCGGATTGGTGGACATGTGTACGAGTTTCTTCTCGGACATATGGTTTACTCGTCATGTTCCTTGTTAAAAGAAAAAAAACCTAGCTAATTCCAAACATGAACTTAAAACATACCTTCCTTGAAGCCGGGTAATAAGTGTGCATATGTCGCATTTACGTTTCTGGTAAAAATTCTATTTTAATTGTGACATTTTTTCTAAAAAGATTAACCATTTTTCTAGTGTCACTTAACAAATCGTTTTGCTTAATATTTTGTGAATAAAAATGTAATTTGATTCGATGTGTTTTATTTTGATTTCCAATTCACATTGGTGGAGGAGGTAGGTCCTGTCAAAACAGGAAATGTAGAGTTTTATAGCTTTATTATGATGCGGCTTCAGCACAATAAATTCTGCCAGGAGTTACTTATATTAAGAGGGTGCATCGGGGCAGGTCGGGTAAATAAAAGTGGTCGTTTTTATATTTTAAAATTCTCAAAAGTAGTCAAAATCAAAACTAAGTATTATTTATTATTAGTGTTTAGGCTTTGCGCTTAGTGATAACATTTATGTTGCATTGAAAAAGAAATCGACGACCCTGTTTGGTGTAGTGGTTAACAACTCTGACCACTATACCAAAAGGTTGCGGGTTCGAATCCCGCTAGGGGCATATGTTTGTGTGATGAATACGGACATGTGTACCTGAGTTATGGATGTTTTCATTTTTAATAAGTATTTATTTACAAAAAAAAATGTATTTATGTATTATATCAACCATCTGGTATCCACAACACGCCTATAGTTGCTTACTGTGGAACTAGATGGGCGCTGTGTGTATGTCTAAGGATATTTATTTATAAATCTTAATTTAATAAATGAGAGCGCCACTGGGCCCGATGCACGGTCTTGCTCGTGGTAGAACTTAAATGAAACATAACACTATTTGACTTGTCCTTTATTCAATTGCAGAAACAAAATCCAATCACTTTGTCCGTAACATAATCTCGGGCAGCTCACAACTACGATAATATACTGGACTATGTGTAACTGCTAATTATATATCAATACACTTTGGAATGACATCCTGCTTAACACTAAAACAAATTAGGAAAAACAACTTTACACATAAACCGAAGAAGATTCATCAATAAATAAATTCTGATTATAATTACAAAACTAATCAATTTACTCTAGAAATTCCATGTGAGATCTAAGCTTATAATAAAAACTTTGGAT
Source organism: Oegoconia quadripuncta (assembly GCA_949316235.1). NCBI lineage: Eukaryota > Metazoa > Arthropoda > Insecta > Lepidoptera > Autostichidae > Oegoconia > Oegoconia quadripuncta. The sequence continues at coordinate 8,880,096 of OX438741.1, read as the reverse complement.
AAAAAATTAAAGTAGTTATTGACAATCGATTTGTTTTGTACATTTTTACAAAGAAAAATCTTTAAAATCCAGTTTTAAATACTGAGAATGTGTTAAAGAAATTAAATGCATACGCAGGTTTATTAAGTTGTGACAGTATACGCACCCTTAAATTAGCGAAAAATATACATAGGTAATATACTCGTATTAATACATTAGATTACAAAATAATACTTTTAATATTAATTTCAATATTTCAAACGACATTAGATAAATTATTGTATCCTGGAAGAGTTTTTTGTTATACTTATAATTTACGGCTCAGTATAAAACCTGTAATATAATTATTACAAAAATTTGTATGAAAATAATTACACAACTTACTTTTAGGTGCAAATTTTTAAGGAATGTGCTCATCTGTTCTGAGTAGTACAGCTGTTCTTAATATAGGTCATCGAATTGGGTTTAAATTGGCAATAATATCACAAATTAATATTATTAATCAGTTATTGAAGTCGTACTAAATGATTAGAATGAAATGCACCAACTTTGAGCCATAATTTGAAATGATGGGTGACATGTAGGAATAAAGATATGTAAAGGTCATAAATTTATACTTAGGCCGATAATTGAAGTCCCCATTCAAATAAGTTTGAAAATACAGCAAGAACTGTCGCATAAAACAGCGAAATTGTAAGTTTGGTATTCCGTGCGCAGTTTGATCGTGACCAAAATGTTTAATAAAGACAAACTTTGCAATGTCCTCTACGTTCGACGAACCATTTATCGGAGAAGTAATTCGGTATACCTTTCCACATTAGTGTGTCGGGTTAAAACATCTGTTAAGGGTCATCATCAACATTACCGGTCCAAGTATAGTGGTTTAAATACTGTTGAATACATAACACATCAATAGGCAACACGACATATTTATTTGAAGCACAACAATGCCGATGATATGTCAATAGATATTCACTAATATGACATTTTAGAATCAAAAGGATGATTTGTGGGCGTTCACCTAGCGGTCCATGGTTTAGCAAACACAATTTTAATCTAACTAATATTATAAATGCAAAAGTTTGGATGTTTGTTGCTCAATTACGGCGAAACGGATTTTAATGAAATTTGGCATATAGGTAGAACATATCCTGAATTAAGACAGGATAAAGTGAGTAGTTCCCGTGGGATAAACAAATTTCCGCTTTATAAAGTTATTCCACACAGGCGAAACCGCGGGCGGTAAGCTAGTTTTTAATATTCTTCGGCACTTCTGGGGGACTTTATTGACTATATCGACTAAATTTATCTAAATCCAATGTGCTTCGTTAGAACACTAACTTGGCGTCCTCACCCAAAGTACCGCTTGTCTTTATGTCTATCCAAACAGCCCAGAAATTAGTCCAAAACCTCACGCGACAATCGGCTCGCGTACGCGTAAAAAATTAATTGTCCCATAAGAGCCGATCAGACATACTAGAAGATTTTTAAATCGCTACTGGCATGTATAGGGTATGGATAAGGATGGAATGCTTACATCGGTCGAGTAACGCGCTAAACTAAGTACTGTATAATCGCTACAAGAATACTGAACAGTGAAAATGGTTCGGGCGTAAAAATTCTTGAAATATTAATTCCACAAAAAAGGAGCGCAAGAAATGACTTGTCATATACAAGTGATTTTCTAATTAAAGGAAGATGTCCATGTCGTGCGCTCTCGTTCAGCTCCGAAATCAAACTGTGAAGATGGACGTGTTCTGTATGCCAAATAAATAAACGCGCAGCGATGGTATATCGAGCAAAATTGGGGTCTGACGATCAACGAAAACGTTTTCACGCTTTACGTGAAACTGGCGGTGGTGCTGTTATTTTATTCAGTTAGACATAATTACATTTAGTATCATTCTCTATGTACCGCTGGGTGAACGATGACCGTACATAACATATTTGTATAAGATATAACTCCGTTAAAATAAATAAGTACAGTTATAAAGATATATGGATGGATACAACATGAATAACATTTTTTTTGGCTCAGGATTTTCATACTTACTATCCGCTACTAATATTGAGCATACAGGGTTGTCTTTTAAAAAGCTTTAACTACGTTAAAACAAAAGCGGCATTGTAATATTCAAAAAATTAAGTAGACATTTAAATGCTGTCGTCTTATGCATCCTGTAAGTACTAATTCATTCTATCATAGCCTGTAAAAGCTTTAAAAACTGGAGACCAATTTCTTCCGCATACGGAGTGACTTGCACCTTTGAGTATTATAGACATATAGGTAAGTATATAAGAACATCATTACAAATCTCATACAAAACTTTTAACTATAGCTTATTTTAGGCCTTTGATAAAAAATGTGAACCTCCATTAAGTACCGTAAAAGGTAGTGTTGACATGGATTATTGCATCATGTTGCTTTATAACGTCATCCATATGCGAAAGACTCAAAAACAGCAACTACAAGCGAACTAAAATACCGAAGAGATCGGCAATATTCATCCTTGATCGCTATGCCCACTGTTCTGATCGAGCGGAATCATCTTCTTAGAGACGGAGTAGATCGGCGGCGAGTCTAGTTTCCCAGCTATCGCCTGCACGCGGCTCTTAACAGATTCCATCGGAGCGACGTCGATTTTAGCATCGTCGGAGATACTCGAAGATGAGTGCTGGAACGAGCCCGCATCTGTATTGCCATATATATGCTGTGGCTCCCTCACGTTTCCGTACAGATTGTAGTTGTGTATCAGGGCTGATACTCTGTTAGATGTCGCTGGTAAACTCGAGTGTTCCTTTGGCAGATGCTCCGTAACGTTCAGCTGAGTAGTGACAGGTTGGTTGATTTTGAAGTCTGGCTTCGGTGGGGGGGTCCCGGATTCGTCGTCCTGTATCGATGACTGGTTGCTGAGGGGGTTTTGGGGTGAGAACGTTTGATTTTGCGCGGCGAATACTTGGTTCTGGGAGGTTAGGCTTTGGTTTTGCTGGTGCGGGCTGGCGGGTTCCTCGGGAGGTTCTAGAGCGGCTCGCCAGTCGATGGTGGGGTGCCTCTCGCGGATGCAGTCAACTACATCAAGGAGGTTCTTGGCGTCCATTGCGAGGACATGGGCTGCTGCTAGCATGCTCCTGTAGTGAAGATAACATAATAAATAGAGGTAACACAATAGTACTTATATATTTTTTTTTTATACACGACGGGTTCGTACTTGACTTCAATCACACCTGATGTTAAGTGAAGATGAGGTCGAAGGTGGAAGCGTACTGACCCGGAAACCCCAACACATTTGGGGGACTAGCTATCTTATCTCTGACAACCGAAACACAACAATGCTATTAACATTGCTGCTTGGCGGCAGATTTAGATAAGATGGTGGTAGCTAGCCAGGCGGGCATTTAAAATACCCCACCACCAACCAAACCGAGTACTTAAACATGTACCCCGCTGGGGATCGAACCCGCGATCTCCGAATCGTAAACCCAATGTTGTTTACATTGAGCCACGGAGGCAAGAGTATTTTCTTTTCTGATGTGCAATAAAGTGTATTTGTATTATTTAATGTAGACAGAAGGTTCAGTGGATGGTTCTGAAGGAACAAATCCAGCGGGCTGATGAGAGTCAGAATCGTATGGCCGTCATCTCCAGTTCTGCATTTTTCCATACAGTCTACTTCCTCTGCCCCGAGCAACAGATTCATAGGAAAAATTAGATCGGTGGGTCTCACTATCCGCAGAACCACCGGTAAAGCCTGATGATGGATAATTGTGAATGGAGAAGGTTTTGTAAAATGAAATTAATCATGCTTTTCTTTTACTACAATGACGAATTAATCATCTGCTGATACTTAACGTTGTGTAGATCGTTGATATGAACTTACTTGGTGTACTCATGCTGCAGTGTGGTGTTGGAGTATTGTATGGCGAGCCGCATCGCCTCCACCAGCGCTGCCATGTCCTTGCTGAGCACCTGATGGGCCATCTCCACCTCCCTGGGGAATAACGAGTGAAAAAATGTTATCTGTGATATTACACTTCCAGATTATATATCATTTTCTCGCTGTCTGAGATGTACATCCGGGAAGTACATCTGGGGTACTGGTGTCCTAAAGCACAGGCTACCGCCTATTTTAGGCATCAGTCTCCACACGTACTCACCAAACTTAAGTAACACTGTTATCCTGTACGTTTCTCTAAGCGTGAGTTTGTGAAGCACAAATAAAGATACATTTATTATTATTATATAATATACTTAGAAACACAAATTAATTACCTACCTGCCGTCAACTAAGATATTCTGTAAGATGAGAGCCAGCCCTTGAATTATGTAACATCATTGGTATCGTCATCCATTACGTTGACCAATAAGAAACCGCCAAATTGCCGAGCGAGCGGTGAGCTGACCAATCATATGTCAGGGGTTCTATTACATAATTTCATCGTTATCGTCATCGGTTACGTTCCGACATGTGATTGGTTGGCTCATCCCTCGTTCGGCAATTTGACGGTTTCTCATTGGACAACGTAATTGATAACGATATCGATCAAGTTACGTAATCTAAGGGCAGGACGTAACCGATGACGATACCGATGAGATTATGTAATAGAACCCCAGGTCGAGTGTAACCCGAAAAGTACTTTAAAATAATTTGCTACAGTTGTATTCAAAATGAAATAATATTTTTTTCTCAGGACAAAATTATCGTCACATTTCTTAACTTAATGTTAAAATTATTGACATCACTGCTCATTCAGAAAGCTGACTCACTAGAGAAGAACAGGCAAGAAACTCAAAGGTTGCTTTTTAAAGTAGGTTATGGGTTACATAATATATAATTAAACTGAATATCGCCGCGCGGACTACGTCCATGCTTGCTTTTTTTTTTATGTACGACGGGTTCGTACTTGTCTTATCATCTTATCTTCCATATAGCTTATCATCCAGATAGTCAGAAATTTTATAATAACTTTTTGTAAATAATGTCTGTTTTATGATGATTTTGAAGGCAATGTCAACTGGAACATTATTATAAAAGCGTATACATTGCCGTTTAAATTACTTAGTGACTTTACAATTACATAGTACATGAGCGGCTGACATGAACAGCAAGTTTATTTTTATATGCTGTATTAACATACATAAATCTCACTATTTTTCTTAAACGGGTACCTACCTATGAATCTTTATCTACCCTGTGGCTATCATTGGTACATGAATAACGGTACCTATATTAGAAGCAAGTTCGCCTAAAACTTTCGACATTCATACCTCAAACAGAAGGAGTAGCGTGAGTTAACGACTTAGGACAGGCAGATTCACCAACCACTAGGAAGTAGGTTGTATGCAGAACATTGGATGGAACCAATGGGAACTCAGTCATACAGCGACTTCGTTCGCAAACTGTGGTATCAAATGCGGATTTACCTACGTCAGAAAAGTGACCAGAAAACATGAAGGTATCTTTAAGAATATTGTAGTTATTTTTCTTGAATAGGTTTTCTTTTATAGGTTGTCAGCACAAACTAAAAAAATATTCGCAGTTGTCCTAACCTACAAACAAAACAAACAAAATATTCTTTATTGTACAACAATAAGAAGCATAAAAAAATAAGAAAAGGGGGAGAGTACAATTTGGCGGCCTTATCACTAAAAGCGATCTCTTCCAGACAACCTTTGGGTTAGGAAGCATTATGCACATGTTATGTAGGTAGCGTGCGCGGTAAACTAATTTTAATAAAATAAATAAATCACACATATAAAAACATAAGTTAATTGAAATAAAAATAAAGTAAGATTTATTTAGTTCGTTTGAATTTTGGAACAAAAACTCTCAAACTAAAGACAACTCTACATGCTAAAATAATTAGGTCTCATTTCCATTGATGAAAAAACTAATGTTTTTGCATGTTGGGTGCTACGATGCTAGTAGTTCTCGAGTATTTTAACAGATGGCGCTGTTTTATCTACTTAGAAAAGCGTGAAAAATTGACGTTTTCAAATGTTATAAAAGTCAAATTAAAACTTTTTTGACTTGACCATATCATATTATATATAAATCAATTTTTTTTTTATGAGAGGGCGGCAAACGAGCATGCGGGTCACCTGATGGAAAGCAATCACCGCCGCCCATGGACACCCGCAACACCAAAAGGGTCACAGATGCGTTGTCGGCCTTTGAGGAAAGTGTAGGCTCGTTTCTTGAAGCTTGTCCTGAGCTTAATGATTTGAGCGAGAGCGACTTACCTCTGTGCCGTGTGCGGGAAAGGGACCACCACTAGATCCACCGTAGCGCATAAGGTGCGCAGTTCGGCCCCCACGGCCCTCACGGCGGCCAGCACGTCCCCCGGCGCGCCTGCGCACTGCGACACGTTGGCGAGTCGCATCACGCAGCGGACTACCGCCGTAGTCGCGGTGTATACCGGGTCCTTTATATTCGGGTGACGCGGCTGGAAAGATATAATGAAGATAATAATATCCCCCGAATGCACGCCAGCGATTGTCTGGATTTAGAGACCTATACCTATAGTATACCGCGACTATTTGTAATTTTTGCAATGATTTTTTATTAAGTGTTAGTCAGCGCTGTTTGTATTTACGGGGTATCACAATTATGTAAAATCGCATCTGGACAAATGAAATGCCTATACTAATTTTAGTCACTTAACTACTATTTCTATTATTATTTGTGGTGTATTAATAGTTGGTGTGTTGGAGCGTCGGTGGCCAGCGGTTAAGACGCGGTCTCCCAATGTAGGAGGTCCGGGTTCGATTCCTAGGCACGCCATGTACCATTGAGTTTTTAAATTTAATTTAATCCGACTGCTCTTAAACCATGAAGGAAAACATCGTGAGGAAATCTGCATGCCTGAGAAATAAAAATTCTAAGGCATGTGAAGTCCCCAACCCGCATTGGGCCAGCGTGGTGGACTATGGCCCACATTCCCTCATATACGAGGAAAGGCCTATATCTCTATGGTGGGATATTTACGGGCTGAGATGAACTACTATTGTGTAGTCAGCGCTGTCTCTAATATAATGTATTTACGGTATACTACTCTGTGTAAAAAGTATCGGGAATATGTCAATAAAAAGACCCGCGTAAAAGAGGTCGTTCTAATTTTTTTACTGCATGTTGGTAGCACTGTACTGATTTAGCGCGCAAAATTTGAGCGGGATCTGTCATTTAATTTGTTTTAAACTACACTTTTTGTTGGTCATAGTTTTGAGTCCTCGGCGATTTTTACAATGGAAAATATTGTTGAACAAAGAGTGCCTTAAATTTTGTGTTTCAAATGATATTTCATGTGGTGAATCACTAAAAATGTTGCGAAATACCTACGGCGAATCGTGTATATCGAAAACAAGGGCTTATGAATGGTATAAGGCTTTTAAAGAAGGCCGAGAAGTAGTAGTAGACTTGCCTCGTTCTGGTAGACCTTCAACCGCTACGACCAAAGAAAACATCGACAGAATCAAGAAGCTAGTGCTCGAAAATCGACGTATGAGTCTGAGAGAGTTGGCTAGCGAGGTGAACATATCTTTTAAGTCCGTCCACAACATTCTCATTGACATTTTAGGCATGAAACGCGTCGCCGCTCGACTAGTTCCAAAAGAGCTCAATTTTGTTCAAAAAGCGCAGCGAAAGCATGTCGCTGAAGACATGGTTTCCCGAGCTTCTACGGATCCGACCTTTATGAAACGTATAATAACTGGCGACGAGACATGGGTTTATGAGTACGACATGCAAACAAGCCAACAGTCTTCAGAATGGCGTCTCGAAAACGAGCCGAAACCCAAAAAACCGCGGCAAAGTCGCTCCAAAATCAAGGTGATGCTGACAGTTTTTTTTGACTACCGTGGTGTGGTTCACTCCGAATTCCTTCCAGAGGGAGAAACAGTGAATAAAGAATATTATTTAGGCGTCATGAAGCGTTTGCGTGAGAGTATCCGCCGAAAACGTCCAGATTTGTGGCAACACAACTCATGGATGCTGCACCATGATAATGCACCATCACACACAGCCATTATAGTGAAAGAGTTTTTAGCGAAAAATTCAACAAAAGTTCTCGACCAAGCACCGTATTCACCTGATATGGCTCCGTCTGACTTTTTTTTATTTCCCAAGTTAAAATTACCACTTCGAGGAAAACGTTTTGAGTCGATAGAAGCCATAAAAGAAAATTCGCTGAATGAGCTAAAGGCCATACCGCAAATAGCCTATGAAAAATGTATGGAAGACTGGGTGAAGCGGTGGAGATGTTGTATTGCAAGCGATGGGGCCTACTTTGAAGGCGATAAAATAAATTTAGATGAATAATTTGTATTTTTTGTTTTATTGACAAATTCCCGATACTTAGTACACTGAATGTATGACAATCAAATAGAACCAATCTGCATATCTAGAAAGATACCTTTTATAACTAAGTTACAGACAAGCAATGAAGAATCTGAACAAATGTAAATATACAAATTTTAGTTAACTACTAATTTAACAGGGTTTACCTTGTCTTCACTGGATTGTCTCTCATTAGGATTCACTGTGTTTGCTGGACTGGTTTCAGATGAATTTGCCGCTGTAAATAAAGCAAACCAGAAACATGTACATCATCTAATTAAACATAGAATATTGTTAGTATTTGCATGTTCTGTTGTTCTGAAATAAATATTTTTCATTTTCTATTCATTAATTTACAAGTTCACCGTTCGAACGAATGAGTTTGGTGGTGGGATTACTCGAAGAGGATAAATACATAAGCTCTGAATTTATTAATCCCGATCTATTGATCACGTGATTGTTTTGACGACCTGTTTGGTGTAGTGGTTAGCAACTCTGGCCACTATACCAAAAGATTTCGGGTTCGAATCCCGCTAGGGGCATATGTTTGTGTGATGAATACGGACATTTGTACCCGAGTTATGGATATTTTCATTTATAATAAATATTTATTTACAAAAAAAATGTATTTATGTAGTATATCAACCATCTGCTATCCACAACACAAGCCTATAGTTGCTTACTGTGGAACTAGATGGCGCTGTGTGTATGTCTAAGGATATTTTTTTATTTTTGTGTAGGCCCATATCTCAAATAACTACTTAAGTACGTAAAAACCAAAAAAACCCGACATTATTTTGCAGGCGCAATGTTGGATTTTTTGCCATAAAATATTGCCATTGCCATCAACACACGACATTTTGCATTTCAAAATCGGTAGAGCCGTTTAGGCTATGGAGGTAACATAAAAATCTACATACATCTTCTTTTGGGCGCTGTCGGGTAATAACAATTTTGTTTACTAAAATAATAAAAAAAACGGAACCGCCTACAATTTGACTCCTTCGAACGATGGTACTTTTTGCCGGTTCGGTTTTGTTATACAACGTATATTATAATAGACCTTTCATTCAACCCAGTCCATTGCTATGTGACATAATGTCTGCTCGATAATCGTTTAGCATTTTTAGCCCCCGATACAAAGACGGCTGTCCGATTTTTTTCGACGAACCTTGTCTTTTGGAAATCGATCAGCCGCTTCGAAGATGTTTATCTCTTAACACAGTTGGTTCGTTTACCTAGATGACATTTTGATAGGATTTGATAGGATTTTCAGAGGATTGGTTTGTTTGTTGTTGTTTTCTATATATACAATTTATAATTAGCCTATATTATAATTATGTGTAAGCTGTGTGATATATATTTTATTGAGCTTATTGAGCTAATATGGCGCAGTCGGTGTCATAGAAATACATGCAGGTTATAGAAGTTCGTTTCTTGTAGCGTATCTCGAATCGCATTTCACCACAATTGATGAATTTCAGCAAACGGTTTTTCGCAGTGAATAAGACTAGTGTAAATGTAACGTGCTACTCCAATGTTGTTTATTTTGTATTAGGCTAATACGTCAATCAGTTATGACTCGGGTCTGCAACCTTATTTCGAAGCGGTATGGTACATATAGGTATCTACTTATATTTAGACCATAACATCCCTAATTATTTGCCGTTTAGCTCGCTTGCATTCAAGCGCTAAATTTGATACAAGGTAAGCGCCCTGGAAGTCAATTTTGGTAACTCGATACATCTCCAATAGACGTATAGCGATGAATTATTAAATCTAATTTAGCGATTAACCGGCACACAGCGATCGAATACAAATTGTGGTATGACGTAGCTCTATTAGCGGCTATAGTAACACTAACAAATTTAAAAAGAGTGCATTGTCACCTGAATGCGGCTGACTAGACGTTCTTCCCTCCTGTGCATTGCTCTGCCCCTCTGGTTTGGGCTCGCTCGCCTCCGATTCCGTCGACAGCTGCACGTTTGAAAGCCGCTTCTTCTAGGAACAAGGCTTTGTTATCGTATTTGTATCGTATTGCAAAAGTCCCGTGCTGGGCGCCAAATTTAGAAGGTCTTTATTTAGAAGGTCGTATTGCATATTAAAGAATATACTACTTTTAGTTCCATTTAGGGCGCCTAGAATTTGAACCGCCTTTGAGAGTCGTTTCTTTATTATCGTATTGCATTAAAAAATTAGAGAATAGGAGACTATTCAGTCCCATGTTGGGCGCCAAATTTTGGTAAGTGATCAAAATTAATCGTGAAGTTTCCATTTATAGGTACAGATATTCGTTATAAATAGATGCATACCGTATATATATTCGTTTCTTTTCGTTGGCACGATGTGGGATACTGGGATACACGCTTTGATTTGTGTGATGTGATATATATATATTTGGGTTTTGGAGTTGTAGAGAGAACAAATCAAAGCGTGTATCCCAGTATCCCACATCGTGCTAACGAAATTTTTTCAAGATAATGGATCTATGCAAGACGTCACAATCAATTGTCCGACCGCGGTCCCCAGGTAATACGGTCCAGTATATCTTCCCTTTTCCTCCACACATGTCGATTCCCTACAGAGTTACCGAATACCATAATGATGTCTGTACTTATCAATAATACATACCAAATTGTCTTCCTGCATCTGCAGCCATCTTCGATCCTCTTCGCTCTGATGTTGTTGCCTAGCTAGTTCAGCAAGCAGTCGCCTCTCCACTGCTTGCTCCGTATCGAACTCGGGACTCTGTTGCAATACGCACAAAGGTTACTTTCTGGTCAAACTGTGTTAGAACTAACATTGTTGTTAGCTATAAATTTATTTTTAGAAAATTTTCATCGATTTGCATCGTAATATTCCCCATGCGTTAATATAAAATTCAAATGCACCTGACAAGGTCGTAGAAAATAATTAGGACTTTGTTTATACAAATGGTTAGAATTTATAGTATTTAGTATTATATTTTATTGTTATAGACGGTCACATGGTAAGGTATTAAAATTTGGTTAATTCGGATATTTCCCATCCAATCAAAACATATAAGAAGTGTATTATTTTATAGAATTTACTACCAACAACAACGTTAGTTCTTATTTCTTTAATAAACTCGAAATATATTTGTTAAACGGAATAGCCTATGGAAAGCTATGTGCCCAGAAACTTTATAGAATTTCTAAAACAGAATTCAATGGAGCCTCCATTTGCTATTCCCAAAATAAAAATTAATATGAAAATAAAACAAAACCAAAAAACTACCGGAGAAACCCAACGGACACACAAAAACTCTGTAAAAAAGAAAATAAAAATACTCATTTACAAGAAATAAATAGAAGTGATATATGTACAAAATTATTATTTACATTTTTGATGCGTTTTTTTTGTTTGGTCAACGCTATTTCTTTTCGCTCCCGCTTTTTATTGATAGAACGAGATCGATGTCGTAGGACTTAATAGGATAGGTGTCTTTACTAACTGAATCTATTTGTGAACTACGATAAAAGTAATAAAAAAAATCGAGTTTAAAATTTACAAGTCATGGAAAGTCCAAACCTTTTTTGCCTATTTTACTAATGTGTAGTGCAAAACAAATAATTGTATAATTTTTAGCGATATCTGTTATGATATCCTAATATAAATTGTCCTTAACAATAGCATGCATTTCGAATTTCTACACATAATACTAAAATACAAAATTAAAATTTACTTCAATTATTTAATAATTATTTAAACAAAACCATCATCTCATGCCTTCTAAGTGCAATTCTTTACTAAATTTTTTAAAAGTATCTACGTCTAATCACCTGAATGGGTTGTGCCACATTCGCTGTCGACTGTGCCATAGTAGAGCACTCCTGACGCGACGCGTACAGAGTTTGCGCATCCATTGACGACGCGGAAACGAACTGAGCCCGAGGCTGCGCTTGGTAACCGGCAGTGGAACACGCGGCCTGCGCCAACGACACCTGAGGCCTATATAACATAGGCTGAGCGCCCTGCACTATGTTATGAGCACTGAATATCTGCTGAGGCATATACGCCATCGGCGGTATAACACCCATAGGCTGAGGCGGCGAAAAACCTTGCGACGTCGACATTTGGTAGCCGACTTGAGAAAGCGGGCTACCGGATCTGAAAGGCGGTTGAGACAATTGCTTTGGCATCATGTGACTAGGTTTGCCTGGATTTTGGGAATACGGTATCCCCTGGACAACACCAACTGGAACGCCGTACGAAGTGGGATGGGAGGCGGACATGCCAGACACGGCGGGGCGGTACGACTGAGGCTTGGCAAGGCCAGCCTTTTGAGCGGCAATTGCCGCGCAGCTTTTGACGTTGTCGCCGCCGAAATCGTAAATCTCTTCCACCAACGGCGGATCGGGCTGTTGCCGCATTTTGTTCATAACACTCGCCGCTAGTTGGGCGTTGATCGCGCCTTGAACTGAGAACTGTCCTACGTCCTGTTCACGGCGAGATCTTGGCGGCGGAGAAGCTGGGACTGAATGCTGTCTCGTGAACGGAGCTATCGGAACTGGAGACCCTCTATGAGATAGGCTTCCCCTAGCATTGCGTTCCAACGACCCCATCCTAACCGGAACTCTTTCTGCCGTCGATAAAGTACCCCTAGTGTTCCTCTCCAAAGACCTAACCCGATTAGCATACGGTTCTGCGGGTAATTCCGCCTCTTGGGACGTCGACGCTTCCCCTCTAGGAGACATACTCGGCATATTCTGACAAAGGTTATCGCAACTCTCTCTAACCCCTACAACCACTGTCAAAGTATCGTCCGGGTCGCAAGGGGTCGTCGGTGGGACTATAGGATCCAATTTGTGAAGACTAGCGGCTGGAATTGGGACAGTTTGGAGTGGTATGTCGATGATCTCGTCAGGTTTCGGGTTGATGAGTTTCTCCACGATGTTTGGGTCCTTCTCCGGTAGTTTCTCGGCGAAGTCGACGGCGACAGTGTTGAATACCGATGCGGGGGTGGTGTAGGCCTGCGGGTCTAGCGAGCGTGATTGGTTCTCTCGCAGCAGATGCGCTAGCACGAGAGGGTTTTGGGCCACGATGTAGGTTTGAGGTGCCGCGCCCACTGATTGGACTGATGTTGAGTCCGCCGCTGTGAGGACAACAAATATTGTAATTTAGATTCGCTTTAGTCATTCTATATGTGTTGCTTGAACGAATTTAACATTATTAGGGGCATATCTATGTTAGTTATAGGTGGTTATAGACTATATTTTGATATGACACATATATTTAGCCATTCAAAATTTGGAGGAAAAACAAAGCAGTCTCTAAAAATATTATGCGATAGTATCGTTTACTATTTTTCGCTTCCAAAAATAGATTCCTTTTTTCTTTCGTCAAAACTTCGAATACCCAAATTCGTGCACATTTTAATCGAAATCGGTGAAGGATACAGGATGAATTTGAATTCGTGTAATTCCCATTAACTGATGACGCCACAACTTTCCCCAAGGAATCATAGTCGAATGCGAACAAAAAATATTCGATTACCGACACCATTCTGAAACCACCTTTAGTATAGGAGGAGTTTCTAGTGGAAAGTTGTTCATAAGCAGAAAAAAAAAAAGAACATGCAAATACTAACAATATTCTGTTTGATTAGACGCTATATGTGTTATAGATGGCTTATATTGTTGTAATGGTATAACAAGGAGTGATCGCGGACCTGTATCGTGTGGATCACCCACAGAAAGTATTTCACAGCAATTTTAACTTCCATCTGGGTAGAGAAGTGAAAAATGTTTTAGGATAAAGAAAATGTTAATTAAAAAAACAGAGTATGATACTTTCAAGAATTCTATTTAATAACATTTTAGTAATCTCGTAAGGAGTGGAGTCATCAATTGACAGGAATAACACGAATTAAATTGCTGTGCTTGCTATGTGAATCGTTTTTAGACTCTCGACACCAAGTCCAATATATTGGAGTCGTCAAAACGAATCATATGAGCCTAAACTGGAGGGGTTTACTAGTAGCCACTGAAGAGTTCCACCCTCCACCTCCTGGCTCCATCATCAGATCAACTCCAACATATCAAATTATAGTATTATCATCCGAAATACATATCACATGTAACTAAACTCAGCGGTTAAGACGCGGTCTCCTAATTTAGGAGGTACGGGTTCGATTACCAGGCAGGCCATGTACCAATGAGTTTTTAATTTTAATTTAATGACTTATGTGTATTTATCCGACTGCTTTTAAATCGTGAAGGAAAACATCGTAAGGAAACCTTCATGCCTGAGAAATACAACATCCCGCATTGGGCCAGCGTGGTGGACTATGGCCCATACTCCCTCATATACGAGGGAAGGCCTATATCTCAGCAGTGGGATGTTTACGGGCTGATGATGATGACGAACTTTAGATTCATCCAGGAAATATTAAATACTGTTGGAGTGTAAACTGACCCGTGAGGTTGGTGGTGGGTCGCGAGGGTTTGGGCGGCGGCTCGTCCCCCCACGAGGCGGCGGCCACGCGCCGGTTCTCGCGGCGCATGGTGTCCCACGCCGTGTTGCGCTCCTCCTGCAGGATCTCGCTGCAATATACACACAACAAATCGTGACGTACTTCATCATCGGCTTCATTGCCTCTTTTTTATGCACAACAGGTTCGTACTTGACCTCAATCACACCTGATGTTAAGTGAAGATAATAAATAAATAAATATCTTTGCACGTATTATAAATATATAATAAATATTTGTACACACAGCGCCATCTAGGGCCACAGTAAGCATCTAGGCTTGTGTTATGGATACCAGATGGTTGATAAACTACAGAAATATTTTTTTTTTGTAAATAAATACATGTATAAATGAAAGACATCCATAACTCGGGAACACATGTCTGTATTCATCGTACAAACGTATGCCCCTAGCGGGATTCGAACCCGCGACCTTTTGGTGTAGCAGCAGAATTTCTAACCACTACACCAAACAGGTCGTTCGAAGATGAGGTCGAAGGTGGAAGCGTACTGACCCGGAAACCCCAACACACTTGGAGGACTGGCTATCTTATCTCTGACAACCGGAACACAACAATGCCATTAACATTGCTGCCTAAATATTAAAAATTGTCGGACAGATAGTAACCACCTGGCAGTGTTTTTAAGCAGATACTGTAGGTCACGAGCCCAAGTCGTATCATACCATACTCTACTATAACATCATACATGCAGTGCATCATATCATTATGGGCAATGACGTAGGTTACTTTCCTCCCGGAAAAATTTGAAATTTCACGACGGCGAAGTTGCGGGCACAAGCTTTTTGTAACGCATTAGCTATAATTTTTAACACATTTTCGAATTTGTCAAGTTATATAAATGTAGGATATATGAAGTGGCAATGGGAAAAATGAGATTTGGAGTGGAGACCACGGCGGAGCGGAAAACCGAAAATGCCTATGTTCACCAGTAGGCTAGGGTAAGCTGACAATTATAATTAATATGTATGTATTGGTATAAATTGTATGGATATATTTTATTTGTTCAGATTATTTAGTTAATATTGTTTCACATCACATAAAGTACTTATTAATGTTTTGCATACCTATAAGATAACACTTTTTGAATTCATTATGCAGAACTTTCAGATGTACTTAACAATTAGGAAATTATTTGTGCTAACCCACTTCGTATTGAATTCCGTGATGATAGGTTTGTCTGGAAGAGATCGCTGTTAGCGATAAGGCCGCCTAATTTGTAGTTTCTATAAGATATTTAAATGTACCTTCCTTATTTAAACAATAAAGCGGATTTGATTTGAATTATGAATGTAATATAGTATGATCAAAAGAAGGCCTAAAAGCTAAACTCTGCGTTAGTAACGTCATTAAGTACTCACAATAGTGTCTCCTTCAGCTGGTGCGCGGTGGGTCGCTGCGAAGGTTCATACGCCCAGCAGCGTGACATCACAGAGTACAGTCGAGGCGGACAGTTGGGGGGGAGGGCCAATCGTTCCCCGTTCTCGAGCTTGCCGATGACGTCATTGTTCTTCACACCGCTGAACGGCTTGATGCCAAGCATCAGGATCTCCCACATACACACGCCTGCAATGTGTGTTTGTTTTTTTTTATTTATTTGGCACACTGAACTGACAAAGTGGTTTACAGTACATTGTAAGAACGATATATTTGAACTTAATGGAATATATTATAATTGTAAGTATATATGCGCAGAATGGACACAATATTACCGGTTAGCTGTGGAAAGACCTTATATAACTCAGTGTTAGCAAGTTAACATAATAACTTTAATATTATAATAAATTACAAATTACATTTTATTGCACGACATAAAAGAAAATACAGTTACAGAAAAGTGGTAAGAATACTAATATTACAGTTAATAATACTAAATAATAATAATAATCATTTAATCCATAACCATATTGAAATTTTACAACACTTAAACAACTATTATATTTATTTATGACAAACGAAGGGTGGTATTGTTTGACACACGTTATCTGTGCGTGTGTGTGTATAATATATTTGTGTGCTTATGTATGTATCCGTTTCTCAATATGGCGGCTATATTTGAGTGAGGTTTTTTATATTAAAGACGAGGGGACCAGATTATTAGTTGTCTGATGAAAATTTAAAATTGAGAAAGAGAGGAAGGGGAAGACCTACGCGTAATTACTTTGACCAAGTGAAAGAAAAGGTGAATGTCGTGTCGTACCAAGAGGTTAAAACGAGGGCGGAAAGTAGAGAAGCGTGGTCGTTACTCCACCGACAAGAGCATAGCTCTTAAATTGAAGAAGAAGAAGATGAAAATTTGCAACAAGTTATTGGAGTAATTTTACATGGCAGAAACAGGCCAAAAATTACCAATATTAGGGAAAAAAGCCAGAGTACATAAAAATTAATTATCAAAAACGTGACATACCGAACATCCATACGTCAGAGGCGGAGGTGAACCGCCTGAAGTTGATGGACTCCGGCGCCATCCACTTGATGGGCAGCTTGCCTCGAGACGCTTTGTAGTACGACTTGTCCTCCACCATCTTTGACAGACCGAAGTCTGCCAACTGTTGGAAATAGTTGCTGTTATTATCAAAAAGTTCTACATATAATATAAAAACGAAAGGTCACTCACTCACTGACTAAACACTAAATCTCGAAAACTATTTGTCGCATGGAGCTGAAGGTTGGCAGGTAGTTTATAGATAGGAAACGTCAACTTAGAACGCATTTCCTTGAAATGAAATGAGAATGAAAATAAATTAAATGAAATGAAAATCATTTATTCATGTAGGCAATACAATATGCACTTATGAACGTCATTTATTTTTTAGACTATCACTAGCTCGGTACGCGACCACTACTGAGAAGAGCTAGCGAGAAACTCAGAGGATTCGTCTTTTTTCAATCAGTCATTTACAATCTAGAAAGGTTACAACAATTTTTATATATCGTGTAGAGGAGCCGTTTAATCCCATGGATTACTATCATTAATATAGTCTGAACTTTTGTAATATCCCTTTTTACATAATTTTTGTGTTCTAGAAGCGCACACATTGACCTCTGAATGACTTACAAACTTTACTAAGTCTACTAAAAGGTACAGCTAATTGATTTTTGTTCCTTGTATTGACATTATGTCGGTCACAATTTGTGGCAGCGAGACTAACATGAATGCGAACATGGATGTTTATATAAATATTTACGTATGTTTATTCGTTATGCAGTATCCATGGTACCAGCATTGCTTAGTTGACTAGATGATTGGTGAGTCTGAAATATCTATTTATTTCCCAAAATTCCCATTCGAACCAGAAAAAGAGGATGGCTTTAAATTTTTTGCTCTTTATTTGTTAACTGTAAGTTGACCTATAAATTATACATGTTCAATTACTTCGTATTAGAATTTTTTCGTTTCATTAAAATCTTTGAGTTAAAAAGTGTTCAAAAGCCTGGACTTTGAGTGTAATACCTTGACGCAGTTGGGCGTGGAGACTAGAACGTTCCGAGCAGCGATGTCACGGTGCACGAACTTCTTGCTCTCAAGGTAGCTGAGCGCCGTCGACAGCTGGTAGATATATAGGACTAGAGTGCACGTCTCCAATCTGTCAACAAGACAAAACGTTTTTAACAGGTGATAATAATTGTCAAAACAGCCAACGTTCGCACTTATAAGGCACGGCCTTCTCTCATTACGTGAGCGTATGGGTCATAATATTCGATTTCCCGCGGGTTACATATTCAGTACTCTGGTTGGTGTTAGGACATTCTTAAATATCCGCTTGGCCATCTTATTGAAATTTGCCGCCAAGCAGCAATGTTGGTAGTTTTGTTGTGGCTGTCTAAAATAAGATAGCAAGTCCCCATATAGGACGGAGGGAAAATAGAATAACCGGATTGCTTAAAAAAATACTAATCGTATTGCTTCTATGTAACGATTAAGTTTATCATTATTGTGTCGAAAGTTAATTGTATGTTTCCACATGTTGTTAATGTCCTGGTTTTGCAAAAAAAGGTTTTGTACCATAAAACTCTTTTAGCAATACCCTGAAACATTGTTTCTAGCAGTGCCTACTGTCAAGTTGGTAAAACCAAACTTCAGTAAATTTCCGTTCTCTATTTCCCGAGTGCATCATCAGCATGGATCAGAGTATGTGCGATTTTCTTAACAAGCAGGAGTCAATACTATTTATTAATGATAAAAACATTACACTCCTTTTGAGACTGTCGTGTAAAAATCAGAGTTAATCAAAATCCTTATGCGTTCTCTTTAAAAATTTCTCTGACTTTCCCTTAGAATATGCAGCATGTCATTGGGACTTTTTGGCGGGAACTCAACGAGTTATGTTGCACTCTTGTTTTTATTGATATTCACAATTAATAATGAAATATTATAATATAAAATAATAATTAATAATTTTGTAACATAAAAACCTTTTTTTAAAAAAGAGCAACCTCTCGAGTTTCTTGCTTGTTCTTCTCAGGGGAAAAGTGGCTTTTGAACAAGCAGTAACTTAAAAAACGTAAAATCGGACTATTTTAAGTGTACCCTGTGTACCTACAAAATAAAGTATATTTTGATTTTGATTTCTTGAGATTTGAGCATTCTGAGTTTTGAAGCTGCAAGGCAGAATATTGTGCAGCAAAAGTCAGTGATGGTGTGCAAGTGAAGGGAAGTGTAAATTAAAGTGCGTAACAAATCTTTCGGGTTCCCACAAGAAGCCGCAAAATCTTCCGTAAAGCATTCTGCCACTTCACTGAAGAATTACTACAGAATGTTTTCGTGTTTAGGCTGATTGATTTACTGCCAAGCCATAATTAATAGTAAAAAAAAGCATGGCATTGGTAGTCCAATTATTATTTTTTCGTCAGTTTGAAAAGGTTGTAATAGTCGCATAAAAGTATTGATTAACTACAATAGTTATTATATGAGAAATACGGTTGAATTTAGCTTGTAAGGAAAAAAGTACCTACCCTGATATGTGATCTTCATATACTCATTGGTTCACAACTGACGGAGATATCGCTTATCATACATAAAAAATATAGTCGATTTGGTAAGTGGAATTCCCCTTTGCAAATTGCGTAACATGAAAGCAAAGTTATCAAATATGCAGAGACGACTACATGTCTTACCTGTGCGCGTTCTGTTGCAGATAAGCCCTCATCTCACCCAGGGTCGCAAGCTCCATCACTATCCATATGGGCGGGGTGCTGCATACGCCAACCAATCCGATGATGTTCGGATGAGAGAACTGCTGCATTATGTCTGGAATTCAGTTTAGTAATTATTGCTAGAGATTGAATCAATCAGAAATTAATCAATGTAAACAATATTGGGGTTACGATTCGGAGGTCGCGGGTTCGATCCCGGGGTACATGTTTAAGTGCTCGGTTTGGTTGGTAGTAGTGCATTTTAAATGTCCGCCTGGCTAGCTACCACCATCTTATCTAAATCTGCCGCCAAACAGCAATGTTAATAGCATTGTTGTGTTCCGGTTGTCAGAGATAAGGTAGCCAGTCCCCCAAATGTGTTGGGGTTTCCGGGTCAGTACGCTTCCACCTTCGACCTCATCTTAACTTAACATCAGGTGTGATTGAGGTCAAGTACGAACCCGTCGTGCATAAAAAAAAACTTGCAATTGGCTTAATTCCTATGCATCTATCCCTCTCCTACATGCGTACTTTCGCATAAAGCTAGCGCACTCACTCGCTTAACTACGTGTTAGTTCTAATGATGGACGGTCAATGCTAACCGCATGCGCGTGCCTCGATTCAGATAAAATTAATATTTTATGATTAATTCGCCTTTTCCAACCCTAAACTTCATAGATAGCACCTGTGCAGTGTTTTTGGAGTGTATTTCGCCCTAATTCGTGGTATCTTCACGACCCGGTCAAGGCTCACGCTAACCTGGATAGCATTGTTGTGTTCCGGTTGTCAGAGATAAGATAGCCAGTCCCCCAAAAGTGTTGGGGTTTCCGGGTCAGCACGCTTTCACCTTTGACCTCATCTTCACTTAACATGAGGTGTGATTGTAGTAAAGTTACAAACCCTTCGTGCAAAAAAAAAAAAAAAACTAAAATTATCCTGCCCCTATTCCCGTATATAGCAACCAATTCCAAGGAATTTGTGTACATGGAGGCTGAATGCCCGAAGGTAGATACTTGGTACATCTGCGGGCAGAGAGTCAGCCATCAAACACGATCTCAACGCGATTGCATCTATCATATCATATACCGGCAGGAACTAGATGAAATTTGTCACTTTATTACTACTTTATTACTAGCTTTATTGGAACTTGACAGTCAGCATTATATTATATCTTTCCCAAAGAAGACCAGAACCAGAATTCTAAAAAAAAATTTGTTTGACTCCACTTTGAAAACAAATAAACACATTTAGTTTCACGCAGAGAATAATAGTACAAAATAGAAAAATAGTGTTGCAATTTTCTTGTTATTAATAATGTTGCCTTAATGTGTGATGTCAAATAACTGTCTATGTCAATTCGTCTCTTCCAATGAACGTCGTAAAAGGCTACGTGTTACTCTGATAAATCCTCTCGTGGAATGCGATACAAATCGCCAAAGGAGTTTGGACATCCAGCAGTGGACTTATCTAGGCTATCGATGTGTATTTAACTCACAGGCTTCCTCCAGGAACTTCTCGGCGGTGTCGAGGTCCGCGTCCAGTTTGCAGGTCTTCACGGCGACCGGCAGGATGTACTCGCCGCTGGAGCATTTGCCCTGTTGCTTTTGGATCGCCAGCTGGCGGCGGAGAGATGGGTGGTTCGCTGACGTCACTCGGCATGTGCCTGATTGAACAACACAAAATGTTCGAGATATAAACCGTTTTTGACCGTTTTTACCAGACTACATTACATCAACAATGCAGTTGTAATTCAAATTAGTGTCAATAGATGGCGTTGTTATAATAATCTATCTAACTAATATTATAAATGCGAAAGTTTGTATGTTTGTTGCTCAACCACTGCGAAACGCATGAACGGATTTGGATGAAATTTGGTATATAGGTAGAATATACCCGGAATTAAGAAACAGGATACATTTTATCCCGATAAAGTGAGTAGTTCCCGTGGGATAAATTAAATATATCCACGATAAAGCTATTCCACGCAGGCGAAATCTGGAGTTGCTATGGTATACCGAATTACACTACCCCGAAAAACGTTTGACCGAAGAACGTTTGATCGAATTCCGAGTACATTGCGGAGTTGGTTTTAATTAAAAAATTTAATGATGAACAAACTCCGCAATGTATTCGGAATTCGATCAAACGTTCTTCGGGCAAACGTTTTTCGGGATAGTGTAATTCGGTATACCATACGTAGGTCGCGAAATCTAGTGGAACATACATATTAATATGAGAGGAAGACTTGTTATACGTGCTTACGTTGTTCCGCAAGCAATAGCGACAGAATTATCAGTGCTGTGGTATAGGACTCTGTATGTACTGCAGAATTATGCTAAGTCAGAGCCGTTTTAGAGCACAGTGGGTATGGCACATCGCCAAGAAAGTCTTGCTTGGTGTACTACCAGTGAAATAATTTTATTATCAGTAGGGGAGACACTAGGGTCTAAAATACCTAGACCTTCCTGCTTTACGTTGATATCGCGTTACCTTCCTATATGAGTGTGTATCTGTTTCATAGCCACTACATGACCACTCAGTACTCACCCTTATGCACGTCACCAAACTGCCCTTCTCCAATGATGCCGGTAAGTTCTATCTGATTACGAACCAGCTCGTAGTCGCGAACTGAAAAAAACAAACAATTTATCTCAATGAACAACTAAGGAGCCACTTTTGTCGGGCAACTGCTGATCGATCCATTCGTCTTACTTTAACGCAACATTTTTCACCGGACAAGACAATCTTGCCTTTAATTTGGCTCATGTAGGTAAGATATTGGCCATTATTTTAACAAATTCAAAATTGTATATAAGTTATTTACCTTCCTTATGATCTACTTTGAATATGTCGCATCTTCCAATAGAGCTACCGCAATGGTATTCATCATGGCTTTCGCTTTGAAATACATTTAGAATGAATGTAATTTTTAGAAATAGTCACCGTTCTCTATGTGAGACATGTAAAATTTGTAGCTTTGGATTTTTGATAAATTACGATGTATTTGGCGTACGTTTCGTGTCTCTTTTTCATGGGGAGGATATCGAGCGAGCAAGGAATATTAAAAATTTTAGTTGTGTGTCATTTACTAGTGGACATTCGCAGTCGCTCTACAAATAAATTAACATCCTTGGACATACACATCGCCACCTAGTTCCACACTAAGCAACTAGGCTTGTATTATGGACACCAGATAGTTGATAAACTACACAAATAGTTTTTGTTTGTGAATAGATACATATTATAAATGATAGATAAATCAGCTACACGTGTACGTATTCAACATATAAACATATGCCCTTAGCGGGATTCGAACCCGCGACCTTTTTGGATGCATCGGTTCGTCAAGTGCATAATAGAAAATTAAATAGCTGACCAGCCGGCGTGGAGTAGTCTGCGTCATCGTCCACAATCTCCGCGTAGTCTTCCGAAAGCAGGGTGGCCGTGTTCGCCTCCCACGAGCTCGTCTTGCCCTCTGATGACGAACTGCTCATCTCAGCTGTTACAAAGATTTTTAGTTTAAAATCAACATTGAATTAATATAAAATAATGTGAAATAATACAATGTGTTATATTATGTATGACGCATTTCTATCTTTTAGCTAGCTTAAAGCTTAACTGCACGATATATATGATGAGAATATATATACGCGTGTCACCAAGTTAAGCTTCTCACTTATTACTCTTCCTGCACTAATAGCATGATAGGCGCGATAAACGTTTATGTCGCGCTAGATAATATTTACCCTGCTCATACGTTTGAACGAAATATACAACTATCCCACTCTCGCGTCGCGTCGCGCGCGACAAACGATGTCATGCTACGGGGGCTGGTCGCCATATTGCAACAGCATGTTGTACATTTTGATGATTGACATTGTAATACTATAATATAATCTGAATTTTATGGTCAATGAATGTCAAATTCACAAGTCTATCCAGGTATCGTGCGGTCGTAGTGAACACAAACTGTTCGTCTTGTTAAACTAAGTCGAAGGTCTACCGATAACGTTAAAACATTCTGTCAGGTGTTTGGTCATGAAACTGGCACAAATTCATTAATACGTGCAGGGCCTACTTAGCAGTTCTCTTAGGCCCGTATTAATAAACCATTTTCAAGATTGAGAACAGTATTGGGATCGGTCTCAAGTAAACGTATTGATTAATAAACATAACTTGAGACCTGAAAAGCACGTGCATACTCAAGCAGTACTCACTTGTGAGGTGTGCGTAATAATAAACGAAACTCAAGACTATCGTTCATTCGCCACTGAGGCGAATACTTGTGAAGTAATTTCAGCTGAGTAGACCTCAAGATTGGTTTATAAATTAGCACGGAGCTTGTACTTGAGACTTGTATTAAGATTGGTTTATTAGGGCCTTAGTCTATAAAAAATAGAAGCAGGACATCATCATAAGGCTTCAAATATTATCAATTAGAAATGGAATAACTATTTAAGTACCTATATAAATACCGAAAAACACGACGGCATATTTTATATTTTGCGGGCGAGATGTTGGATTTGTTTACGATATACTGTATCCTATGATACTCTCGATATCAAGACGGATCCAACAACACCTTGGACTTCTAAATCGGTCTTACCCAACAGGCTACAGGAGTTAACATAGAAATTTCATGCATACACTCGAAATCCATTACCCCGCGGCAGTCGGGTAAAAGTCAGTAATTCATTCAAAGGGCTATGTATGGGTTATGAATCTTCCTTTCAATAAATTTAAAGATACTATAAAACCGAAATATCAGATTATTTAGATGATAAACATTCATGGACATAACCAGCCCGTTCGCATAACCGGACTATTTCACAATTAATAATGAAATGTTATAATATAGAATAATAATTAATAATTTTGTAATATAAAAACCTTTTTTTTTTTAAAGAGCAACGTCTGGAGTTTCTTACTTGTTCTTCTCAGAGGAAAATTGCCTTTTGAACAAGCAGTAGCGTTAAAAATGTAAAATCTGACTATTTTAAGTTTATCCTGTGTACCTACAAAATTTTTGATTTGATTTGGTGCCTGAACTCGTATAATGTAAATAACGAAATATTTTTTAAATGACTACTTACTTTTGCATTGGCAATTGAGTTGTTTCCATATGGTAGCTAGTAAATAAATAAATTACAAGTTAGGTATTTACTATACAAGGTCATAATTTATTAGTCCCGATGACCCATTGAGCAGGTGATTGTGTAGTCCCAAAGTATTCCCAATAACAATTTTTTTTATAAAAACAATAATGAAAAAAAAAACCGAACCGCCTACAAGTTCAGTCCTGGGATGTATTTATGTACGCCCGACGCCGCCTAAATTTTTAATAACTTTTTAAAAATAACCGATAAAAATTAATAATAACCTACTCCGAGCACCCGGAACGGGCATTAGACGAATAACAGTGAATATCAATGAATATCAAATCCATCCAATCACAACCAAGTATTGTTTGACTTCCTTACAAAATTGAAAATTAGTAAATGATGTAAATGAGCTGGCCGTTGCAAAAACGACATGCATTTCCATTTCTATGAGGGAGGCCTATGTTTATCAGTGGATATCTTGTGGCCTTAGAGCATTTCTTGTGGCTGATAATGATGACGATTATTTCCATTTAAAAGTAAAAATTAAATAAAACCAACCATAGACCACACTAAGATATAAGAAATTTACTTTAAAAACAATCATCAAAAGCTTCTATATATAATAATCAGCGTTCAAAAGTGACAGCCGGATGAATTTTATCTCGTTGTCAAGTTAAATCAATTTTATACCGGTGCGATCCAAATTCCGGTGCTTCCCTGATCGGGTTAATTACATTTTCACCCAGGTTAATTTTTCGTCTGACGGCGTCGCGAAAATTTTCGTTTGACATTTGGCGAGGATTATTTTTCTCCTATCGGGCGTTCACGAACGCAACCCTGCAGCGGTTCGCCGTAAGGTTTTTAGGCTTTTTTAGGGTTCCGTAGTCAATAAGAAACCCTTATAGTTTCACCACATCCGTCTGTTTGGCCGAGGCGTAGCTCAGAGGTTCTTAGTACTAGAAAGTTGTAAATTCGCATCGGTATTTATATTAATCACGCCGACAAAATGGTAAAGTAAAATCTTGAAAAATATTTTCTTTTTAGGGTGGGGAGTAACCCAGTAGCCTCTGAGGTACGCCTCGGACAGATACACGTAAAGTGGGGATGAATTTTCTTTTATTTTTGTACTCCATCGTGTGGAATATCTTTGGATAGGTCGTCCAAAACAGTTTTTCGATTTGGGGATACGTTTAAGAAATATTAAGCATTAAAGTGCTAATTTTTATTAGAGTTGAGTATTCCCCCCAAAAAGCTAAACGGTTGATTTTTTTTGACCGGGTTTTTATCAGTTATTTTATAAAGAAAATTGTTATTTAGAATACTTGTTAATCACATGTTTCATGGATTGAGACCATAAATTAGAACCTTATATAATTTCTGACATAAGTGTAAAATTATAACAGTCGACTAATCCAAAATAGGGCATGAAATACAACGTCGTCAGTCAAGTATACTTTATTGCACAACATAAAAGGACTACTATCGAAAGACAAAGATTACACAGATTTGTATAACCAGGCGGTCTTATCGCTAATAAAACAATCAGACAATCTTTGGCTGAAATGAAGTGAAGGCAGATAGGAAGTACGTGTGTGACAGGAGTTGCAGATGAACGATTTATAATATTATAAATGTGAAAGTTTGGATGTTTGTTTGTCAATTACGGCGAACGGATGAACGGATTTGGATGAAATTTGGTATATAGGTAGAATATAATAATAATAATAAATGCTATACTCAAACACACAGCGCCATCTAGGTCCACAGTAAGCATCTAGGCTTGTGTTATGGATACCAGATGGTTGATAAACTACACAAATACATTTTTTTTTGTAAATAAATACATATATAAATGAGAAATATCCATAACTCGGGAACACATGTCTGTATTCATCATACAAGCATATGCCCCTAGCGGGATTCGGACCCGCGACCATTTGGTACAGTAGCAGAGTCTTCAACCACTACACCAAACACGTCGTCAAATATACCCGGGAATAAAACATAGGATATTTTTTATCCTAATAAAGTGAGTAGTTCCGGTGTTATAAACAAATTAAAGATATCCGCGATAAAGTTATGCCAGGCAGGAGAAGCCGCGGGCGAAAAGCTGGTCTTTTCATATATACAGAAGTATTACTAACTTGTTCTGTTCCACAGTGACGTTTGCGAATCTGTGACTAGTCTGCAATAACCGTCCACTAAATCAGCTAAACTCTCCGCAGCCTGAAACAAAATAACTAATTTTACAAATCTTTTTATCAACACATAGTAATGACGGACAAAACGTGTATATCAAATGGGATATTAAGTACGAATGTGTGATTGGTTGGCTTACATCTCACTTGGCAATTTAATATCTTTTCAAACCCCAACACATTTTGGGGGACTGGCTATCTTATCTCTGACAATCGTAACACAGCAATGCTATATTAACATTGCTGCTTGGCGGCAGATTTAAATAAGATGGTGGTAGCTAGCCAGGCGGACATTTAAAATGCCCTACCACCAACCAAACCGAGTACTTACTTAAACATGTACCCCGCTGGGAATCGCACCCGCGACCTCCAATTCGTAAACCCAATAAATACGGATCCAGAAGTGTACATACCTCTACACTACTGCAGGTGATAGTTAAAGTCTCTGTAGCGCCTTTCACTCGGAGCTGCAACGCTGCTTTTCCACACGAACCAGTCTGAAAGAAAGAAAGTTATTTATTCTGATAACATTAATAGTAAAAGTTAGTACCAATGGTGGTAACTAAACATAGGAACATTGGTTATCAAAAAAGGGTACCACTCAGCATAAGCCACAGTAGCGGACGCTCTTGCAGCGCTGATCTTCCGTGGCACCTGCAGTGTGTGAAACAGCAGCTAAGCAATGACGCAAATATGTATATGTAAAATAGAAATAATACATAGTTGGTAGTAAGCTTAAAGCTATAAGACCATAATAAAATTATAATAAAAATAAAAATTAAAGTCTGCAAGATAAGGAATATTAAATACGACATGTGACACAAACGAACGTATAGTTGCATATACAAGGTTATTTTATTGTATATCTGAAACCTGAAATCGATTCCGGTTATAAAAATATTTTTTTTTTTCCTTCATTATTTACCTAATTAAGAAATGATAAACACCCTATAGGCGGAAACATAACAGTAACAATATCAACAACAGTGTTGTCAATATAACGAACATCCGCACTAAGCGCTTTGCTTCATCATTTATAATGCGGACTGCTAAGGTATGGAAACTCACTGCCCGCGTCGGTTTTTCCCGACACTTACAACCTTGGGATTTTCAAGTCTAGAGTGAATAGGCATTTACTGGGTGCGCGTGATACATCTTCGGCTACATCGTCATTTTCCATCAGGTGAGATTGTAGTCAAACGCGAATTTTTATTAAAAAAAAAATAGTAACTGAATTCGCAAATGAGTCAGACTAGTTAGTGACAATTAATATTTGGCCACCGACTTAGCTTACGCTTGACATGCGATCCTACCTATTTTAATTTATGCTTTAAGGGATCAATATGTTTTCCTGACATCCTGTATAATCTCTAATCCCTGCCAGCTAATGGTCATATAGTGGAGGTTATTCGACAGTGGAAATTCGCACATGGGAATAGCCCCTAAGGTGCATCTTATCACAATCACCTGTGTCTGAGATTGCTGCGTGCAGTTCGACTTGAGCGTCTGCACGGCAACGATGTCGCTGAACGACGCTATCTTTGTGTATGTAGGCGGCTCGCCCGCCTTGTGGGACACGTACGATATATCTGAAGAGAGAAAACACATAGATAAATTAAAGTAGAGTTTTAGATTCCACCACATCTGATGTTAAGTGAAAACTGAGGCTGGAGGTGGAAGCTTGGTCGTTAACATTATACGTGTAGGTCTTCAGGTATATTAGCATATGTGGCAGAGGCCGTTAGGTATATTAGCATATATCGCACAGGTCGTCAGGTATATTAGCATATACGGTACAGGCCGGCAGGTATATTAGCATATATATCACAGGCCGTCGGGTATATTAGCATATATGGCACGGGCCGTTAGGCATATTAGCATAGGTAATGTAATCTTCAGTTATTCTTTGAATTAATTAAAAAAGCTCATATCGAGTAGCATAGTAAATTAGTCTAGAAAAAGACTTCTATTACTATGTAGTCTAGGTATTGTTATCACATTTTGAGGAAGTTTGTATTTAACTTTGTAGGTAATGTAAATTAATTCAAGGCAAGAAACTTAGGTGATAAAATTTTGAGCTGTATGTTACCATGTATACCATGGCTGCTTGTTTCCTAAATAAAATATATATATCCCACAGGCCGTCAGGTACTTCGCCATATATAGTATGGGCGTCTGGTACTTTAACATATATGAAGCACGTCGTCGGATATTTAACTTATTAGCTACGTCAGCATGGCAACTCACCTATGTCGGGCCCAATGGCCAGCTCCACGGGAATCGCCCAGCCGGTACCAAGCGCACCCGTGAAGGTCTCCCGATCGCACCCGTAGTGAGTGTGCATGGTCTCAAGGTACTTAAGCATGCAGTCGTCGGATATTTAACTTATTAGCTACGTCAGCATGGCAACTCACCTATGTCGGGCCCAATGGCCAGCTCCACGGGAATCGCCCAGCCGGTACCAAGCGCACCCGTGAAGGTCTCCCGATCGCACCCGTAGTGAGTGTGCATGGTCTCAAGGTACTTAAGCATGCAGTCAGTGTCGCTTAGGCTTGCCACCTGGAATGTTAATGAAACGCATATGTAAAGACCTATTTGATTTATTTAACACTTTATTGCATATAAGTATACCTATTAAGCGGCGGTGGATCAGCGGTTAAGACGCGGTCTCCCAATTTGGGAGTTACGTGTTCGATTCCCAGGCATGCCATGATGTGTTTTTAAATTTAATTTAATTACTTATTTGCATTTATCCGACTGGTCTTAAACGGTGAAGGAAAACATCGTGAGGAAACCTGCATGCCTCAGAAATAAAAAAATCAAAGGCAAGTGAAGTCCCCAATCCGCATTTGGCGAGCGTGGTGGACTATAGGCCATACTCCCTTATAGGCCGTGAGAAGGCCTATATCCCTGCAGTGGGTTGTTTTTTTTTATGCACGATGGATTCGTACTTGACCTCAATCACACCTGATGTTAAGTGAAGATGAGGTCGAAGGTGGAAGCGTACTGACCCGGAATCCCCAAGACATTTGGGGGACTGGCTATCTTGTCTCTGACAACCGGAACACAACAATGCTATTAACATTGCTGCTTGGCGGCAGATTTAGATAAGACGGTGGTAGCTAGCCAGGCGGACATTTAAAATACCCTACCACCAACCTACCAATGTTTACGGGCTGATGATGATGATACATATTAAAGAAAACAAAAGAACAGGACAATATTAAATATACAAAAGGCGAGCTTATTTCTATACGAGATCTCTTCCAGGGAACCTCAGAAGGCAGACAATTGATGAATAGGTATTTTGTTCAGATGTAGGAGTTTTTGGTAGTTATTCGGGGAGTGATTTAGAAATTTTGATTATAACTATATTTATTACAGTAAAAAAAGTCTTAAATTTGCAGACAGATATCCATCCCTGTTACTCCATACCATTGTTTGTACTATTACAGGCATACCTTCTTGAACTGCTGCTGTATAGCTTTCTTTAGCACCTTGGGCTTGATGCCTTCGAGCACCGACTTTGGCAGGAACTTGTGTAGGCCGAACTCCTTCTCCAAATACTCGATGTTGGACTTCTTATCTAGAGATATTTGCATATCCTTACAGAAGTATCTGGAATTGTAAAGTAAAAAAAAAATAATTATCGCAGCATATAAAATATTTACGAAAAGTGGGATTTTAAGAAATGCGATGTAGAAAGATGTACTCGAAGCACACAAACATACGCCGATTGATTGTTTCTGTGTGAATTCTACAAGAATGGTGACTAGGGGGTTCAGGTTGCAGGCACTTCCATGTCAGTTAAACTATGGAGTATGATAGAGTATTAGGGTTATGATTGACATATAATAAATAAATAAATATTCGGACACCTACACCAATCATCTAGTCTCAAACTAAGCAAAGCTGGTGCTATGTGGGTTAAACAATACCAACAAAAGTTTTATAAGCAAGCCAGAGATGTTCTTCAACTAAACACAAGGTATCCTGACAGACTCGTGCTTAGTGAAGTGCCTAAAAGTACGCGTTACCTAAAAAACTGTTATTTTATGGGAAAAGTTATATTTAATAAATTGCCTAAAGCATTACAAGCACTGGCGACTAATAAACTTAAAATAGAATTGAAGAAGTGGCTTCTCCAATACACATTCTATTCAATTAAAATTTTTTGGATCATAAGGTGGAAATTTAAATTATCTAATGTATTTGATATTATGAATTTAACAGTAATTAATGTTATCAACTTGAATTATGTAAATGTTAGTATCCAAAAAATAATTATTACTGTAATAGTTTTACGATTTATAGATATTTGCATGCTGCTAAAACTGGCTGAATAGGCGATAGAACCGGTACTGAAACATCTTATAATGTACAATACAATACAAATACACTTTATTGCACAACAGAAAAGAAAATACGATTTACCCATTTCAATAGCAAATAAATCATTTGTATTTGTATGGTACTAGATAACGGATAAACATACATATATATTTATATAAACATCCATGACTCGGGAATAAATGTTCGTATTCATCACACAAACATTTACCCCTCGCGGGATTCGAACCCGCAAGCGTTGGTTTCGCTAACAGGGTCACTGTCTACTACACCAACCGGTCGTCAACCTATGAACCACTAATATTTATAATTAAACGTTAGGTATTTATACTTAAACAAGAAAATTGCTCGTAACTGCCGATGGAAAATACCTCTGTCCAAAATTCCTATGATACACATAAATCACTACTAATGGGTATGGTCAGTAAAGTAATGCAAAACTTTTCAAAACTGGGGCACAGTGAAATTTTCGTCTATTTATTTTTGACCCCGATGATTGGATTGTATTGGATGGTAATTTTAATTTCGCATTTATAATGCGATTATTAGTAGAACTTATTCAGATGTAATTTTACTAACTGTTTTAGATAAAATATTACTATATGTCTGTAAAAATGGTTGGTGGTAGGGCATTTTAAATGTCCGCCTAGCTAGCTACCACCATCTTATCTAAATCTGCCGCCAAACAACAATGTTAATAGCATTGTTGTGTTCCGGTTGTCAGAGATAAGATAGCCAGTCGCCCAAATGTATTGGGATTTTGCGGGTCAGTACGCTTCTACCTTCGACCTCATCTCTTAACATCAGGTGTGATTGAGGTCAAGTACCAACCCGTTGTGCATAAAAAAAAATACAAGCATAAATGTTATAAATAAGTATAACAATGTACAGATTGTAATACAATTGAAATTTTAGGTGATATCACGTGGATCCATCTATTGTTAAATAGTCAAAAGTTTGTGGAACGTGGCTTTCGCATATTTTCATTGATTAATACTACTTAGACATAGTACTGGTAACATTTGATGGTCTCCCAAAAACGCTTTTATAAGAAAAATTACATCATATTATCGTTTTGAAGATATTTCCAGTGTATTTTTTTATCAATCGGTGTTAATCCTACACGAGATACAACCACACTGCCTAAGCCACGCCCCCTACGATGTCGTCCGAACTCATATAAAATCACGGTACATAATCATTATACACCGTCTCTTTATATTTGCTACGTAGTTACGATATTAACTTACTTTATTTCTAAACAACATATTTGTATCGCCAAATCCTGGTCCAACATAGGATGATTGGCGTTGAGGTAGTCATATCGAACCTGAAACATACGTAAAAGGACATCAAACAACAAATCTAAAATTAAAACTCTTCTACTTACTAAACCACCTATTGAACATGTACCGAACGTTAGTTTTATTTTGGTGCTAGGGTCTTTGACTTACCCATAAAGGGCGCAGAATTCTGTAAGCCAAGATTAACACGGCGCCTACTGAAGGTAGACGGTGCCCTACGTAGCTCTATTGCTACCTTGGACTCCAGACTAATTAATTTAAGGGTGAAAAATAGCAAAGAAAGAAAGTCCCAGGCCCCCCCCCCCCAGCAAATGGGAGTGTAGCTAATGTGACGCAAGAAGCCAAAAAGGCTAATCCTAAGCTCCCATAAAAGGCGTAGTGATACATGAACAAAAATTAACCTCGAACCTAGGCCGAAGACACCTTCAAGTGCCAGTTATTAGTCTGCTAAGCCTGGCAGACTAGCAATAAGAAAATTAACAATCCCGTCCTAAAAAACTTCCACCAATTATCCTCTTGTTGCCTTAGGACTCCCGGCAATCCTGTATGTATCTATGTAGTTTGTATAGGTATGATAGGGTAGGGCTGTAAGGATTTAGGAACCTTAGAACTATCCCTCATATAATTCATATTGTAAAGTCCTACGGCTAATCTATACATTGTTCCTGTGGCTGAAGAAAACTTAAAAGTCGCGGGTAACTATTTGACAGCTTGGGCACTATTATTCGATGTCTTTCAGGCGGCTCCACGGCATTAATCACTCTTGAAACAATTTTAGTTCCATACCTTGAATTCTTGAAGAAGTCATATTAAAAAAAACTTAAGTGTCAGTTTCAAAAACTGAACTTATGTATACCCCTTTACAGATGCAGAATGCAGAGTAGAAGACTCATGTCCAAGATCCGTGGTCAGTTTGGCGCACCAGTTTACAAAATCTTATGATAAATCAAATCAAAAATGTTTTATTTCGTAAGTTATAAGAATAACATTTGAAATCGTCATGACATACAGTTACCGCTCATTCACTAAGCAGTCTCCCCAGAGAAGAACGAGCAAGAAACACCGGGGTTGCTCTTTTTAAATGAGTCAATAGAAATACAATTTTAAATAATTGTAAAATTTATGATTCGACAAAGAAAAATAAGAATAAAATATACTGGATATTGCCGAGCGGTTCATGTCCACGCATTCTTATCAACCAGATAGCCAGAAATTTTATAATAGCCTTTGGCACATAGTTTCCGTTTAATGGTTGTTTTAAATTTATTTAAAGGCAAATTTTGAATGTCTACCGGAACCTTATTGTAAAAGCGTACTCATTGTCCCTTGAATGACTTATTGATTTTGTGTAAGCGACTGCTATGGACAGCAAGTTTATTTTTATATCTTGTATTTATATTGTGTATTTCACAATTTTTCCTAAACAAATGCAGATTCTTTCTCACGTAGGTACATTAAGTTTTCATAAATATATTGCGATGCCAAAGTTAATATATTGATTTCCTGAAATTTATTCCTCAGATATACTCGGGAGATACTAAAATTAACAAGACACAAAAAACCTTATCTGAAATATATAAACGGCAAATATTAGCTGTACAAACTACCTGATCGTAGTAGTAATGGAAGGTCACTCGATCCGAATCGCAGAGCTCCCGCAGGTTGGCGGGCAGGTAGCGCACGCGCAGCTCTAGCCGCCATTCGCTCGCAGGCCATTTTGTAATCAGCTCGGATACCGGCGTGTCTTGGTGGATCCAGCGCGTCTGGAAATATCAGCAGGGAAATCATTGCAGTATAATGTAGTATCGTAACAAAACAGCTGCAACAAACATACGTCACGCGCCACACGAGGTTCGAGGTCGCGAGCGGGTGAGTCATTTTAATCGGACGTATTGCGAGTGATTGAAGTATGACGATATCTCCACAATTTGTATTGGAAAGTAATAAAGTGCGACACCGCCTCAAGTTCGTAGTATAACTAACTATTCATTAAGGGATATTAACAACTTCATAGAGGGGTGGGTGGTGAGAACTAGGAATACGTACTCTCCTCTAGATCTTTAAGATATTTCTTGAGTTTTTTAGAACTGTAGCGTGCAGGACCCAGTCCCCAATTGCGAGCCTAGTTCAAGGTTCCATGGGATTCACCATTACATACACACAAATCAACAACCTATAGAAATACTGTTGGACATAAGCACCTCTTTCCATGGGAAAACTTACCCTAACGCCATGTCTTGGCGATCGCAGATTTTTTGTGAGCATCGCGCCAATAACACTGCTACTGTTTTGTTGTTAACCTCCCGATTCCTTAGACGCCGTCGAACCCACTCGAAGAGACTGGTAAATTCTATTCTAGTTTGCGGGAAACCACACCGACGCCAGAGACAAATTACAAGGCAACGGACTGTAAATATGTTACGTTAGTGGTAGTTAGCTGTCGAGATCTCGGTATCCGTCGCGTAAACCAAGTCCCAGGTTGCGAGCCAATTCCGGAGTAACGCGGATTACGCGGAACCCACCATTGGGGATGTCACAAGCTGTAGATACGTTACCTTACTGGTGGTCAGGCGACGACCCCTTAGCGCGTAGCAAGCCGAGAAGACCCGGTCTCCAGCTGCGAGTCGTGCCGCCAAGCATCGCAGGACCGAGCGGACGTCTTCGTCCGGGGACGCGCGGACCACGTTGAATCCACCGTTGGGGAGGTGGACTTTGAGCGTGGACTGGTCGCCGGCTGCTGCTGGAAAGAGAATTATTAATTAAGTTTATTGAATAAATGGTAAACACAGTTTTGGTATTTGCAATTACTAAGTTGTAATAAAGTTTCTTTAAGTATTTTTTTAATGCTTCCTTAACCTTGAAATTCGCAAGTTTTTATTTTTAATAGATAAGTAGCTCATGTGTAAGAACTTGCTCAAACTAATAATCGATAAAAATTTATAAACATACTATTCTCCTAATAAAATAAATTAAGATTATTTTCCAAAAATACGTTATTTGAATTTTGTTCTGATTTAAAAAAAACCTGGGAAACTTGAATACTGGCGAACTTTATTACATTGTATAAGATCACATTACTGTACCTTGTTCAAAAGCAAATAAACTATATTCTAAGGTAGTCGGAAAAGTTCGCGGCCTTTTTGAACGCATGAATTTTGAGTGTTCGACATTTATCGACACATAAGCAGTCACCGAATTGCAGAAGAGATTGGCATTCACCACTCAACAGTTTTGGATCACTTGCATTAACATGGTTAAGTGAAAAAGCTAGATATTTGGATACCACACGATTTGAGTGACAGAAAATTGGTGAACAGGATTTCCATCTGCGAAACATTGCTCAAACGACATGAAATCGATCCGTTTTTGAAAAGATTAGTAACAGGCGATGAGAAGAGGATCACCTACGACAATAATGTTCGAAAACGATCTTGGTCTAAGCGAGGTGGGCCATCGCAAATAGTCCCAAAGCCTGGCCTCATTCCGAACAAAGTCATGTTGTGTGTATGGTGAGACTGGAAAGGCACTGTGTATTATGAGCCTTTGCCACATGGCCAAACGATTAATTCTGAATACTATACTGTCAGTAATTTGAAAATCTGAAACAAGCTCTTAAAGAAAAACGCCCAGAATTAATGATTAGAAAAGATATAGTCTCCCACCCAAACAATGCTCGACCGCATATATATTTGTCGATTAAACAAAAATTGATGGACCTATGGGAAATTGATGGGAAGTTTTACTGCATCCTCCATACATAGTAGCACCTTCAGATTATAATTTATTCCGCTCTTTACAAAACTCTTTAAATGGAGTAAAATTGCATTCAGACTGTACGAAATATTTAAATCAATTTTTCGCTCTTATGAGCGGGCTTGTGCCCCGAAAATTTTATAGCGACGGGATAATAGTTCTGCGAGAAAAATGGCGAAAGATTGTCGAATTAAATGGACATTACTTCATTCAATAAACATTTCATATAACTGAAAAAAGATCTTTATTATTTTTACTAGATAACGGATAAACATATATAAATATTTATATAAACATCCATGACTTGGGCATAAATATCTTAATATCTTTATTGTACACAAAATTGTTACAGATATGCATTGTATATAAAATGTACATAGGCGAGCTTAACTCATGTATTCATCACACAAACATTTACCCCTCGCGGCATTCGAACCCGCAACCGTTGGTTTCGCCGACAGGGTCTTTAAATACATATTTACCGATCATAAATCAACACTCTATCACTTCAAATGAGCCTCAAATCAGGAGAGAATATTGCAAATAAACAAGCTGCGGGACGAAAAAGTCGCTGTCCTCATTAGTAGAGGGATCCAATTCCCGGGGGATTTGTCAGTGGCTATTGATTGGGACGGGTGACGTCAGCCTCGTATTTGCACCACACAAATGCCGTCGATAAAGCGGAATAGGTAGACCAAAATTTAGACACGTATTACAGAACCCTGCTCAAGTTATGATCTCCGTTTAAAACTAGTTGGAAAGGGATATATAAATACAAATTTTTGAGGCGAGTCTGTGATGGCAATAATGTTCAGACTTCGCAGTTTTTGGGGCCAAAACATGTTCAGAAGATTTTAACTATGTTACTTACAACATAGAGTGACACCCGAACTTTTTTGAGTCAATAACAATTTTATTTGTTGTTTACAAAGTTTTGTTTTATTAATTGTAAGTTTCAATTTATTAATTGTATGCAAAGTTTGATTAAAAATCAACAAACTTATCGTATTTCTATTAAAACAGTTAATACATTAAAATGTAAGGTATTTTTAAAATAACAGAAAACGAAAGTTAAATTGATTCAATAATTATCGAGATATGACAAAAACATGCAAAGAAAGGTTGCCAAACACTACACAAAAAAATAGTCGAAAGTGTCGATTTCCGAAAATGTTTAAATTCTTATTCAGAATATTCCGGCCGGTAACTTTCTGACAACCGCATTACTATAGTAATGGCTTATCATCATCAGTGAGTACGTCGCTTTTTTCAGGAATTCGTACAAATCTCGATTTGTAAAACTTCTGACATTGAACTGTAAATAATTAATTAAAAAAATCGATAAATATGCTTTGGGGATCCTTGATTACATGAGATCCAGCCTACGAGACATTATATTAGAAAATCTCGAAGACTCTTGGTAGTGACAGACAAAAACCTAACGTATATACTTTGTAAGGTTGCACCGGCTTCGGTGCGTTATCAGAGATGACTTAGACAGCCAGTAACACCTACAGTCAATAGAGAGCATTGAGCAGTCTACCTTTGTAGATTGAATCCGGTATAATCCCTTTGAACAGGACAAACTAGTGAAAGATCACTGGAATCAAGATAACCTTGCAGACAACCTTCCCGTTGATGTACAAAATCTTCCTTTCAATAAATTTATGGATTCTGTAAAACAAAAACTTATTAAGAAAGCGTATTATAAAATATCAGACTATTTGGATGATAATCAACCATGGACGTAATCAGCTCGTTCGCATGCCAGACAATTTCACAATTAATAATTAAATATTATTGTGCTGGAGACCACACTCCTCTGCTGGTGCTTCGGTAAGTGCGGTTGGTCTGTGATGATGGAGTCACAGACACGGACTAAACTTGTGTATATAACTTTATTGCAGTTAAAATAAGCGACAATGATGAATATTAAAACTTAGGTGTTGGTGAGGTGACTGCTTTCGAGCGATATGTATTTCCCCCGCTACCCGCGCTCGTGTCAAAATTGACAGCTCCCGGATGCGTTTTGTTTCACGAACAGTGCTTTTTGTAATGTAAAAAACTTTTTTTAATAAGAGCAACGCCTCGAGTTTCTAGCTTATTCTTCTCTGGGGAAAATTGCCTTCTGAACGAGCAGTACCTAGCTTAAAAAAATGTAAAATCTGACATTAAGACACAAGTAAAGCATTTTTTACTTCGCCTTTCACA
Source organism: Oegoconia quadripuncta (assembly GCA_949316235.1). NCBI lineage: Eukaryota > Metazoa > Arthropoda > Insecta > Lepidoptera > Autostichidae > Oegoconia > Oegoconia quadripuncta. The sequence goes on along the minus strand of OX438741.1, from coordinate 8,841,218 downwards.
TGCGATGAATGAGTTACGAGTGCATTCTGCACTTGAGATCTCGTAAATACAGATAGCACCATGTCATGAGATTATACTGTGAATGAACGTAATAACACCATATCGAGGTACCCGTGGGCGCAGGTAAATGACTTATACAATTACAATGAATTGAAATGCCTTAATACGGTACTCGTGTGTGAATGGGTGTGTGGGTATGAATGAACGAACCAGTTGTGATTGTAGTAGAACTTACACTTAAATTTCAATTTGAGAGAAAACTGCTTCGAGCTCGTAGTGAATGGAATAGTAAATATTATTTATACTCAAGCATACTGGGTAGTGGAATTAGTCAGATCACAGCGGCAGTATCATGTGATCACAGAGGCAGTGATTTCAAGTACCAAGAGAGAGTGGGGCAGGCGTCGCGGTGATTTACACGGGCAGCTTGACAATACTGACTTATCCATGGACATAACCTCCTCATTCGCATGCTAGGCCATTTCACAATTATAATGATGCAAAAATTTGTTAGTTTTTTAATATAAAACCATTTTTCATAAAGATTTTTCGAGTTTGTTGCTTGTTCTCTCTCAGGGGAAAATTGCTTCTGAACAAGCAGTAGTTAAAAAAATTATAAATCTGACTATTTTAAACTGTGTACCTAAATACAAAGACTTTGACTATCAGGTGACTACTAGTCAACACCGAACCCGCGTAAAAATGTAACACTTTACGGTAAAAATCTTTTTTTTAGTCTTGGCTCGCGTATTTGATTATGGCGTATAGGTACTCTCTCGCCTAGTAAGAGCAGGCTGTGAGTGCATAGACAGTTTTAAATTGAATTTTAAACTTTTTTAGACATTTTATCGATCCATAACCCAGCACGTCGACAACGATAGATGAATTTAGCCCACCTATTCTAGCTATCTCGTATCATTCACTCACAAGACTCCCATTCACTTCAGACCACAAGTATTATCGATACGAGTTATTACTCGTAAAGAGAGACAAAATATAATTTAGTATAGAGTCGTCACGTTCTGTCATGATTTCAAGAACTGTAATCCCTTGTTCATCGTAGATACTAGTTACTTTACCAGCACTCGTATAGAAGACAAATAATTCCTACCACAAAACCAGATTACGTAACAGGAAGCTCAGTTTCCCTTACAAAACCAACATGGCGGCCGGTAATGTACGAGGAAAAAGAATAAAGCACACCTCGTGAAAAAGTTAATTGTAAAAGAATGCGATAGAATTCTCATTCGCGTAGCTCCAGAGGGTTTGTATCTATCTTCTTTGAAAGTTTCTGTTTTGTTTTTTTAAATAGAAATACTTTTAACACGTTCTCGCTTTTCGAAACCTATTAATTAGGTGATGGAAATTAACTGAGTTATCGATTTCGAAATAAAATTAAATAAAATGATAATGCCGCTCTAAAACTTTGAGAATAATCTTTTCGGGAGATTGATTTCTCGAAGACGCTTCGGGGTGAAAATATCGAGGCTATATATGACTCAGCCTTGTAATAAATTTCTTTTGTAATAAAATTTAATAATAATTAACGTCAGGCCGAAATCAAGTCATTTTTTGTCAGTACAGGAGTTAAAATTTTGTCCAGGTCGATGCTATTGTTTTATTCTGGCAAAAGCTGAGGCTGCAAACTAGAAGCAAAACTTCCTCTAAAGGAATTCGTCTAAACGACACGATGACGTCACAACAATATTATATTTGATAATATAATATTGTTGTGACGTCATCTTTCGTGATGATTCACGAAAGATTTCCTACGTGGGAATACTTTAAAGACAGTTTCGGATCGTTAGCAGCTGTCCCAAGGATCTGGGTAGTCAAATGTTACATTACTTTAGTAGGATAGGAGTATGTGAGACGTACTACTCTGTGTAAAAAGTATCGGGAATATGTCAATAAAAAGACCCGCGTAAAAGAGGTCGTTCTAATTTTTTTACTGCATGTTGGTAGCACTGTACTGATTTAGCGCGCAAAATTTGAGCGGGATCTGTCATTTAATTTGTTTTAAACTACACTTTTTGTTGGTCATAGTTTTGAGTCCTCGGCGATTTTTACAATGGAAAATATTGTTGAACAAAGAGTGTGCCTTAAATTTTGTGTTTCAAATGATATTTCATGTGGTGAATCACTAAAAATGTTGCGAAATACCTACGGCGAATCGTGTATATCGAAAACAAGGGCTTATGAATGGTATAAGGCTTTTAAAGAAGGCCGAGAAGTAGTAGTAGACTTGCCTCGTTCTGGTAGACCTTCAACCGCTACGACCAAAGAAAACATCGACAGAATCAAGAAGCTAGTGCTCGAAAATCGACGTATGAGTCTGAGAGAGTTGGCTAGCGAGGTGAACATATCTTTTAAGTCCGTCCACAACATTCTCATTGACATTTTAGGCATGAAACGCGTCGCCGCTCGACTAGTTCCAAAAGAGCTCAATTTTGTTCAAAAAGCGCAGCGAAAGCATGTCGCTGAAGACATGGTTTCCCGAGCTTCTACGGATCCGACCTTTATGAAACGTATAATAACTGGCGACGAGACATGGGTTTATGAGTACGACATGCAAACAAGCCAACAGTCTTCAGAATGGCGTCTCGAAAACGAGCCGAAACCCAAAAAACCGCGGCAAAGTCGCTCCAAAATCAAGGTGATGCTGACAGTTTTTTTTGACTACCGTGGTGTGGTTCACTCCGAATTCCTTCCAGAGGGAGAAACAGTGAATAAAGAATATTATTTAGGCGTCATGAAGCGTTTGCGTGAGAGTATCCGCCGAAAACGTCCAGATTTGTGGCAACACAACTCATGGATGCTGCACCATGATAATGCACCATCACACACAGCCATTATAGTGAAAGAGTTTTTAGCGAAAAATTCAACAAAAGTTCTCGACCAAGCACCGTATTCACCTGATATGGCTCCGTCTGACTTTTTTTTATTTCCCAAGTTAAAATTACCACTTCGAGGAAAACGTTTTGAGTCGATAGAAGCCATAAAAGAAAATTCGCTGAATGAGCTAAAGGCCATACCGCAAATAGCCTATGAAAAATGTATGGAAGACTGGGTGAAGCGGTGGAGATGTTGTATTGCAAGCGATGGGGCCTACTTTGAAGGCGATAAAATAAATTTAGATGAATAATTTGTATTTTTTGTTTTATTGACAAATTCCCGATACTTAGTACACTGAATGTATACCTTGACTGAGAGACGATCTACAGTATGGTAGAACGGGCCGATACTGGCCACTTATAAACCCCTTTCAAACTCAAAAAAGTTTTATTTCGTAAGTTATAAAAATAACGTTTGAAAACGTCATGACCTACAAACTATCTCTCATTCACAAGACTCTCGAGAGAAGAACGAGCAAAAAACTCAGGGGTTGCTATTTTTAAATGTCTTTTTACAATTTATGATTTGGAAAGGAAAAAAAAGAAAATAATAGACTGGATATCGCCGAGGGGTTATCTAGTCAAAAATTTTATAATAGCCTTTGGCAATTTATTTAAAGGAAAATTTTGACAGGGGTAATCTGTGGTCTCACCCCATGTAAGAGTAACTCTCTTCGAAACTAGAGAGTTGACAAAATTAATAAAGAAAGTAGTCTTGCTTGTTTTCGTTAAGTTCTGACGACTCCATGCAAGTGATCACAGAGAAACTTCTCACGCCGAAATTCCTTTGTCGTGGTGGGTAGGTATGCTAATCCTGCAAAACTATCTAGTTGTGACCTTCCCAGCCCACCTATGCCCCAGCTGGGTCGAGTCAGAAGGGGCGGGACAGCTCGGGCCAGGGCCAAAACAGAACACGGAGCACCACACAAACTTATTTAAAATAACTATTGAGATGTAAAAAAAATATTAAAATAACGTTGCGACTGAGTTGAAATCTGAAAATCAATGTGCCAAAAAAAAAGGATCCGTCAGTTCATCAGTCAGTCAGTGAGTTTAAAATTTCGAATTTGAACTCCCAATAACCCAAACCCACCAATGAGTATCAGCTCAAAAGATTTTACTTACCATGCGCGTGCGCCGCGTTGGGCGGATGCCGCTTGGGCGAGCCGCCCGGCGGAGCGGGCTGCATGGCGCGGCCTAGCGGCCCCTCCCCGCACCGCCCGCCGCCGCCCTCCGGCTCATGGCTGCAACAACAGATACACAACATTAGTCTTTCATTAAAATACCTTATCTAATACCTCGTAAGTATTTTGTTTGAAAACAAGCCGCTTTAACCGCCTTCGTGGGTCAATATAAACAACATACCTAGGGTTTACGAATCGGAGGTCGCGGGTTCGATCCCTAATGGGATACATGTTTAGTACTCGTTTTGGTTGGTGGTAGGGCATTTTAAAAATGTCCGCTTGGCTAGCTACCACCATCTTATCTGAGTCTGTCGTCAAACAGCAATGCAGATAGCATTCTTAAGTTCGGACTGTTTGAGATACGAGTAAGGCAGCCAGTCCCCCAAAAAGGGGATTCCGAGTAAGCGTGCTCCTACATTCGGCGTCATCTTCACTTACTTCACTAACATTAGAATATATAACATCTAGAATATTCAATAAGCTACCTAATTACATCAAAAACGAAGCGAAAGATAATAAATTCATACAACTATTAATTAAAAAATGCTGTTACACAATAAATGAATACATGAACGAAAATTTTAGAGATGAAATAATATAAATAAATGACATAAATAAATAATAATATAATATGAATAAATGTCATAAATAAATAATAGTACAACATAAATAGATATATAATATCATTTTAATAAATAATTTAAAAGAAAAATAATAATATAATTGGAATATAATGGTAAAAATACATATGACAATATAATAGGTTAAATATATAGCTGGTAAATAATGTATTAAGAATTTTATGTAATTATTTAAATTAGTGCATGCTACTCTCTCATGTTGCTGTGCTCAAGGTCCTTATTGATACAGTACACTATAATGTCATCAAAGCAAAACATAAGGAATGCAGTGAATGATTTGAGTTTGAGATGTCTTTAATGATAAGCGTAACCCCTCGTATATAAGAAAACGTTCAGAAAATATGTTAACATACCCATTGATTTTTTTTGGTATATTATCTTCACGTAGCTACAATTATTTTGCAACTGTTTGCAAGCGTCACCTCAGATGACAGTTTACTTTGGTCAAGCTTCCAAGGGTCCGAATTACAAACAATGGTTTCTCCTCGGTCAATTAACACGAGGACGTGAAATCGATCCATAATAGCACGATAATAGGACAAGGTTTCAAATACTGTTGAAATACTTTAAAAGAGTAGGTACACTTACTCATAGTGTGAAAACTTAACAAAGTCTTAAGAGGGTTTATCTTGCACGGTATTTTATTTTTATTTTATTTTATTGATAATACAGAATCAACAGCATCATTATAAAAAATATTATACACAAAATTTACAAGCCAAAGTCGTGCCAATTACAGATTCTCATTTTTTATTACAATTCCCTATAAAAAAAAATTAGGTGGAAAGTTAGTATTAAATAATAATCATTATACAATCTAGAGGTAAAAAATTAATAGTGAGACAAACTAAGTAATGATAAATAATTTTGTCAATATGTAATATACAAATAAAAAATTGGTCAAATAATTCAATCAATGTATTCCATACAAACTTTCTGCCCTATGTTTGTTCAATGTATGTGTTTATAATAAAGTGTTAAATAAACTTTCAAATCCAAATTTATATGAAATTAAATTAAATGAAAATTTATTCATGTAGGCAATACAATATGCACTTATGAACGTCACTTGTTTTTTGAACGACCATTAGCTCGGAACGCGACCACTACTGAGAAGAGCTAGCGACAAACTCAAAGGGTTTGTCTCTTTTGAATCAGTCATTTACAATCTAGAAAATCCGTTTAATCCCATCCCATATAGAAATGTATAAACCGATTCTAATGAAACTTTAAACACTTATAGATCTAAAAAGTTTACAGATAACACTTTTGAAAAAGAGTATTCCAACTCAATTAGAGCGATTTTAGTTTTTTTTTTTTTTTTTTTTTTTTTATGATTGACTGGTTTCGCCTTTGACCACAATCTCACCTGATGGAAAGCGACGATGTGGTCGGAGATGAAGCACGCGATCTCAGTAAATGCCTATTCACTCTGCTCTTGAAGATCCCAAGGTTGTAGGATTCAGGTAAGACTTTATAAGAATAGTTTATCATAGTAACAGAAAAAAATGCAATATATTCGATATTTTGAATATCTTTACTACTAACTTTTTGATCTAGTATCCTGCTTTACGTATAAAGTTTAATTAGAATCACTTTAATATTTTCTAGAATGACGTATGGGATAAACCCTCTCAACGTCGTCGACTAGGCTAGACTAAATATTTAAATAAAAATTTGCAAAGCACCTCGATTTCACAGACCTAGAGTTTCAATACCGAATGCAAGATAGTTGTATTCGGAGCTGAGATATCATATAAACGGTGTTAAAAGCTAAATGTCTTCCAAAGAGCTGTCCTCTTGTTTAGTCTTTAACACGTTCCAGGACACATCACCAGATAACAGAAGTTTTATTGTTATTATTCTATAGGCGTGATGTATCCCAAAACGAGTTAACCAGTGGCGCCTTAACTTTATAAATATGAGTCGTTTACAACGCAATCAAAGCGGACCACTCTTTACTGAGATACATCCAGTCACCCATCCCATTTTGACCTTAACATAATCAGTCCCAAAGCTTTCTTCTTCTCGCCTAAATTAGTCTATATGGTCACGTAGCGGGTACCGCCTACCTTTAGTAGGTTATACAATGTAGATCCTAGGTTATAGGAAGGTAGGTGGAAGTGTGGCGACGCGATTGTCTCAAACACTGATTCATTATTGTCTATACATAGGCATAGAACAGTACTTCCTTTACAGAGAGAGAGAGAGAGAGAGACAATCATGTGCCGTTATCTCTGCATAACGACTAATTGCATACGCAGGCATACATGCATAGGTTGTACATGACAATTTGCATGCGCCGAATGGCTCCAATCGATGCGTGTGGCAGAGCCTAGTGGGTTATTCGCAGCTTCAATTTTGTTGGAGTAATCATTGTAGGTACAAACTGTGAGAAAATGAGAAACGTAAAACATTTTGTAGACTGTAGAATGGTCCAAGAAGAGTGTTGTAAGATCGGTTTTACATTTAATTATAAGAAGTTATATGTGTCTTTTATTTGGAGGGTTGTATGGTTTCGACATACATCGTTATATCGTTAACTTATAACGTTTATCGAGTCATAATTTTGTGAACAAAAATAACTATTTAAGTATTTAAAAACGAAAAAACCGTGAGCATATTTAGAGATTTTACTATAAAATGTATTCTGTGACACTCAGAGTATCAAGACGAACGACACCTTCCCGGTTAAGCCGTTTATGCTACAGAAGGTAACATGCTTATTAATCTATACACATGCATACACCCGAAAAACATTAACCCTTCTTTCTGGGGCAGTCGCATGATTCTCGCAGTGTGTAAGTTACATACGAGTAGAACCGCCATTAATAGAACCATTGAAAAAAAGAAAACCAACTTCAGACTCTATAGATAGAGTTCATCATCAGATCTTTACAAAATTTATATGGGACCTACAAAAAGATTTATTGAAGAACAATAAATACTGGAATTGATAACCCAATTGGTATCACTTTTTAAGTCGGTTAAGCTGTCAAAACAACCGACTTCATTCACTTTCTATTCTCTATCTACGCAGTTCTTCACCAAATAGATATAGGACAATGGGTTTTTCTTTTCATTCAAAAAAAGAATTATTGAAATAGGTTTACAATGGCGGAGATATCGCGGTTCATATATAATAAAATAATAGGTAGGTACGAGACGAAATGATAACAACCTCAAATATTATAAAGGGTTGCATATAACCATGAATTATGGTCCAACAACCAACCCATATATTCCCGTGAAAGCCCATATGATTATGACATATCTAAAGATTTGTTTTAAATTCAGCAAGGAATAAACACGTATCCAATTCCAAGACGACGCAGAACAAGCAAGAATGTAGAGAATAACCCGTGGGTAGTCCATGGGGGAAAAGGGGGTAACCACCCTGGTCACCCGCGGACACGTCCGCATCCGTGCACAGATAATTAAAACGTCCGGAGCCTATTACGTCCTGGAATCGAGATCTGGCGTCTGCATCTAGAATATTGCAGATATTGAAAATACAGACAAAGCCTAAAATGTAAGTAACATTTGCGGCTTTTTAACACCTGATTAAATGTGGTAGTTACTAAGTGCAAATTAAAGTTCCAGAAGGCTCAAAAAACTCAAAAGGAATACTGTAGCGGCCGGCAAAACAAGCATTGATGGACGAACGTAACTAATTTGTAACTAATTTGGCGGCAAGAAATTCTCTATTACGGTTCTTGCCGCTTATTGAATTTCAGATGGCGTCAAAGTATGTTCATCACTTTCTTCGCTAGAACTCATTTTGTTAAATTATCAACACAATTATTAAATTCCAAACAAAATCATTGACTAGGTACAATAATTTATCACACGCCAACCAAAATATTCACTTTTGTTTATCAAACAAGGTTTGTGTTCGCAAGCCAGTTCGAAATTTAAACGAAACCTTCGATATGTTACCTCCGTGGTCGTGTTTTGGAGTGAAAAGCATAGTTCCATTTTTAAATTACACGGCACTTGTTTTCATAGTAATTTATTCGGCCGCTAAACACGACAGATAAGGATTTTTTATACAACTTTGCCGGCTACTGCTCGCATGTAGGTATTTGACCTGTACAGCATTTTCTATTGATCTCGAAGAAAATTGTTAATGCTCAAATTTCCAAACTTGTTTGAGAAAATATTATAATTGCTAATGACCTAGGATAGAAAGAACAAAGTGGGCTCAACAAAACCAAATTTTATAAACAAATCTTGATAAAATTTGTCTGTGTACTGATTGTGAAAGAAATAAAGTTATTTTTTATTAATTTATTTACAAGTAGACAGTGTTCCTGTATAGTTCTGGTATTTTGAAGACACGATTATTATATCATAGGGTTATATAAACGAAGTGTATTAAAATAAATATCTTTGAACAGATTTCTATCAAACACTAACTAACCAACACAGAGAAACACATAGGCTTCAAACTTAATAACGCCCCTGATTGCGTCGAGGGTTAAAAAGAAGCATTCTGTTTTGCTTAGCCTTACATGTTAAAGGTACTTAGTACAGACAAACAAAAGAATACTAGATTCTAGTATTTCTTTTTTTCGTTCCAGATTTTTGGACGATCGAATCTTTATATTTTTAATAATTTACATTTCTGTAACACGTCATGTCGTACACCTACAACCTGCGTAAGATGATATTTGGCTTCTTACAATGTTACGTTTTGTACTAAAAAATTAGGTACTAGGTTAGGTCCAGCTGGACCTTCCCTAGCTCTATCATGAGTTTACGATATTCATTCGATACTTTAACGATACGATAAGTCAGGCTAAGTCTTCGGTATGGTATGAAATTTCTATACTCATATTTCATATAAATCAGAAAAAAATCTGCAAGTTCAACTTTATTTTAAATGAGGAAAATAGAAACGGTAGGCACCTCAATCTTACAATTATCGAAATTTAAAAAAAATTAATCACGTCGTCTTTGGCCATGGAATTAATAATACGAAGAGTATATACACAATAATTCTATGGCTTTGCGCGCGTCAGTTACACGAATTCCAAATTCAAAAATTCACACCCACTGGAGATTGACGCCGTGAATCGGACAATGATATTCGACGTTGCATGACTCTACATCTTACAAGTCCTTATTAGTAATCTGTGGTAGAAGTAGGTTCGAGTGGGTGGTGGGTGTGTTTTTGTAGGACATTTGAACATGTTGAGACAAGCAAGGCAACGTACACGTTGATTCACCACCGAATATAGCCCATCATGTTGCAATTACTTACCGACACTTACACACAATAAGGCCGGATAACCTTAATTAAGTAACTAATAAAGTTATAATAATACATATACCTATATTTATATACATTATTCAGTATTAAAAAAATATTAGGTAAATAAAGCATTTCATTAAGTCGATGAATAACGTTAGGTACCGCCTACTTAAGTTGATATAGATACCATTATTATCTGTGCCGTGATGTGGATTATGTTCGACTCATAGACATATAAATATCGTACAGTGTTTGCTCTCAACATATTGTAATTTTAGATTATAAATGGATTACTTAATGAGATTTATATAATTGAGTAATTGATTGTCTTTAGGATAACGATATTGGTCTAGGATTGATACATACATAACGTTACGACCTTTATCAAAACCCAACAAATCAAAACCGATTTCTAGACATTTCTCGTCATATTCGAAGCCTGAAAACTTTTGTGTTGAAACTAATTGCGCTATTTATTTAATCCTTATCTGCTCTATCCGTTAGTAAATCTATGGATCGACATGAGAATAAGAATTTCTGCTTTTTAGTGTCCCGTACGTAGGTGTATACCAAAATTGGCAAACTGATGTGCACACAAAGTTCAAACAGCTTCAGATCTGCCTACCTATCTAGATACTTCATAAATTAAATTATTCATTCATAAGTAAATTAACTGGACCATTTTTCAAAATATCTGGATTGTAGGGTTATATCTGGAGAAATAAATATTATGAGTTATCTTACTCTTTATTTTTAAAATCAACACTGATGATGTGACACTTTGCATTATATTTGCTGCAATTCATATACTACCTGTAAGGCACAAGTCGATATTCCTTGAAACAGGTGGTTAGGTACCTCGATACAATAACTTTAGTCCATTTTTCATGTTAATAGAAAAAATAAAAAAGTAAGTTATTCTTTCAAACAAATTAATTACGTATTCTAATGTAATTGATAAACTGGCAACATTGCATCAAGTTAAAGAATGAATTACGCCATCTACTATCCTACCAATCAGTCAATAGCCGTGTATAGTGTGCGTTAAGAGTAATTTCTTAGATTTATTTGGATATTTATTTACGACCGAAGTAAATAACATATTTCAATTTGGATTTCGGATTTGGATTTATTTTGAATTAAATAACATGCCCATAAAGGGAATGTAGGCTATGTTCCTTAAGAATTGTCGTCTTATTGAAGATCAATGCAACAAGACAGCTGAAGGATTGATTTTCGCAGTGATATAAAATTGCATCGAGTCTATTATTATATTATAACTTAACATAATGGGAGGTGAGTAATCCTAGTTTTCTTCCAAATACAACGAAGAAGTACCCTTTTTGAAATGATATTTTCACTCATTAGAACTATCTTTCACCGAAATTCACAGTTTCGCACTAGTTTTAGCGGCAATTTTTCCATGGTTTTTTTTTGAGTTCAAATTCAGAACAAGCCTTTCAAGATCGCGGCAATCAACCAGAATTGTTCTTAATTTGAATGTCATGTAAAAAAATTAGATGGCCTATAATTTTTTTAATCAACCTATATGGATTTACATTACATGATAGTTGGAAGAACAATAAAATTATAAATACCATAGCAAACTTTTCGTCATTCTACGAAACGTATCCATAACTGTGCCGCCACAGTAATTTGAAACGAGTGACCGAGGCGGCGGACTGCAGTGCCGACCGAATAAATATTAATATTTATACAAATATTTGCTCCACATGAATATTCAAGTCACGGCTGCCTCGATCGATTTGGTGCATTGATAGAATTTTGTAGATCACATTTGGGGCTGCGCGGTATTACGGAAAATATACCTACATCATGTTATATGAAGACATGCTTCACAGACTTATCAAACTGAAAAATTTTTGAACCGTAGAAAATAATCATCTGTTCCATAGACAAGTTTTTACAAATTGGACAAAACATATGAAACAATTCATTTTCTTCTCACGGTTTTAGTTCTATATTCTATATTCTATATAGTGTCAAGGCATATACAGAATATAAGAAAATATAATAATGTATAATTGTTTTTGACATTCATATTCATTTATTCATACGTCGGTTTTGTTACATAATTGACTTGTTCGTGGTTTGCGTTATTTTTTTTGTTGCTTTTTATTATGTTTTATTAATGTAGAGTCCCTGACTAATATTTGCATGTCTGTTTACAGGTTGAGCTTTTATAAGAAATAAGAACTATGATACTACTGTATTCTCGCAAATAAACGATTTATCTTATCTTATTGCAAGTCAATAGATTTAAAGGGGAAGGGTAAAATTATGACTTGAAAATTTAATTTTTGATTTAATATTATCACTGAAATTACTGCCTGTTTACAAGCTGGCTACCCAGAGAAGTACGAGCAAGAAACTCAATGATTGCTCTTTTTGAATAGGTTTTGGGTTACAACGCGTAATTCGACAAAACAAGGACAAAACAACATTGTTGTATCTATGTCGCAGGTAGATCGTCCAATTAGCCGTTTCATGAAATGCCTACATGGACCTTAATGGCGGACATTTCCGCCTATACTGAAAACTGTGATGCGCAGAGCGGGTTGGTTAGGTTGCTTGAATACGAGCACCCCTACGCAGCGCAATTTCCCATAATGCAGGATATGTCAGGACGGAATTACGGATCCGCCTAGGCATTTCATGGAATGACTAATTCAACGATCTACCTGCGACATATACATCCATCTAGTCTAGTGTTTATAGACTGATTGCCTCTTTTTTCCTTTTAATTATTCCAATATCCAAGAGACTGTTAAATAAAATATAAATTTCACGACTGCCTCGTCGAATTTATGGCATTCGCGATTTTATCGATACGACTTAATTGACCCAGGGGCCAGAGGACCCCTGCAACCTTAATTATTATCTTCAAGATAAACAAAAGATTTATAATAACAGCGCACACGATAAATAATCGATTTACTGTGGCCTTGGTTATCGATATTCTTGTGTGTCATCGATACGAAAAAGCTACCGGGGTGGTTTGTATTGTATTAGTGTTATGCCAAAAAATAGCTGCTCGACAGCGGATTCAGGGGAGGGAGGGTCTCATAGGGGTTATGACCCCCCTGGATCTAGGTCAACCAGTTGTAATTTCCAAAGTTTTCTGCTTAAATGAACAAAAATGTACCTTAGTTGGATTTTTTAATCGTGCTAGAAAAAATGTACATTTACAGTTTACATATTTATAAAAAATGTAGGTACTTAGTATTGTGGAGCCTCCACAGCCATGTGACCCCCTTGGATCGATAGCTGGCCCCCTCTGTAGCTGCTATACTTTCTTATTTTGTTTTTAGGTCCGTATTGCAGAATATTACTTCAGCAGAGATCTCCGCTTGAGAACAGTTAAAAAGGGACAGCTAGTAACTTGTGTAGCGGCATGTTTGGCACGTCACGGACATTTGACGACCTGTTTGGTGCAACTCTGGCCACTATACCAAAAGGTTGCGGGTTCGAGTCCCGCTAGGGGCATATGTTTGTGTGATGAATACGGACATGTGTACCCGAGTTATGGATGTTTTCATTTATAATAAGTATCTATTTATTTACAAAAAAAAATGTATTTATGTAGTACATCAACCATCTGGTATCCACAAAACAAGCCTATAGTTGCTTACTGTGGAAATAGATGGCGCTGTGTGTATGTCTGAACATATTTATTTTATTTTATTTATCTCTTTCTAACTATGGTCAAGCGCAGAACTACGCTTAAGCAATATTCTGAAATACGTGGATACGGGCCTAAATGTATTCCGTACAAGCTTTTTATTTGCAACACAACTATAAATTGAAAATGTTGAACAACCGAGACACTATTTGATTATCACAGATAGGAGTTGGTTATATGTCATATAGGGAAAACAACAAGGTCAACCAGTAGTTGATTTAGGCTGCGTTTCCACCAGAGATGTGCGAGATAGCTGAGCGGTGCGAGGATGCGTGCCGAAGCCCTGAAACGAGGTGAGTGTTTCCACCAGAGATGTGCGAGGTAGCACGAGCGGTGCGAGGATGCGTGCCGAAGCCCTGAAACGAGGTAACCGTTAATGCGTTCCCAGGTCCTCTCCACTCCCGAGGAAGGTCGCCGCGGGGTTTTAGTGGGTATCCCTCTCGATAGGGAGGCGAGTCCCACATAACCGTCTCGCCGTCCCCCAGGCGAGCGGTACGCGTAAAAAAAAATCGCTTTATTTATGAGATATATATTATTTACTTGAGTGCATGGGGAACCGTTGATTTTTATTACATAGGTGATGCAAATCCTTCCGGCCTCCAACAGTGGACTTCGATATTCAGTGATGATGGTAACTTCAATATCACTGCACACCGCAACGGACCGTTGAAAATAATTACACCGACAAAAATGCAAAATAACTAAAATAAATAAGCAATATTATTTGCATGCGAGGGCCGACAGCGGCCGCACCAGACCGGTTCGTTTCTATGTAAATTTATAAAAAAAAAGTATTCGCAAAACAAGTGAAAACATTGTAGGTATAGGTACTTACTCTTCATAAAATTTGTGATTTGTGTGTACAATACAAATATTCTTCTTAGCAAGCTTAGCGTCTTACTCTAAGCTTTCCGCCCGCGGTTTCGCCTACGTGGAATAACTATATCCCCGATATATTTAATTTGTATATCCCGGGAGAACTACTCGCTTTATCGGGATAAAAAATATACTATGTCTTAATCCAGGGTATGTTCTACCTATATACCAAATTTCATCCAAATCCGTTCATCTGTTTCGTCGTAATTGAGCAACAAACATCCAAACTTAGATTCACCAACAGTAGTTATCGTATAAATATGGTAAGTACAATGGCGGCCTTATCACTGGAAGAGATAGTAGTTTGATAACCGGCTCCGTGGCTCAACGTAAACAACATAGAGTTTATGAATCGGAGGTCGCGGGTTCGATCCCAAGCGGGGTACATGTTTAGTACACGGTTTGGTTGGTGGTAGGGCATTTTAAATGTCCGCCTAGTTAGCTACCACTCCTATCTAACTGCCGCCAAACAGCAATGTTAATGCTAATTGCAGGGTAAGTAGGTAGATAAACAAAGTTTAAATTAAGAGTCTTATTAAAGAAAATGAGATAATAGACTATTATGTGTACCTATGTGTAAACCATTATCTTTTATCCAAAATAACAATATGAGTTTAAAAAACCATAAAAACCCGACAGAATATGTTGTGTTTCGCGGGCGCCATGTTGGATTTTCACAATAAAATATACATCCTATGCCACTCCAGGGATCAAGGCGAATCTAACGACACAGTGCACTTCGAAATCGTTCAATCCGTTTAGGCTACAGGAGAGAACATAGAAATCTAAATACATACATACCATACATACTTACATACACTCGAAAAACATTACCCTCCTTCCTTGGGCAGTCGGGTAACAAGTGAAAACCTTGTAATATTCACACTTTTGTTGTGTGCAACTAACTCTACTTCCATCTTCGGACTACTAGGCGCGGGGAGGGATTCCACCCGTATGTAGTTAACATATCGAGCATTCGCACTAAGCGGTTCGATTCTTCATTCATAATGCGAACAGCCAAGGCATGGAACTCCCTTCCGGCGTCAGTCTTTCCTGAATCCTACAACCTTGGGATCTTCAAGAGCAGGGTGAATAGGCATCTAGTGAGATCGCGTGCTTCATCTTCGGCCACATCGTCACTTCCCATCCGGTGAGATTGTGGTCTAATGCGTATCTAGTTAACCATAAAAAAAACCAAACAATCTTCATCCAAAACAAGTAAACATTATCGTGTACAACTGTAGATATACACAGCACAATGTTTATTATCTATCGTCGTCATTTACGGCCTTGTAAAGAAAACACTGTCCGTCCAATGAACTTATAAATAGTTGATTTGCCCTCGCGCGATAATATCTGAGTCACACCGATAGCTGAGTGGTGATGGAGTACGCATCATTACTATAATGTCTACGTAATTATTTAGTTATTTAATCCTGATCAATTAATTATCACACTTTATTATTATACATATATTATTATATAGATTTAAATTAATATTTGCACGTCTGCAAGCAGGCTGGATACATCGCACTCTCTATTTGATTAAGATCTTTATGTAACTGTATTCATGCAAATAAATGATTGATTCTATATAGGTAAATTTAGGAAAACCCACATCCATTCCCTCCCAATGCAAATCCAGGATCTACAGCGGTACAGCTGAACGTCGCCTACTCAAGGTAAGCTGGTCCCGTGAAAGACTACGATACCTTGAGCCCCAAAATTATTTAAGAAAAAGTGGTCTTAAGAAGGAAAAAAATTATTTCCTCCCCCCTCTACAAATGGGAGTGTAGTCAGAAATGCGAAATGCCTCGATCGAAGTTAAAATTTAATTGGTAAAGGAGGGAGAGTGAGTGAGTGAGTGAGTGAGTGAGTGAGCAGTCCATAACGGAAATAGAATACATCAGGTAAATTTAGCAAGTCGATTTTCGTCCACTTTCAACAACAACAACAACAAAGTATTCTATATTGCACAACAATAATAGACAAAACATAAGGAAAACAAGCAAGATAACAGTACAATTTGGCGAACTTATCATTAAAAGCGATCCTCTCAACAGACATCAGAATCTCACAAGAGCTTGTATGAATAACTACTATGGTTTGCATGAAGTCTACAATTGTTTAAGGGTATTTTCTCATATATATATAATACAGGTCTAGATTTACTTAAAACAGATATATTACCATATATAGAACAAACCTAAGTAACATATAACCACAATCTTGTAAAACCAAAGACAAACGCTTTTCCAATCTACAAACCCATATGAAGGGAATACTACGGCCCGTACTTTCCACGTGATGACAAGCCTAAGCTATGTGACGTTTATAGTTTGCTCCTGTGAATAACCGGATAAAATTATCGCGTACGTACAAATTGTCAACGCCCTGTCGTCGGTTGACGGTTACGTCCGTTACGTTCACAGACACGTTAGTTAATAATTTATTGTGAACATGCATCGAATCTTAAAGATATCATTTGCATTCCTAGTCCGCCTAAAAGTATGACAAAACATGCCCACATGTTGACTAGGTAGTGAAAAGAAAATATGTCATTATTACATTATAATTACGGTTAAAGTACGGTCCAGAACTAGTTTTTTTAACCGATTTCACACTTATTTATAATATGTTTTTTATCTCTACCACACCTACGAATAGCAGTAGGTACCTATGTAGCATACCATTAATAATAGATAGGTTACATGAAGATATAAGATATCTACATAAACGTTCGAGTCGCACGAATAGCGTGTGTGTGTGAGTGTGTGTCTGTGCACGTGTGTGAGCGATGTGTGCGTGGCCCGATGTGATTGCGAATTTGAATATTATAGGTATTCTTCGCGCTATCCATAGCTCTTAGCATGACCTTGCGCTTTCTCATGAGGCGGATTGTGGGAAACCACATTTCAGGGGTAGAAGCCATCACTAACACGCATTGATTATAGATATAATCTAAGAAGCTAGACAATTTATACCGATTTCCATCATGATTGAGCGATACAGTCTTCGACCATAAGGATAAAGTAAAAGTTTGATCGCCTCCGTGTTTCAATGTAAACAACATAGGGTTTACAAAGCGGAGGTCGCGGTTTCGATCCCCATCAGTACATGTTTAGTAGGTACTCAGTTCGGTTGATGGTAGAGCTTTTTAACCTACCTACTGCTACCACCATCTTGTCTAAGTCTGCCGTCAAACAGCAATGTTGTGTTAAGATATAAGAGGTTTCCGGGTCAGTGCTATGCTACTATTTCACAATTGATAATGAAATATTATAATATAAAATAATAATTAATGATTTTGTAATATAAAAAGCTTTTTTTTAAAAGAGCAACCTCTCGAGTTTCTTGCTGGTTCTTCTCAGGGGAAAATTGCCTTTTGAACAAGCAGTAGCTTTAAAAATGTAAAATCTCACTATTTTAAGTGTACCCTGTGTACCTACAAAATCAAGCATTTTTGATTTGATTTGCTAACCCGTTGTGCATAAAAAGAAATTCCCATTGAAGTGATCTTTTTAGTATTCAATGAAATAAATTGAGTTTGAAAATTGAACACACTGGAGGTATCAGTAGCAGTCTTGGTGTGAAACTGTATATCCTCTGGGTAATCAACAAAACAACGGCTCAATTATACAAGCCAGCAAAATTAAATAGTCACACGTTAATCTGATTGGCCTACAAACAACTGTCATGCCATATTTACCGCTGTTCAATCAACTCCTACGCACGTTGGATAATCTACGTGACGGTTTGGAGGCGAACATCAAAGCTTTATTATCCCAACGAATTTTACTCTTTCATATAAAAATTTTATTAACGTCGAGTTATATAATTTTCTCTTTTGATTTCTTTTGAGATCTGTCAAACGGGATTGGAAAGTAGAGTAAACGCGAGAAGATGTGAGGAGAGACGTCGCGGTAAAGATGGTTTTCAAAATTGAGCCGACTGGGAACCGAACCCGCGAATCGTGGCAGTGAGGCAATTTGAAATCCCTACGCTATAGGTATAATATTTTTTTAGTTGGTAGTGTCGTGGGTACCTGTTTTTCTACCTACAAATGCCCCATAGCTGTGGGTTGTGTAGTGATAAGACCGCCTAATTGTGTTCTATTGTTGTCATCAAAAATTATTGAATATTTTTTGCGCAATAAAGAGTATTTGTATTATATTGTATTGTAAGTCATCAAAAACCTGATTTGGCGAGTATCATCATCAACAGGCTTACACGTCCACACTGTTGGGACACAGCCTCCTCTCAATGGCCATAATCCACCAAGTGGGCCCAGTGCGGATTGGCGGATTTGTCTCAGACTTGTGGCCACCTGGCAGTCAGTGTTTTTTAAGCCTCTATAGGCCACCGACTTGGCTTAACGATTGCCTTCAATTGAAAACAACTGGGACGGACTATTTAACGTGCCCTTTAAAGTACGGAAACCCTCGTATTATAATGCCACTAGTCACACATTCCCACCCACCCATTTGGCAAGCATGTCTCTTGTGTTTATTCCGTCGTGTGTTTGTTACCTCTTTAATGGCTGGACGGAATCGGATGAAATTTGGTTGGTAGACAGATTAGGATCTGGATTAACATATAGGCTAAATTTTATTCTGAACCGTTTTTAATGAAATGTTTGACGCGTACAACAGCTAGTTAGTAGTAGCACAGAATACATAATAAATAAATAAAATAAATAAATATTTGGGATACTTACACCAATCATCTAGTCCCAAACTAAGCAAAGCTTGTACTATGGATACTAGATAACGGATAAACATACATAAATATTTATATAAACATCCATGACTCAGGAATAAATGTTCATATTCATCACACAAACATTTACCCGACGCGGGATACGAACTCGCAACCGTTGGTTTCGCTGACAGGATCACTATCCACTACACAAATAGTATGGTATATGTGATAGCTATTCTGTCTACTCATTCTACGCTGAACTGATGGGGAATGTCGTACGAGTAATAACGTCATATGCCGATCGAATGATGCAAGCTGATGGATCATTCATTATTGATTAGCAATTTGCGTATCAAGGAAAGATAGTAGGGGGAAATCCCCGGAGCAATGGAATATGTTGAAATCCCCATAACGTGACAATTCAAGTATTTTAAGGGTGATTTTTGCTTTTATTTCGAAAGTACATCAATCTACATTATAATCACTGTTAGACATTGGCGCCGACTTCGAAAAATATTTATTCATATACTAGAAATAATAATAACTATTACGACATGTCCCGTCTCCACACTCCTCCCATTGTAACTCCTATAAGCCAGGATCAACAGTGTCTGAAGGTAGACGGTCTATTGCTACCTTGGCCCCAGTCTATAAAGAAAGAAATAGGGTGTGTAAGTAAGAAAAGTATCCCACTTTCCCCACTCGGCAGATGGAAGTGTAGCCAATGAAATGCAAACTGCAGTAATGCCAATGCCAACCCTACCTAATTAATATTGGGTCTTTACCTATGAAATTGGAGTTTTTTTTCTGCGTTAATCATATGTACCAATTCCTGCGATTTTCAAAGCTATATCCAAATTTGTTTTTTATTTGGAAAATGGAATATTATTTCAAGGTTTCACATGATTTTTTTTTTAATTTCTGGGCTAAATCACATAATAAAAAAGAATTTGAACAGAACTCTTTTCATGTGCTTCCCATAATCATTTCTTAGATTCGCTGAAAATTTTGATAAACCGGTTACTTTTAAAAATTAACACTGCCTATAATTAACTTCATGTTATCCGATAATACACACAAAGTTTAGCTAAATTCGGATTTGCCGTTCCCAAAAAAAAATCAAAAATGTTTGTATGGAGAAAACAGTCTTAATGAAATTCTTCATACAAAACGCCAATTTCATAGGTAAGGACCAAATAATTACGACAGTAAATAGTCCATTCTGAAGTCGAATAAAGACAAAGGTGCTGTATAGTTCCGTTACTGATGGATGTTTAAGGGCCAGCAGCTATCACTGGTTGTTGTCACTTAGCCCACGCGCAGCCCACACAGATGTTTTGTAATGATGACACAGTGAAACATTCGCATTAATTCCTCTTGTTTGCGCCTTATTGGCATCGGATAGTTTGTCAATTGACGCCCTTAATACGGTTTTCGAAAGTGAATATAAAATGAAACGGCTTTTTTATTAGTTTTATTACTAAAACTTGTAAATATAATACTTAAATAATACATTTCAAACACCTTATCGTCACAGGCAGATAGCTGAATTTAATGCCTAGGCGGATTGTTATGTATGACGGACATTTCTGCTTTTACTCAGAGCCCGTATTCTTCGATTCGATTTTGTTCTCGGAAACCCATTCGAAATTTGAAAGTTTTCTATAGCGAATCGATTGTCGATTGTCGAACCATTAAACAATTCGGGCTGAGAGGGGTGGCGAAGTAAATTAAACAATCATTATTTTGTGAGTAGGTACACAGGGTACACTTAAAATAGTCAGAATTTACATTTATTATTCCACCGCTCGTTCAAAAGCTTTCATTATTGGACTGTGAAATAACCTGGCATGCGAACGAGTTGATTACGTCAATGGATGATTATCTATCATCCAAATAGTTTGATATTTTAAATTTCTGTTGTATAGTATAAGTTCCGAGGAACCTCTGGGCGGTGCAGTTTCCAATATTGCTGCAAGTGTCCGCTCATACCAACATACGATTCACCTAGATATTAAATTGAATGCTAATTTAATCATCTGCCTATTACATAAATGACATACCTATACAGTGAATGGAATATGTAGGTAGGTATACTATTTATTCACGGAAAGGCTTGTGTATATGACACAGCGTGGAAAAAACGCAATTCACGTAGAAGGTTCCAATTCCTATCGTGTCACACTACCCTTCCAGTAGGAAAAAAAAAGTAAAAGTATTTACTGCTTTCAAAATGATATTGTAGGAGACCATAATGTCTACCGATATGACAACGCCACATGTATGTAATGGGCTAAAAGTGATTCTGTCCATTTGTTCCTGTCACAAACTGTTTCAAAGTTGTGAGAGTGTGTTTAGTATCTCATAAGCGGTATCCCAAAAGCCACAGGATTATACCGAAGTATAAGTAGATCGATCTATATTCGGCATAAGGAAGCTCTGACTGATACAATTTCCGGGTTTCTCTAATAGTTTACACGCAATATATAAAAAAATATCCAATGCGTCTACTAAAGCAATGAAATTCAATTGTTTTCCAACGATATTCTATCTATAAATTTATTTTTTTACGACTAAGACCCAAATTACAGAAATTTTATCTAATAATGTGCTGTATATGCACTATTAGGCAAGGTGTACGACAAAATTTTCGCCGGCAGCTAACTTTTGAAGGAAACACTTAGAATGTCAGAATGTTACTCAGGCGTAGATCTGCGCTTGAGTATAGTTAGAGATGCCGCTATACCAGTTACATAAAGCTGTCCCTTTTTAACTGTCCTTGAGCGGAGATCTTGAAACAGAGATCTCGTATTTTGTCGTACACCTTGCCTAATAGTGCATATACAGCACATTATTATATAAAATTGTCAATAATCACATTGACTCGCCACATTTGCTCAATAAAATTTTCTTGTTTATTTCAACTTTTAATTCAAGCACGCGGTAAACATTCGGTTTTCTAACTGGTAAACGTAACTATATCAAAAATAGATTCCTTGTTCGTGCATGTAGCCATTTTAATAAATATTTCAATAATGTTGACATAATCTTTGAAAACATTAGTTCTTTCAAAAGAAATATTGTGAAGAGTTGCGTGACTCGCAGGCACTGAGTTATATTCCTATTCAAAATTTGGTTTATCTAAAAAGAAAGGGACTCTTATTAATTGTTATAATCAGATATACATATATGTAGACATAATATAACCATGCAACTATTTGTAACTTTTTCATAAATAATTTTGTTATGCAAAGCAACCTGTTGTGTGCAAGTGCCATGATATACAATGTGTCCCGGAGAGAAGTGACCAGCGGGCGTAGTTTGAAAATTTATACAAAATTATCGATAAATCATTTAAATTTAGAGACCTAACTGCTTTTGTTTTTTAAAAATTGTTAATCCTTTTTTTTTAATAGACATGTCTGACCTTCTGCACTATTTTAGTCATAATTTCTTTGTTTTTACGTCTTTCCCAATTCTTTTTTTTTTAATTCAGTGCTGTTATTATTATTCATCAAATTAAGTTATGAAAATTATCCCAAAACAAATAAATAATTTATTAAAAAAGAAATAAACTTAAAATTCGACCAACAAAACTGTATTTCTTTAAGTTTAAAAATAAAAAAACGAAAAATGTCCCTATAACATCATGTTTTTTTTTAATTATTATGATACTACATGATATTCTCTAAAATATCCTCGAACAATGTTTTATGTTATTTCAAATAAATGTGAACGTACGAGACATTGTAATTGACCTTTTATGCTCCAGTAACTAGATAGAGATAAGTTTAAAAAAAAGAAAGTAATGTTTTAAGTAGTTTATTTGCACATTTAAGTGTTTTGTTATTACAATGAATCATTTTGATTTTAACATGATAGTTTAATAATAAATAAAAGATACTTAATTTGTTAAAATGGTTGTTTATTAAGAAAAATCAGGTAATTAATTAATTATGTTTTCAAAATGACCGCCGTCAGCGGTTATGCAGGCCAGGCCAATGAAAATTATCCAAGATGGATTGGCAGAGGCCGTCCAGTAGCATGGCCCCCGAGGTCACCAGACTTGACGCCTCTTGATTATTATTTCTGGGGCTACATGAAGCAAAAAGTTTATGCTGTGCCAATAATTTCAAGAGACCAGCTGAAACAGAGAATCGATGCTGCTGCCGCAGAAATAGCGCAGAATCATGCAGAAATAAGGCGAACTACACTAAGGATGTCATTTAGGGCCCTGGCCTGCATAACCGCTGACGGCGGTCATTTTGAAAACATAATTAATTAATTACCTGATTTTTCTTAATAAACAACCATTTTAACAAATTAAGTATCTTTTATTTATTATTAAACTATCATGTTAAAATCAAAATGATTCATTGTAATAACAAAACACTTAAATGTGCAAATAAACTGCTTAAAACATTACTTTCATTTTTTTAAACTTATCTCTATCTAGTTACTGGAGCATAAAAGGTCAATTTCAATGTCTCGTACGTTCACATTTATTTGAAATAACTAAAAACATTGTTCGAGGATATTTTAGAGAATATCATGTAGTATCATAATAATTAAAAAAAAACATGATGTTATAGGGACATTTTTCGTTTTTTTATTTTTAAACTTAAAGAAATACAGTTTTGTTGGTCGAATTTTAAGTTTATTTCTTTTTTAATAAATTATTTATTTGTTTTGGGATAATTTTCATAACTTAATTTGATGAATAATAATAACAGCACTGAATTAAAAAAAAAAGAATTGGGAAAGACGTAAAAACAAAGAAATTATGACTAAAATAGTGCAGACGGTCAGAGATGTCTATTAAAAAAAAAGAATTAACAATTTTTAAAAAACAAAAGCAGTTAGGTCTCTAAATTTAAATGATTTATCGATAATTTTGTATAAATTTTCAAACTACGCCCGCTGGTCACTTCTCTCCGGGACACATTGTATATCATCACTAATTAGTGGAAACTGTTTTGGCTAATGTGTTGTATTTTTGTTACAAACATATTGTATCAGTATTAGCTGTTTCTTTCCCAGAAGTAAATAAAGTAAAATAAAATAAAAAAATATACATAAGGCATATTTATATATTAGGTATAGTATAAGATGAAAATTTAGAAAACCTCCTAGAAATAATGCCAAGAATGATCATCTAGGTATATAAAGAAGCTGTGTTAAAAGTTAAATATGTTATGTTTTCGAGCGCACCAGCGCAAAATCGATTAGAAGTCGAAGCAGCGGCCATGGCCGAAATCGGTCGCGGAAGCATCATCACATCATGTTTTGTTAATTGCTGTTCTTTTGCAATATGTAATATAATTAAGTTGTAAAGATGGATATCTATTTAAAAGAGGTTGTTACAGAGTTTCTTGTCGCTTCCTCTCCCTAACCATAGCACATATGAAGAGATGTAGTGTTAAAAAAAAAAACATGTTGACTTCCGATGAGTGATATATTTATATCCTAATTTTTGATTTGAAATATCTTCGAAACGGTTGAACCAATTTCAATCAAATACGGCCAAGAATCATTTCGCAAACAGCAGCTTACGAAAAGAAGAAACTATTTATAAATTTATTCAGCCGTTTTGGCGCTTCAACATCACAGACAGACACACAGATATACAGAATTTGCACCGGGAATAAAAATACGACTCATCCGACGCAAGGATTATTAATGTTAATGTGTAAGTTATTCCGAATATCCATTCATATTAGTAAAGAAACAATTCATATTAGTGTTAGTAACAAAAACGAACCTCCGCGACCTGACTCTGGTGT
Organism: Oegoconia quadripuncta; assembly: GCA_949316235.1. Lineage (NCBI taxonomy): Eukaryota > Metazoa > Arthropoda > Insecta > Lepidoptera > Autostichidae > Oegoconia > Oegoconia quadripuncta. Next base: position 8,816,179 of record OX438741.1, on the reverse strand, counting down.
ATCTCCAGGTGTTGCTGCTGTAGTGTCCCGAGCTGGAAGGGCACAGCAGCAGCTGCAAGCTGTTCGGCCTCGGCTGCCTCTGCTTCTTCACCCTCAACTTCACTACGTCTTCGTTCTTCTTTACTTCTTTAATTGGCGGCTTTTCTACGCTCCACTGCGATGGAACCTCTTCCAAATTCAAATGCTCTAGTCTATCCTTAACGACACTTCTTCTGAGTAAATCTGGGGTGTTATCGATTTGGTTTTTACGTATTTCGATCGGCGAAGTAGGCGGTCTTCTCGGTTGGAAGACTACTTTCGAGTACTCGTTACTTCTCCGCCATAGACGTGGCGAGAGAGGCCAGAATCGACCCTGCTGGGTTGGTTCCATCACCATTTTTATTGATCACTCTCACTTCACTTTTAAACTTATTATCACTTGACTTTAACGATGCTAAAAATATAAATATAGATAGTGAGGATTCGCAGGATTCCTACAGCGTAGTGAATCTTATTCTAAGAAAGTAAAATAGCTCAATAAATCCGGCAAGTAATTTTAGCTATAGCTGTATATTCATTTCGACTAATGTGGGCACCATAGATTATATCCTAAGCTCATAGAATCAATACAATACAATGCAAATACTCTTTATTGCGCAAAAAATAAATAATTTTTGATGAAAGCAATAGAACACAATTAGGCTGTCTTATCACTAGACAGACAACCCAAAGCCATGGGACATTTGTAGGTAGAAAAACAGGTAGGGTGCACGATACTACCAACTAAAGAAATAATTATAGATAAATATAATAATAATATCATATTTATAGACTTAATTATATATATATAAATATATATATACTTAATATATAGTATAAAACACAATCGCTAGGAGCACTTACAGATAGTCAACTAATGTTCACGAGGCGGGAGTTAATGAAAAGAAAAAAGTCAGAGACCTGAGTAGTGGTTTTTGTCTTGAAATTTAAAAATATTTAAAGATTGAGCTTTCCTAATAGATTCCGGCAAAGAGTTCCACAGACGAGTGGCTTGCAGTCTGAAGGACTGGCTATAGAATCAACTCTTACGTCTACCCTATTCGATAGTTATACAACCCTACTAAACACGGTTTGTATTCCAAAGTGCAATCATAGCATAGTAGCGAAAGAGAATCAACGATGTCTTACACACACAAATCCTTCTACGTAATTAATTTAAAAAAGTTATCAGTTGACTCAGTGATAATGGAAACACGTACTACTGATGGCTATTGATTATGTTCGAGTTAAAGAAATACGACTTCTAGGAACTTACTTGTATCTATACTTTGTTGATAATTTTGTAAAGAATGTGGCGATTAATTTCGTTGAACACATAATATTATCTAATCTTGATTTACTAAGAAGAGTTTCCCCGAAGTTTTGAAATATAAGGAATTCTCTCAGGGAATTGTTACTGCGTTCATGCCTCAAATGCTGATGTGGTGACTGCGTCACACAATATTGTATAATGGCTGATTTTGCTACAACCATTTTTGTATGACGACAATTCTGTCTTTATAATTATTATCCTTCCGGAGCCCAGCTTTGGACGAGACTATTCTCACGCCTTCAGCGTGGGCAATCCCAGATGGTAGAGTTTAGTGTTTGGGGAAGCATTCTCCTCTGGACGGTAATTCTACGTCTGCCGTCAGTACAACACGTTTACCCTTTCCGTCTGAGCATAGCTCCGGAAGCGATATCATCATAGTATTAACTTTATGGAGTCAGATGTAATAGCATCATAATACGCACACATCACCAACCACCCCACACTGATAGTAACAGATACTTATATGCCGAGCACGCTATGACTCGATAATAAAGATAATAAAGATGAGGCTTCCCTTTCAGATATTGACAATGATTCTTGCATGATTGTTTTTAACGTAGTACATTGTGATAATATACACAATTTTTTGGTTTCACAAGAATTCAAAATTTTTAATACAAGCCGCTATCAACCCGGATTCTCAGACGAGTTTGTTTGCTCTCCTAATATGTGGCGCGTTATAAGCCACTCGAAGTCTAACGATAGAGAAAAAAATTTAAATGAATTCCGAAGTATCTGTTTAGGTAGTTACTCGAATGCTTCTTCACTTTAATGACATTCAAAGAGCGATAAGGAGCTCTTAAAGATAAACAGCCTTTGAGTATTCGGATGGCAACCCTCTCAAATCCCGTCGTCTACCATTCTTGACGAAGCCATTCTATTGTATTTGCTTAGTGTAGTGAAAAACTGAATTATGAATGAAGGAAAATAAAATTTGACATGAAAGATTTCATCCGAAAGTAGGTACAGTCGACAGCACAACGACTGTAACCTTGCCAGTGTAAGCTGACCACGCGACGCTATCGGAATAGTGAACACCGCGAGATCAGCTTATACATAGTGTCAGTATTACGGTCGTCATCTGACCGCGTGTACAAGGAAACAAGGCAAGTTCATTAAAACCTTGTCTATACGGCTTTTTGTTTTTTTTTATTCACTACGAGTTAGCACTTTACCACAGAATTAATATAGTACTCGACTTTACCTCAATCACACCTGATGTTAAATGAAGATGAGGCGGTGGAAGCGTACTGACCCGGAAACTCCCATGTTGTTTGGGGGACTGGCCGCCGTATGTCTAACAATGCTATTAACATTGCTGCTTGGCGGCAGATTTAGATAAGATAGTGGCGGACATTTGAAATGTCCTACCACCAATTAAATAGGTACACCACTAACTAAAATAGATCGAAAAGCGTTTTAGGTATGGGTCTTATTTTCCAAATTCTTAGAAGCATTAGAATAGGACAGTAGAGGAAAGCAAAAATAGATCCCCTATCTCCCTTACCCTATTCGACGGGGTGCGTGCATGCGAAGGGATGCCACCGTACCTAAGTATACATTAGTCATAGGTCCTTACCTATGAAACTGGCGTTTTGTATGAAGAATTTCATTAAGACTGTTTTACCATACAAACATTTTTGTTTTTTTTTTGGGAACAGCAAATCCAAATTTAGCTAAACTTTGTGTGTATTATCGGATAACATTAAGTTAAGTATAGGCAACGTTAATTTTTAAAAGTAACCGCTTTATAAAAGTTTCTGCGAATCTAAGAAATGGTTATGGGAAGCACATGAAAAGAGCTCCGTTGAAATTTTTTTTTATGTGATTTAGCCCAGAAATTAAAAAATATTTCATGTGAAACCTTGAAATAATATTCCATTTTCCAAATAAAAAACAAATTTGGATATAGCTTTGAAAATCGCAGGAATTGGTACATATGATTAACGAAAAAAAAACTCCGATTTCATAGGTAAAGACCCAATATTTAGTCTATGCTAGATACTCACTGAATATATAGGTATAAGAGCATGTTCTATTGGCGGGACTCGTGTAATACTAGAAACTAAGTGATACTTTGCACAGCACGTACTTACTTATAGTATCACCAGTCGATCAAGTATGTACAAGTACATGTGTACAATCGGTCAAGTACATGTATATGTTAGTATTCACCTATATTGTAACTATGACAATGTGTAATGCAATAAATTACACATTGTCAAAAAAACAAAGTTTCCATACCAGTCTATAGGCCTCTATGAATACATATACAGTACACTACCCAAGCGCTAATATTTGGGATATCTCCGACCACCCCATTTGGGACAAAAGTTGTGGCTTTGTATATGTTCGTAATAACCATAACAATGATAATAATATCATTTACATAAATGTCCAACTGTTTTAAAACCTAAATAACACCAACAATTCAATTCACTCGCACAATCACACATAAGTATTGGATATTTACAAAATACTTGGTAAATTGATAGGTAATATGATATCTTCTCGTGTCTAGCTTTTTATGGTTTATCACTTGCAATTGTTATTGAGTTGTTTTAGATGTAGTTTTTTCTTTTTGTTTACTTTTAGTTTAAATTTATTCATAGATTAATAATAATTAATTCCTTGGTGACAGCAACTACTCTACTTGGGGGGGACTGAAAATCAGCAAATCTGCTGAGTCCCTACCTTTTCATCACAGTTTGCCTTAATTTATTATCAATGAATTACTTGTTAAATTAACTTTGTGGTGAATAAATACCCTTTTATTTTATTATTTATTATTAAGCGTAATGATTGTTGCGGTCGAATATTTTTGTATGTCTTTCTGTAATATGCTTTATCTATCTATCTAAATATCTATGAAACGTCTGAAAAGATTTCCATCAAACTTGGCTAAGACTCATCTGGCATACTCTGGCCAGCTTTCCAAAACACGCAGACCATTTTCAAATCTGTTCACCCCCCGTATTGGCCCTACAATACAACCCATAACTCTCTTTATTGGGGGTTAAAAATAAATTAAATTTAAAATGCATGTAAAGTACTTTTCTTTCATTATGCACGCGTAGTCAGTTTACACGCAACTGCCTTCTGTAAACTCAAAGTATTTATAGCATATCACAGTATTTATCTGTACCTACCTAATAGAATCACGAAGCGTCAATAGCCGCATTAAAGCTAAATACCCATAACTATGCGATGCCAGCTATCTTATCGGATGTAGTGGAATACCGGTGCATACTAAATGTCCAGCCAGGAAGTACACAACGTACCGGGGTGACTGGACGTGATCTATGCGGGTGTTTATATGCTAATGTCACTCCTTATACGTGTATTAGGTTCAATCGCCTTCTTAAGGGGCTGACAAGCTGACATTGTCTATTTGACATTATTTAAAAACAAAATCCCCAAAAACTACACGAAACATTTCGCTCGATAAAAAATAATAATACACCAATTGTCCTATGGATACTAGATAACGGATAAATACATAACTATTTATATAAACATTCATGACTGGGGAATAAATGTTCGTATTCATCACATAAAATCATTGCGGGATTCGAACCGCAACCGTTGGTTTCGCAAATAGGGTCACTATCTACTACACAATAGAGCATATGTCTCTACCAGAGACCGTGTCAATTTTAGGTTCTCCGCTATCCACTATAAATAAATAAATATTTCGGACACTTACATTAATCATCTAGTTCCAAACTAAGCAAAGCTTGTACTGTGGATACTTGATAACGGATAAACATACATAAATACTTATATAAACATCCATGACTCCGGAATAAATGTTCGTATTCATCACACAAACTTTACCCGTCGCGGGAATCGAACCCGCAACCGTTGGTTTCGCTGACAGGGTCACTATCCACTACACCTCGGGTCGTGGTCGCGACTCGGGAGTCATGGTTGTTTTTATAAATATTTATGTATGTTTATCCGTTATCTAGTATTCATAGTACAAGCTTTGCTTAGTTTGGTACTTGGTGTAAGTGCACCATATATAAAAAAAAAATATTAAAAATGACGTAAGAATAAACACAGTTTTTCGACAAACTGCATACTGACTAACTACTCAACCGAGACGGGAATCAATCGTCACTAAACCCATAAATGGCAGTAATATAATCAGTAACAAGCACAGTAATTAAGCTCATGTACGAACGGAAAAATAAACTCTATGTTATATCGGAACTTTCCGAGAGAACGTAATAGGATCTTTAACATAAATCATTGACGTAAAAATTCTACATAAATATTTAATATTCTGTGAATGATTAGGGAAACGTTGGATTTTCCTGGAAGGAAATATACGAATGGAAAACTTTGACATCTTGCGGACATTATTATCCCAACAAATATAATTTCTTGTGTTTGTTTAAGCTCATGTATGAGTTTAGATATACAACGTTATAGGTTGCCAAGCCTACTCCTTACTAGGTAGTATTTTACTGGGAAGAAGATTTTATTTATAGCAGCGTACAAATTACATTTATTGAAAAAAAAATTAGTATACGACTTGCCTGCCTTATACGCTAATGCTTAATTAAATTAAACCCCGCAAAGTGGGAGACTTTTAAAATTATATTCAATGTTAGGTTTTACCATAGTGTTAACATCGGGCCCAGTAGCGCCTTCGTTTGATAAATTTATGGTTTAAATCCAATTTGTACTCACTAGGTGCACACCATTGTTACGCTAGGGCTAAAAATATCGTATGCTTGTCTTCACGGACTTGTGAGAAATAGCCCTAACCGGGAAACAAGTCAGTTTTTAAAATGGGAAGTTCCATGAATTTCTATCAAGTCAGGAAAATTGATACATGATTATGACGATCCACTACAGATATCATTTTATATTCACATAAGCGACATTCGTAATTATTTATTTGTTTCCATTATAACTTTCTTGAATTAGCATCGACTGGTGTCCGCATACCGATCAGTTTAAAGACCGGGCCACAGCGGGGCGGGTTGCTTTTAATATGAACTATCTGTTATGCCGGGGCGGAGCGGATGGCATATTGCACAAAATGTATGAAGTTTCAAATGCGGCTCATCTAATGTGCGCTAAGCTTTAAGGACATTGTAAGAGTCACCCAGCACTCAACACGGTCGGTGGTGACCGAATGGTCTTCCGGCCATTGTCCCGTTGGTGTCGCAACTGTTCTACAGACAATATCGTTGGCAATCGATTCTCAGATATCGACAGAGTAAATTCACATTGTCCGCATTTTAAAATTTATTTGTGTTTGTTTTAACAACATTTGGAACAGGGAGTTTGATCAACATCAAGTAAGTAGACGACATCATCATGATGACACTCGTGGGTCACATTCGCGATTCCTTATCGATTAGCGAAGTTAAGCAACGTTTAGCGCGGTCAGTCCTTGGATAGGTGATTACATCTTATCCCTCCTTCACAAGACCCTCGGCAATCCTCTGGCCCTGAGTACCTTCGCTCCCGTTTTACCCTATTACCTCCGCCTCCTCGTCCCAGGCATGCATGTGTAACCAAAACTCTACATTATCCTTCCTCCAATTCTAATTGCTTTTTTTAGTCTTGCACTGTACCTACGTGCTGCACAGTTACCAGCGGGTATTCGCGACGGCCCTTCCGTGCCTGTGTTTAAGGGCACTATCTTTCTCAATCATCGGTATCAGTTTGATTAGGTGTTATTTGATTTATTTAGTTATTTGTTTATAATATTATAAGTTGTTTATTATTAAACGTACCTAGATCATAGGTATCTATTATTAGCTACGTGTATAATTTCTTGGTTCCGCATTTTTATTTGTTCCCTCTCTCGTGTACCATTTCTAATAATTTGTAATAAGATTCATCTTTTAACTTTTTTTGATATCACCTTCAGTATTGTCTAAAGCTTTCGATTTTTGTTTTACAGATCGGTAAATTTTTCGTGTTTTTTAGTCTGTCACCACAGAATCAGATATCTATTACTAAAAGTATTTTAGCAAATACAGTATCTACAAAATACTCAGACACCAAACAAAAGGTATTTAAAAACAAGATGCAAAATGAATTAAAAAAAAGTTTTATAGATACAAGATGGAAATAAATATCTTGTATCTGTATTTCATATACTTGTATCTTAGATAAGTTATATCTCTGATCTCGAGGAATCGCGTAATTTTTATGTCGAATTACGTACAGTTTTCGGGGATTTTTTATCCTATTTTACAATACGATAGGCAAATTCTTATAATCCAACTACGCTTATGAGTTGACCTTATAATAACGATTTATAGGTAACAGCTGTAGGATTACAAAACCTACAAAAAATGTTTCAGCAAAGCTTTTTGGTTACAACAAACTTCACAATATTTATTATACTAATGTAAACACTGATATTTGCTCCAGTTGAAAAACAAAGTGCGCTCCATTTCCCCTGCGTATCTTTACTCTAGATTATCTGGTATAATCCGAGGCTCTTGGCCCGACATACGAGTAGGTACCCTATGTCGCAGCCCGATGGTTAAACCAGCCATTTAATTAACTGTCTAGGCTGATGTTAGATGGGGCAGAATGAACAACTTGAGCACAAAAAAAGCCAAATTTTGCAGGACCTAGTGCAGGTGGCAGTTCTTTATTGTTAATGTGTAAAATAATGCAGTAATATATATAAGAAGTATACTTATTTATTCTTTATTTGTTTACAAGTAGACAGTGTTAAAAATATATATATTTAGCATTATACTTGTATATATATAGTTTTAGTAATATAGATATTTTACTAAAACTCAACTATAAATTGAAAATGTAGAAACCATTTACTAAATATATCTTCGAAACGCTGAACGGATTACGATCAAATTTGGCTAAGAACCACCTCCCAAAAGCAGCTTTCGAAATATAAAACCTTTTATATGCATGACGGGTTAGGAAACAGTAACGATCTCAATCACACCTGAAGTTAAGTGAAGATGAGTCCGAAGATCAAGGGGGCAATCAAATCAGTTTAGCCCTTTCGGCGCTACAATGTTACGGACCGACAAACAGACATAGGCTTTATACTTATAACACTTATCTATGTATTTTACGTAGACGGATGTAAATCATAACAAAATCCGTAACATTCAGTAGTAGCCGGAAAAATAAATCTAAACCTCCTCGTGATGGATGAGCGTCCGTCGGCTTTCAAACCATTTGTCATTTGAACTGCGTCATAATCCGAGCCTACCTATGTGTTAGAGTTCCCTTGGAAAATTGTCATCATTTATCAAGTTACGCAGTACAGGGTTGTAAACGATGTGATGATAACCATATGGTTAAATTTACGTGCATCCATATGGATGCACGTAAATTTACTCCCGCCGAATCAGTGGGAGTTTTTTTGATGTTACTCAAAATTTTAATATAATGCATAAAAAAATACAAATTATAATTAAAAAAAAACCCGACAGCATATTTTGCGGACGCCATGTTCTTACCATAAAATGTATCGTGTGGACACTACCGGCAAAGGTGGCATGACCAGACACGATACTCAATAACACAACTATGGGTGGCAAATAACTAAAATATCTTATTTAATTTTAAAAGAATTCATCCATGGTCTAATGTTAAATTCGTGTATGCAACTCAAATCCAAGGCATAAGGAACTACAGTGGGAAAATTGCAGCCTATTTTTGGTTCGAAATGGGTTCAATAGGAGTTCGCAGAATTCCCGCAAATTGCAAATGCAAATTGTGCGTAACGAACGAATGAGTGAATGATAGGGCGTTCAATTCGTTCTATTGGGTAATTAACGAGTTGCCATAGTTTCTGTGAGTGTCAAAGTGAAACGATATGCTGTGTGTGCTTATTTTTGAATACTTTTAGTAATTCACATTTTTTTTTAATGTGATACTATAATGTTATTTCTCCATACATTTTTATGCGTCTTCGATTTGATTAACATTAACTAGAAAATAATGGTAAAATGAAAGAAGATTTAACCTCACTTTTTTCATTAACTGTTAAAAATGGTTTGATGTTTCTAAACAAATTATATTGTTTAATTAAATCAGTTGCAAATATAAAAGCTTTGTGATAATGCATCAATGTGATAAAATCGTATTCAAACCGTAAAATTCAAGGACTCCATTTTCAAAACATGGCGATGTAAGAATCATAAAGTTCTTTGTTTGTTTGTTTGTTTGTAAACGTGTGAAATCTAAAGATCACCCATTTGCATGTTGCGAATGACAAATCAGTGGATATTGTTACCAATAGGTAACTTATGTACTGTTAGGACTCTTAGATTACTGGTTTGACATGAGTCCTTCGACAGTAGTAAAATCAATTTATGTGGTATTCTTTATAGCTTTTGTAATGAAAATTTAAAGATAAGCGTTTTTGCAGTTCTCCAATTTCATTTTATATATTTTTTTTCAATAGTCGGGTTTTAGTTGTTAACTGACTACGTTTAAACTTTTTGATGTTATGTATGAATTCATACATCTTCAATTGCTTCCTTCCACAGACTTGCAATTGCTAATTCCTGACACACCTCTTTTGCTTCATTCACTCTTATAAATTTATGCATACATCCTCCTCGGTTTAGGGTATTCTTATCTTGGCCTTTCTTTAAGACGTCCCCGATTTGATCATGGTACGTTCGCCGTGGTCATCTCGTACCATTCGTATCTCTTTCGTTAGTCTCTTTCACTCATCCTCTCTACAGTAGAAACTATCTCATCACACCCTTTGTCACTACGTCTTCTTTCACATTGCGTACTTCCCTAATTAGACTATTCCTGATTCTATGTTTCAAAGTCATCCCACTCATATCACATACCCAGCATTCACTGCCGTAATCCAGTACCACGAGCTTTTTGGACACCTTCTGGCTTCTCATAAAAGTATGGAGTACTTCATTCACCTGATGAATTCACCCATAAATAAATAACAACGGAATAGTAATAAATATATTTGCCAGTCTATATGTCAAATACTTAGGTACAGATTCAAGGCGCAGATCCAATTCTACAAGGTAAACACTAAATATACCTTCGTAACATAAACTAAACACATTTTCTTTGAAAACCCGGCGTCGCGTCACTATATGTATGGTATGGGTATCTAGTGCTGTGACGCAATATCGCTTTCAATCGATACCAAATCTTTAAACTGTCGGATCTTTTGAAAATAAAATACGGCTATGAATATACATTTCGGGTGATGTGAAAATACAAATTGTTCAATAACAAGAGACGGTAGTAAAATCCGAATTATTTGTAAAAAAGACCGATTTGGGATATAAAATATCTTCACATGAGTAACTCTTTGAATATTGAGAAAACTCATAGAATATGCGAAAATCCTAGCGTATGAATTAAAAAGCACAAAGTAAGAATATTTTAAAGTTTACAGTAAGGTTTCTACTGATATTCAAAACTTGGCCTTTGATAAATATAAGACCATTATTAAACGCAAATTGTGCGCGAAGGGCTATTATAAAATATCTGAGTACTTAAGCGATTAAAATGCATGGATCAAGCCATTCGATTGTTAAGTTATTTCTGAAAACTGACTATCTTCAAATGTATATATAAATAAAGCATTGGGTAGATATTCAAGGACAGTTATTACCTAAATTAAAATTGTTTAGTTAGAAATCTTGGAATAGGTAGGCATTTCTGTAAAATATTACACTGAAAATGTGACCTGAACCTGATCTGTGAAAAAACTGACGATAAATTAACACTAAAAAAGTTTATACTGCTCTACCAACTCAGTTTAGTAAACCTGGCTATACATATCAGTACATGTACTTTGAATTATTAAAATATACATGTGTGGGTTGAGTAGACACTATAGAAGTTATAAAAAAATTAGGATAGGTACAGAAGGCCACAAGCAGCATGACGAATGTAACATTTTCATGCGAGATGCCATAGCAAAACGTAATGCTAACTTTTTTTAAATACCATGAAAATGAATGAATGAATGTAAATGTCGGCGGACGACTTTTCAATCGAAATCGTCGCCAACACATAATTCCCAACACTAGTGGGGAAGTACGAAAATAGAGCGATACTTTCACAATAGTGGAGGAGTGGAAATTGAACGCGTTGTGTCCAGCGAGTCTATTGTACGAGCCGGCGACGGAGGTCTCAATAGGACATGATTTGAAGGAAACGTGGAAACTTCAGAATACATGTAACATTCATTACATATATTCTAAGCACGAACGAAAGGGAAGAATAGAATAATCACGTTAGAATAGAATAATTACGAATAGAAAAAGTGAAGACATTTCAAGTGCTCTATACCTACTATGGTTGAAATTTAACGTAATGTGTATAGCTATCGAAATTTTTACGTGCAATGACGGCAGAAACGAAAGAGCCTCTTCATCAAGTAGACTAGTAAGGTAATTAAGACATAATACGAACAGACTGTTTGCTCTATTGGTCAATTCTCGAGAGTAAAGATCTCATTAAAACAAGACGCAATAAACTCAACATCGTAAATTTAGGCCGTTAATAAGAAGGAATGGAGTGCGTACCAACTACCGTTCACGACTCGTATTTATTTATTTAGCGAGATATCAATATTTATTTACAAAAACCTCAATGAAATAAATGGTATTACAAGTATAGTGTAGTGAGGAATTCACACACAAGATACTCTAGACTTTACAATGGCGCCTGCTGAAGGTAGACGGTGCACTTCGTGACTCTATTGCTACCTTGGACCTCACACTAATCAAAGGAATAAATAAGTTGTGTTAGTAAAAAAAAGAGTCATTTCTTCCTCCGGCAAATGGGAGTGTAGCCAATGGAATACAAACCCTTGGGAAGGAAATCGAGTGAAGCTGGGCCACCTGCTTTCGTATACATCACAAACTGCGCCTAGATGCAGTGATTCTGGAGGCAGGAGAAGGCTCATGCGAGTAATAGTGCCAGTACAGCCCATCACTGAAACAACTTGTTAGTATGACAATAGTATTCACTACTTCATCACACCCGTTGGTTCTGTTAAGCAAAATTTCACCAAGTCATCCTTGGTTTTACCAGAATTAAATTTGTGGTTATACTAGCGGCTTAAAAATGAAACATGCCTTTTCAAAACTCCCTTTAAATATTGGGTGGTAGTATTCCACTAATACAGTTTGAGATTTGCAAATAGGAAATGATCGGTAGCAGTCGATTATCACGTATTTTCTATTCGCAAGTAAAAGGCCCATTCGTACCTATCTACTGAGATAATACAGTGATAAGGAATTACGATAGACAAATGACGTCGGCTACGGGCTAGAGTCCGATCCGACTTAAAGTCCTATTCCATAAACACGAATATATCCCATATATTAGGCCCTTACCTATGAAATTGGCGTTTTGTATGAAGAATTTCGTTAAGACTGTTTTCTCCATACAAACTTTTTTTATTTTTTTTTGGGAACGGCAAATCCAAATTTAGCTAAACTTTGTGTGTATTATCGGATAACATTAAGTTATGTATAGGCATCGTTAATTTAAAAAGTAACCGCTTTATAAAAGTTTCAGCGAATCTAAGAAATGATTATGGGAAGCACATGACAAGAGCTCTGTTCAAATTTTTTTATTATATAATTTAGCCCAGAAATTAAAAAAATATTTCATGTGAAACCTTGAAATAATATTCCATTTTCCAAATAAAAAACAAATTTGTATATAGCTTTGAAAATGGCAGGAATTGGTACATATGATTAACGAAGAAAAAAACTCCAATTTCATAGGTAAAGACCCAATATTCGAGTATGAAGGAAATTCCAAAGCGTAATGTAGAATCTCGATAATCATTTGATCTAAACAAATATCGTTTATAAGTCGTTAAAATTCACACAGACACCTTGTATTGTTTAAAGTTATTTATTGGCAATCAGGATCCACATATAATTCGCATTATTTATTCGCGAGTCGTTAGTCTTTATTACTGAATGTCTGACGAGTTGGAGGCAGGCCAAGGAGCGATGAGTCAGGTGTTTGAGGAATTCCTGTAACCGATAGCTTATGTCATTTCGTTGGGGGGAGTATTTTTGCATTTCCGCTGGTTAAATACTTTTTTATCCAAAAGAAACGAGCTCCTCAAAAGAGGAGACGTTTTAGACAAATGACCTTAAATATTAATGGAAATATAGAACAAGAACTGATAAAATCTAATAATATTGCACATGGTGAATAAGGCTTCTATGAAGTTTCAATTTCTTTTGAAGTCTTCGGTTTTAGCATGTTGATCAATATAATAGGCATTAGCAAAAATCGGTAAAATATGAAATACACAAGTAGTTCGAGGTAGCCTTTCCATAACTAAGCCTGGCGATTATAAATACTAAGACTATTATGAAAGGACTGACACGGGAAAATTAAACAATTGCCAGTAATCGAACATCACCACAAATCCTCTGTCACACAGTGTAAAACAGGTCATGGGAAGATTTGCCTTCATCGCTACAGTAGCAGACAGGTTGGCGATCACACAATTAAAGGAGGTCACGCCAACGACAATGCTGTCAATATAAGAACAAAAGACAATCATCGAGTTTCAAAAACATTGGAGAAAACATTTTGTCTCACATTTTATGACCGCTAACCAACACCTATCTTCATCACAACAAATTAACGACAACAGCGGTAATCAAGCCGAAAATTCAGTTAAAGGCAATTCACTTAATGGCCCGGCGCGCCACACCCGTGGTCGTAGGGACAGGCCACACTTTAACGTTATTAAGGGTGAAACCACATGACATGTATCCACTTGTACGTTGTCACATATTGCGGGTGGTTACTCTACGTACAGAGCTGAATCATAACATAATTATTCGATCGGTAGTTGGGTAGAAACTGCAATAACGGTCTCAGTCTATCTTAGATTTTTAAGCACGGTTAAGCGCTTGACCTCAATCTCTTACAACTAAAGTCAAAACAACATTAACAAAAAAAGGTTATTACAAAATTAGTGACTACCTGAATGACAAAAACGCTTGGTATACTTCGCCCAGCTCCCAAAAATTATAAAATTGTTTTAGTTGTATACTTATATATATATAAAAAGAAAAACGACCCTGTGGGTTCCTTGCGCCGCTTCTTTTCCCACAGATGATTTCCCTTTCCGAAGCGGTGGTATCTTGGACATACTGACTGCCCGAAAAATGCTTAAGCCCTATTTTTATTTCCAATAGATTTAAATGGACATTCAACAAACGATATCATGTATCTTACGTTGAAGTAAATGCTTGAAGTTTGAACATGAGGCCGAAGGTGGCCGCGCTAATGCAGAACTCTTAACTTAATTTGGGGACTGGCTATCTTATACCTAACAACCGCAACACAACACTGCTGCGTAGCGACAGATTTTGGTAAGATGGTGGTAGCTTCCCAGGCGGAAATTTTAAATTGCCCTGCTACCAACCAAACAGAGTCTAAACACGTACCCAGCTAAAATCTGAGCCGATTCTAAAAATTATTTCAGTAATAGAACGCTTCGTTATTTTCGAGGTGATATAGACTCAGTTTGGCATTTCCAAAGGAAATTTGTCTATTCTTCAATTCTAGTAAAAGCAAAGGTATATGCCTATTAAATTGGCCAGTGAAAGAGACATACTCGTACATAACTCTGAAGTTACAGCAACTACACTTACACTACACGACTTGGACATTCGTTACCCTCCAGAGAGAGGCAACGACCATGACCTGTAGATCACACAACCAAGTGCTGCACCGATGGTGACGGACTACTCGTGGTTATTAAGACGGTAAAGCATACGACTACGCTTTCATTAGGTTGACTTGTTGTATAACCCAGATTTTCTAATGACAACAAAATAATATAGCAGGTATCGACGGCACGAGGACCAGACAGTAAGCTGCGCTACCGGATTGTAAACGCAGCGAGATCTATACTAAAAGTTAGGACGCGACGTGTGCCAAATCTGATTGATAGACAGGCAGGAGAGTAGCTCTTCATGCTGACTCCAAGTAAACGCATCAAGTTTAGATTCCTTTGAATTTGTTGTCTTTGAAACCATAATTATTAGTAAGATAAAGTAGCATCGTACTGCTCCAGGGAGAAAGAGGCAGTACTACTTTAAAACTGGTTTTAGTTTAGTTGGTATACATCCGAATCGACACCATTATTTAAGTTTCCTGACTCCAATGTTACTTCTTTCTTAACGTTTTAATTAATTTATTCTCAACATAAAAAGCTTTAGGTAAACGAAGTAAGTAGTCGTCCTTTTAACGAAGCAGTTTAGCAATTACACCTTTCACTTTAATGTATTTTTTGCACAGCGGCCATTAAGGTAATGAAATGTGATATTAAATTAATATTATACTTGGCGACGGCAAAAAGGAAAATTCGGCGGGGTTTACGGAAACTTGAAGACAAGGCGATCAAGTAGACCACAATTAAAAAACAAGTAATTAAATGTGGCTATAATTATAAGTGAATTTATTAGGTCACTCAAAAGATTGGCGACTCTAGTCATGGGGCAGACACGACAAATCTACAACGTAAATTATGCTAAGTCTGCAGCCGAAAGATCCAAAAAGGGACACTACTGTCGGCGTGCAATAAAGAATTTTTTTTTATGCACAACAGGTTAGCACTTGACCTGAATCACACCTGATGTTAAGTGAAGATGAGGCCGAAGGTATATTCTACTAAATGCCTACTAAAATAATAAAATATAATAAGGCCGAATAATTTATATTGTATAAAGTTGTGGTCTATAAAATACATAACTTTATTTATTTAAATCCAATCCAATTTAGTTTTAGTAATGAACTGTGAAATCTTCGGGTTTTTGTATGACACAACTCAGGGAAACCTGTGACAAAGGAGTCGGTGTTACTCCTTAGGAATATAATTTTAAGTTTATGCGTTTGATTCTCAATTGAAATTTACGAGACGAAACAATTTACTTTCTCCAGAGATTCAAAAAAAGAACCTTTAGAAAAGCCTTGACAGTACTAAATGAGAGCGTACTTCGGCGTATTCTTAACTTTGCAGTAGGTAGGTGTGATTGAGCCCGAGTGCTAATACATTTGTGCAGAATTCGAATGCTTGTGCGGCAGACTTTCCGAACAGCGAACGAGACCTGTAACATGAGCTACTACTTCGTCAGTTACAATCTAAGTTTAAAACTAGAGTGAGTCAGTGATCTCTAACTGGCACGGCTCTTGTTTGACAACACGCTGGCGCCGATGAATGTGCGTACGCGCATAAATAATAGTCGAAAAAAACGACGTCAACGCTCCCATTTTCTCTATTTCCCGTCATAACTAACGTAAACACTTGTGTTGAAAATTAATAAAAGATTTTAAACAAGCTTTCAACTCAGAGCGACCTCTACATTTTGTAACTTGTAAACACCGTCTAAGGCTCACGTGACTCACGAGGTAACCTGTCTCGTTCTACAAAGCTGAGTGTGTGTTACAAATGCATAATCTAATGCAACATTAACTTGCACCTAACTTGAGGAACCATAGTCGAATTCACACACACACACACACACACACACACACACACACACACACACACACACACACACACACACACACACACACACACACACACACACACACACACACACACACACCTACAGAAACTACAATCGAAGTGTCGTTAATTTGTACACATGCGACAACTTATTTTATTTCATCATAATTTTTATTACTTAATTGTTACATAGTTTTGACATTTTTATTTGGCTTAAAATTACTAAATTCCTTTAGTTTGACTTTTAACACTATGCAATTTAGACTCACTAACATAACGACTTATATATTACTGAGGATTGTTTTATTGATACCTATATAATAATAATAATGTAAAAGTACCAATTTTCTTGTAATATAATTAAAACGTTACCCACTCAATTATAACGATAACCATTGTCAATAACATAATAAGAATTACTAATTAGCATAAGTTTGGTATTAGTTTACTATAATATAATTACTGCAATAATGCTGTTGATTCTATATAAATAAATAAATAAATTATAAGTACTATCAACATATTGATAAAGTCGTAAATAAAAATTCAATTAACGAATGAATAACAAAATGTTACTATTTAAAATAATTTGTTGAAATTAACATAACCATTTTAAAATGGCTCTATCGAAATCCAACCGTTGAAGGTAGGTGAGGATTTAAACGTTGTCTCCTTTTTTGGTAACTGTGAAGGTGTTTTATGAGGTTAGAGTCACTATAAAGTAGAATTGGTATGCATATGTCAAACAAACCCGTTTTTACCATCGTGTCAGTCGAAAAAAGATCGTATCAGTCATTCAAAAGTTTGTTGCGATATTTTTGTTCCAGTTTTAGCGATATATATCTAGTATCGACCTAGTAACGACCTGTTTGGTGTAGTGGTAAGCGACTCTGACCACTATACCAAAAGGTTGCGGGTTCGAATCCCGCTAGGGGCATATGTTTGTGTGATGAATACGGACATGTGTACCCGCGTTATGGATGCTTTCATTTATAATAAGTATTTATTTACAAAAAAAATATGTAATTATGTAGTATATCAACCATCTGGTATCCACAACACAAGCCTATAGTTGCTTACTGTGGAAATAGATGGCGCTGTGTGTATGTCTAAGGATATTTATTTATTTATTTATTATCTATATGTATACCTATAGTAGTTTATTGTCGAGCTCGTTAATTTTCAATTTACTTACTCTTCTATACATTAAACATTACAAATATAATACAAATACTCTTTATTGCGCAAAATCATTTACAATAATTTTTGATGATAACAATAGAACACAATTAGACGGTCTTATCACTAAAAGTTATCTCTTCCAGACAACCCACAGCTATGGGACATTTGTAGGTAGAAAAACAGGTAGGGTGCACGATACTACCAACTAAAGGAATAATTATAGATAAGTATGCATACTAGACTTACTTAATAATATAAATACTTAATATATATAGTATAAAACACAATAGCTAGAAGCACTTACAGATAGTCAACTAATGTTCACGAGGCGGGAGTTAACGAAAAGAAAAAAGTCAGAGACCTAAGTTGTGGTTTTTCACTTGAAATTTAAAAATATTTAAAGATTGAGCTTTCCTAATACATTCCGGCAAAGAGTTCCACAGACGAGACGACATTACGTACGTTTTTGTACATTCTACTCTTACCACTTTCAGCAACTGTATTTTCTTTTCTGTTGTGTGTATTGTACATACTTCCTGCAACTTAAACGGCTTTACCGATTCGTCTTGAGTCGCAGAGTTAAAACATTCAACATCGCGCCCGCTAAATACAAAATATGCAGTCGGGTTTTTTTGATTTCTACATACCTACTTAAATGACTATTTATGCAGTTTAGCCAAATTATAGTTCAAAAATTATAAACATCTAAAGTGATAATATCTATTAATATAAATTATGATGTATGTAGGTACGTATTCCATTAGTGAGTTGCCACTCTACAGTTTCCTTTCGGTTAATAAAAGTAGTGCTATACCGGGGACTGACAGCCGTTTCTAATGCGGCCCGTTAAAATGTCACGGCTATTTCCGTACTGGATAAACATGTGAACACGCGGGAAACATATATGGAAATTGACGACCATAAAATAGCTTTCTTTGAAAATGAAATTTCGAGATATCTCAAACCTTCAGAGGTCGTAAACTTAGGTTAATTGAATGTGAAAGTTTGCGGCGCTTGCAGTGGAGAAGTTGAGCCAAA
Organism: Oegoconia quadripuncta; assembly: GCA_949316235.1. Lineage (NCBI taxonomy): Eukaryota > Metazoa > Arthropoda > Insecta > Lepidoptera > Autostichidae > Oegoconia > Oegoconia quadripuncta. Next base: position 8,797,100 of record OX438741.1, on the reverse strand, counting down.
CACCAAAAGAAACTGTAAAATATTTATCCATTAGACTGGTCCTCGCCTCTGGAGGTGTAAGAGCTGGTGCCTACTTTGCTCAGCAGCTGGGCTTATGCATTCAGCGGAGCAATAGCGCTAGCGTTCTAGGTAGGTAATTTTACATTATATTTACAGACTTTAGAATTTGTTAAGAATAACTTTATCTCTTAGTTTTAATGTAAAATGAATAATTTGGAATAGTATGAAGGGTTTGTTTTGCACATAATTAATGCAATAGATCCAGTGCATTAGGGATACGCGATCGAATCAGGGGATGAAGAGATCAACAGACAAACGGAAGTCACCGACGACGACATAGCCCAGCATGATTAGTAAGTTGAAGTGGCTGTGGGCAGGGCACATAGCACTGGTGCGTATGGTGACAACTAATGGCCGGTGATGCATAACAGTTCTCAGGTGGAGACCACGAACCGACAAACGCTGAGTAGGATGTCCAGACACAAGATGGACGAACACTTCTGCTACCGGTCGCTCTTGATATGATTACGATGACGATGACTAGGGAACAAAAGGTATACTTTTGTAACGAGACGCCATGCGACTCGATGGTTCTCTTTTTGCAGTATTCTCCTTGTTTGTTTCTTTTTCGGTTAAGTCACAATATTTTAAATTCAAAATTTGAACTCTGCTTGTTCTTTCTTTCTCGCTCTCTTTCTGTGTATCTTTTGTTTAATCAGTTTATAATTTAACGATGAAAAGATTGGACGTATACATTTCCGTTATTATTGTTTCTATTCTATTTTATTCAGTCCAATATATTTTACGTATAAACAGTGTAAAGTTCATCCAGCTATTGGTGTACGTGATTCCCTTAAAAATAAAGTTGTCACTGACAACGATATCAAGTTTTCCGCCGGCTCATCATGCTGTACTATTTTCTTCATACTGTGGCCTACTCCGGGACATCTACACCATCAGCCTGGGAGTAGTGCTTCACTTTTAGCTGCAAGTGACGAATATCTTACTATTTCTATTTATCCGCGCAATAAAGAATATTTAGACAATTTAGTAGACGTTAAAGTTTGAATTTAAACTCGGGAACTCTATAAGGAAACTACAAATGGTGTCGGAATTCTAACCAACAAATTTTGTTGAAAGTTAGGGAAGTCTAGTATATTTTATTTCTTGAGTCATTGTTGTGGTAATTCTGTGTAATAAAATAACCCAATAAGTACCTACCTAAGTACCGCTTGGATGTCATGATTAATTTTTCCAATTTTTAAAACTTTTAGATTAAATGTAGACTATACGTAGAAGTGAAATTTACTTTTACGTACATATCTACATAAAGTTACACCTGTTTCCCGTAAGGGTAAGCAGAGACCACAGATTAACATTACTACGATCCTGACACAACTCTTTTGCTTCTTTCACTCTCATAAGGTAGTTCATCATGCTGTCGGTTTAGGATACTCTTGACTTAGATTTTCTTTAAGACGTTCCGATTTGATCATGGTATGTTCGCCGTGGTCTTCCCCTACCAACACTACCATCCACATTCGCTCCGTATATATCTTTCGTAAGTCCTCTTTCATTCACCCATTCCATATGTCCAAACTATCTCAGCATACCTTCATCAATCTTTGTCACTACGTCTTCATTCACACTGCTTAACTATTCCTAATTCTATCTTTCAAAGTCACCCTACTCATACTTCTCATATTTACTTTTAGGATGTATTTATGTATACACGGGTATTCCTTAGAACTACTTCAAAAAATTTAACTTACTAGTATACATATTGGATACAATAATAATTTCCTTTCATTCATTAACTTTAATGTTAAACCGTCTGACTCGCAATTTTTTGAGTGACTTAGAATTCGACGCAAGTTTTTCATTCACCTCAGATCATCATCATTATTAAAGGCCTAAAAACTAACAATAAAATATAATAGTATCCACATTAAAGCCGCATCTATAACAAAAAACGTTATGAAGCATCGTGACGAGAGTTACTTATAACAAATAATTAATAAGAGTAATAATGAATTTCACATGTAGGTAGGGCTTGTAAAAAATAGTAGGTCAACCTGAGGATCCTTACTTTTATGGCGCGAACAATAACCGTAAAACTAACAAGGTCACCATTCACAAAAACAAAACGCACATCGATAAACTTCGTTCAAAACTTTTCGAAAGAACGATCGCGTCAATTCGTTAATTTAAATATCGAAATGAACGCGTCGCGGCGTACGCGCGGACCGCACCGCGTGCGCAGCTGCCAGAGACTGGCTGGAGACGGACCTCAACGAACACATCACTCACCTTCAATCCCTATCCCTCTCACGCATACGGAGCTTATCGTTGAACGAAAAGGATAGACGTAGAAAGTTGACTAATTATTTGAAGTGTCGCGGGGGCGTTCGTTTCGCAAGCCAAGTCAAGGACGATTTACAAAACTATTAACCGAATAAATATAAATAAGTATTTTTTATGAAATGTCAGCTGCTTATATGGAATTTATGGCATGCATAACAGCTGTAGGCGCGTACCAATTTTTATTTTTAAATCGTTGCTCTTTAACATAAATTTTTATGGGCTGCGGCAGTAGCTGCTTATACTGGCGGTTCTATTTAAAATAGACAATAACAGACATATTATGCGTTCGACGACAATCGTTAAAACATAATACAAAGGCACTTCGAACAAGATAAGTGAAAACATAGTGAAAGCTTAGCATAAACGAAGATGAGTCAAGCAATACCTACCTACCTACCTACTCAGTCTGATAAACTCATATAATTTTGTTGCAAATATTACAGATAACAGTGATTGTGGCAAATTCTATGCTAAATTATACAGAATATCAATATAATATAGATGTTAAATTATACAAAATAGTAACTAATTAAGTATTAAAAACAAATCTGTACATACGTATAAAAGCGACAGGTTACTGAACACGAAATATAACTACTTGACTTATGAAGCTGAAATTTGGCAGGTAGGTAGTTTATAGGTAAGAAAACGTCTGCTAAGAACGGATTTTGCGAAATTCCCACAGGAACGGCAAAAACGGGATCACTGCCTGTAACACACACGGTACGGTATACACGCTAAGATTTTGGAATATTTTCAAAACTCCTACTGGAAGTTTTCACGGGAAAAAACTGGATTACATGTCTATTTATTTCGAGATCCACGCGGACAGAGTGGCGGGGCAAAAGCGATAAGGATATTTGTTTGTTTGGTTTAAAGGATCCTGTGTTGACTTTTTAATGGCAAATAAAAGCAATAACTCAAAACGAATACCGAAAGAAAAACATACGGAAGTGTACTTCCGTATATTATAGTGCTATATTGTACGATAGCACGATAATTAGAACGTGTTATGAATAATCCTTAGAGCACTAAGGTAGCAATTTATGTCCAACCTTCTAGTCCTGTTAATCTATACCAACAAGCTGACATCAATAAAAAAAGCCAATGAATGAATGTCCTCAAGTCAGAGGAATGCGAGGTTTAAGATACGCTCGGAAAGGAAGCATAAACTGTGCAATTGAATGAAAAGTTGAATTGCGAAATAGGACTTTGCAAATTTATAAAAAGGTTTTTAATTTAGTTGTGGTCACTGAGTTGCATTCATGCATGAAATCGGTAATGAGTAAGGAGCAATTTGCATTTTTGGGCGCAGCTGGGATTGCTTAAACCGTAATATCCTGGAGTTCCAGGACCATACAAGAGTTTAAATGCAGAAACGCTCAACAGAAACAAAACACATCGTTAATAATTATGATGGAGCTACATATACCCCAGATTTTGCTGGCTCATCGGAGTTAAAATTATTTCACGAAAGTAAGTTAGTACCGCATTAAGACCTGGAATAGAAACTTCAGTATGCAAGTCACACATAAGCAATGATTTTATGCGGATAAATAAACACATAAGGAAATAAACCTGCCTGTCCAACAACCCATGACGGAGGTCGACTTAGGCACAGACAAAGTGAAATACGATTATGAGTCACACATAAATGATTGATATTAAACTAAAACATTTCTGCACTCGGCGAGTGACGTAAGCAAGTAATAATTTTTGTTACCAATCCTTATCTCAACAACAAGATATGCAAAGTGTTATAGTATAGAGCAGTGGTGGGCAAAGTAAAGCCCGCGGGCCAGGATCCGTAACAACAAACGTCAAACTCCGATTTCGTTCCGTTGACGGGCCCGTAGTATTTTCGTGGTAGGAAACACCCCGAAAATAGTTCATAGTAGACCCCCAGCTCCGGCCCGCGAAAGGATTTCATTCGGCCCGCCGACGACGAGCCTTCGAAATGAATAATATATAGCCCGCGATAATTATAATCGCAAAAATGTTAAATTGTAATTTGTAACTAACAATTTTGTGCAAGTGTGTAATACTGTAATGTTTTTATAATATGATTAAAAGATTTCAAAACACGAATTTTCATCTCTTTCTCGCCCCCTATGAAGAAAGTTTGCCCACCACTGGTACAGAGGATGAAGAAAAGAAGAAAACATTTCTGAAGGGTTAATTTTTTTTTTATATATGAGAGGGCGGCAAACGAGCATGCGGGTCTGACGGAAAGCAATCACCGCCGCCCATGGACACCCGCAACACCAAAAGGGTCACAGATGCGTTGCCGGCCTTTGAGGAAGGTGTAGGCTCGTTTCTTGAAGGTTCCAATGTCGTACTCTTTCGGGAATACCACTGCAGGAAGGGTAAGGAAAGATATACACATACGGTTTTTGTGAACATCTCCACAAACGATTGTATCTAACTAAATATGGAAGCTTCACTCGTGTTCTGTATTCCAATTAGCCCGGGACATGATAGCTCAGGAATGGTGAGCATGTTAAAAATTACAAATTTCGTAACGCTGCTTTCGCGGAATTCCCATTACTGTAGCAAAATTAGAACATAATTCATTCAAGTTATGGACGAGTGCGTTGGCAAAATAGAGTAAAGATTGCATGTGCAATGAGAGTGCTAATTATCAGCAAAACATGCATAAATTTTCGTTTAAAGATTCTGTACGATAAATTTTTTTTTGTGATTGTCAAAGTATCATATTAGGTACTATATCATCATCTGCCCGCAAACATCCCACTGCACGGATATAGGCCTTCCCTCGTATATGACTCCCTCGAAGAGTATGGGCCATAGTCCACCACGCTGACCCAAAGCGAGTTGGGGACTTCACATGCCTTTCAATTTTTATTTCTCAGGCATGCAGGTTTACTCACTATGTTTTCCTACACCGTTTCAGAACAGTCGGATAAATGCACATAAGTAATTAAATTTAAAAACTCAATGTACATTGGCCTGCCCTGGAATCGAACCCGCGTCGTCGTCGAAATTGGGAAACCGCGTCGTAACCGCTGAGCCACCGGCGGTCGTATATAAATTGAGCGAAATGGCATTAAAGCGTATCAGGTATCTCTGCTATATTTGTATAAATCTCATTAAAATTCTTGATACAGCTTCCGGTATGATTTGTCAAGTTTATAATTGGACAATTTATATTAGAGAAATTAATTGCTTCCAGTTAGATACGAAATGTTAACTTTACTCGTATCTTGTATGTTTCATATTAATATTTCCTGCAGAAATAAATCCAACCATCTTATTTGTATTTTGTATTTACAGGGTTCAAGTCAAATTCGCAGTGTCTGTGAGCATCGACCGCCCCAGGTCTGAGACAGTTACAAATGTTCATAAATTCCTTCTTGGATAGGACGAGACGACATTACGGAGTAATATGTTATCTAGGGATAGCAGTAAAACGAAAGAAATGGTAAGCTAAACGCCTTTTATAAATTCTACCTACGCCTGTGTTAAGATTGCATTTTCGTTCTTATGAATATAGGGTGAAATTTAATTCGTGTAATTGCCGTTTTCTAGTGACTCGACTCCTGATTACGAACAACTTTCCACTAGGAACCATAGCCGAATTCGATCAAAAAACTTTCGATTATCCATACAAAGTAAACCATTCTGAATCCACCTTTAGTATGGAAGTCCAACAATTTTCGACTGAATTCGGCTATGGTTCCTAGAGGAAAGTTGTTCGTAATCAGGGGTGGAGTCACCAGCCAATTACTGAACTTTCATATTAAAGGTGGTTTCAGAATGGCTTACATTGTATGGGTACCTAATAATTTTTTTAATCGAACTCGACTATTGGTTCCTTGGGGATAGTTCGTAATCAAGAGTGGCGTCACCAGTTAATAGGAATTACACGAATTTAATTTCACCCTGTATACGTTTCCTTTAATTTCCTGTTCAACCAAATATCAATATTATTCAATGAGATAAGTCCATGTTTGGACCAACTTCTGAGTTCTAGTGCATGTTTGTATTATAACTGTACAATTAAATAATAGATACATAGGAAATCTGAATTGTGTACATTTGATCGACTGACAACGTCAACACATGTGACACATCAAGACCCCGAGCAAAGAGGTATACATCAGTCCTCCGCCGCAATCCGAGGAGCACGGAGGATCTGTTCAACGTGGCGCCGCCAGACCTCGCCCCGGTCCGTCAGTACATCGTAATGTATCATTCCGAAGCGATGTGATTGTGCCAAATCGCCATTTTTCTCCTGGTGTGGCATAAACACGCGGTGGTGTGGTCTCATCCTCGTCGCCAAATTGTACAATTAAATAATAGATACATAGGAAATCTGAATTGTGAATATTTGATCGACTGACAACGTCAACACATGCGACACATCAAAACCCCGAGGTTATACATCAATAACCATCTTCAACAGCCTTACAGGTCCTCACTGTTAGGGCACAGCCTCCTCTCCTCCTCATTGGTGGATTTGTATCAGACTAGCGGCCACCTGACAGTCACTGTTTTTAAGCCGCCCCTAAGGCCACCTGCCTTCAATTGAAAACCACCGGAATCGACTATTTAACGTGCCCTCCGAAACACGGAAACACTTGTATTGAAATGCTACTAATGGTCACCATCCAAGGACTGACCTCACCAGACATTGCTTATCTTCGCAAATCGTAAACTAATAGCGAATGCGACTGCGCCATGGTACTTCACACTACATTGTACACAGAATAAAAGAAAAACATGGTGCTTAATGTTGCGCAATAAACCCAAAGGAACACCAAAGCGTTCTTGAGATTGAGATCGCGTCTCGGTCTCAAGCCTATTTTTTCTGATGCTGTTTTAATATGCAACACATTCTCAAGCGTCAACTTGAGGCCATGTCAATCTTGAGAACTGTGTATTAATACGGGCCTAAGAGCCAATCATTCCATTCCATTATCCTCATCTAATGGTCCTTCTATTTGCATATCAATGTTTTCAAGAACCACATCATTTACATTCCCAATCGCTTTCCATTTCATAAAATAGGTCAACCTAAGATACAATTGATATGTTGCTATACTTTCATCATTCAATGCTCTATTAACACCCCTAATTTATCCTTGACCGTACAAAGCCGTAAAGCAGTGCTAATGCCACACGCGCAGTATACCTAACGCCAGATAAACCAGACAACTCAATCGAAAACAAAGGACCACCAGTGAGCTTAATTACGATTGATGATGTAATTACCACATAGCATAACATACAAGTGTATAGCACTTCAGAATTGGTGAACAATTTGTCTTTTTTACTTTATTTTACCTTATCAAAACTCAAAAAAGAAAATAGCATTGTATTGAACCGAACTTATTCGTAGTTGGAGAGCGCTTTGACTCCACCTTGCGACACCGACAATTACAAACGCCATGTTTCCTTTTGAATGTTTCTCGAATGTGGTATTATTTAATTGTGTCATGGAATAGGTTTAATAAAATGTTACCTCTAAATTGCAGGAATTATAAAGAAAACTGAAACATCACTTGGTGATTACCCGCCAAAGAACCTCAAGATTTCAACTGTCAGACTTCAAATAGAAAAGAACCAACATGATGACATATGGAACTGAAACATGTTCGCTCACTGTGGGCCTCATAAGAAGACTCAAAGTCACCCAAAGGGCAATAGAGAGAGCGAGAAAGAAAAAATACATAGAAACGAACATAGAACCTCCTCCTTTTTGAAGTTGGTTAAAGATTGATTAAAATCATTACAAATTTACAAATGTAACTAATATTATAAATGCGAAAGTTCGGATGTTTGTTTGTTTATAACGGATTTGGATGAAATTTGGTATATAGATAGAACATACCCTGGATTAAAACATAGGTAATTTTTTCATCCGATAAAGTGAGTAGTTCCCGCGGGATAAACAAACTTTCGCAATAAAGTTATTCTACGCAGGCGAAGCCGCGGGCGGAAAGCTACTCTTTTATATCCATCTTACGGAAACATCATCGGTTTATGTGTAGATGGTGAGTTCACAATTCTATCTTATTACGTATACAATGTATTATGTGACATGGTTTATACTATAAAATTTGGTTTATATCGTTATTTTTCATAAAATTATAACATTGTTTTGACTTTCTCTTCATTTTACTGGATGAGTTTTTTACCGTAAGGAAAAAAACAAGGCATATTAGGTAAGTGAAATAGATGGTACTAACATAGGTAGCTTATTTTTTTTTTTTTTTTTTTCAAAACTGTCATAGAATAAAGCGTAAATTGTGTCATTTGACGGTCACATTTGTAGCCTTATTCTACATAATTACATCATTAAATTAAATAAAGAAAAGTTGGAGAAAATATGAATTCCAAATAAATTTCGCGTGATAGGAACCCCAAGAATCACGCCAGTCACATACCAATGGCTGTGAGGCACGTGCGTTTATGAAAAAAAAATTATACTACCTATGCCAATAACTTCTATTTCACTTACCTAATATGCCCCATTTTTTTCGTTACGGTAAAGAAATCTCATCCGGTATATGCCTTTTTTTTTCTTTTTTTTTTTTTATGAACTTATGAACAAAGGGTTGGTACTTGACCTCAATCACACCTGATGTTAAGTGAAGATGAGGTCGATGGTGGAAGCGTACTGACCCGGAAACCCCAACACATTTGGGGGACTGGCTATCTTATCTCTGACAACCGGAACACAACAATGCTATTAACATTGCTGTTTGGCGGCAGATTTAGATAAGATGGTGGTAGCTAGCCAGGCGGACATTTAAAATGCCCTACCACCAAAGCAAAAAAATACCTTATAACACTATTTGGCAATTGGTTAATGAATTTATGATTTCTAAAAGATGTGACAAATAAAATTATTATGTCGTCCATTTTCTGTGTTCGTACTAAAAAATTACAGACTCTAAATTTAGTTTAAAGCATGTGGCAAAGGAATCGATGCCAATGTAGGTATGTTGTCGTAAAATACCAATGGCTTTTGCAATAATTTTTAAGGGCAGCTCTCAGTATATTAAATATCCGATATATTTACATCTGATCCGACCACAATAATAATAAATAAATAAATATCTTTGCACATACACACAGCCCCATCTCCACACTAAGCAACTAGGCTTGTATTATAGATACCAGATGGTTGATAAACTACACAAACACAATTTTTTTAAAATAAATACATATATAAATGAAAAACATCCATAACTCGGGGACACATATCTGTATCAATCATCATAGTAATCATCTTCACTTAACATCAGGTGTGATTGAGGTCAAGTACCAACCCGTTGTGTATATAAAAAAAAGTATTCATCATACAAACATATGCCCCTAGCGGGATTCGAACCCGCGACCTTTTGGTAAAGCAGCAGAGTTTCTAACCGCTACACCAAACAGGTCGTCAATAAGACCTAAACAGAAAAGACATAACTCCCGATCTAGTCCATAATAGGGCTTTGATGACTGGTGTCCACAAACGAATATTAAGCGGACTATTTGCATAGCAAAGACCTAGTTGATTGGACTATAAACATATCAGCGTACTTTCGATTTATATTGAAATCAACCGGCGAAGCAAGCAATGAACCTTTATAACCCGATTAAGGGTATATGGTACAGTTGTACATACTTTGTTGCAAAGGTAATAGTAATATTAATTCATCCGTCAGTGAAACTTTGTAGTAAGATAAAGTAGAGTTTTATTTATACATTACGATTGACAAGTAATTGAAAAGTAAATTTATCGAGATTAGACTATTTGTGAATGACAAGTACTTACCTAGTATTTTTCAAGTGGCAATGCCAAATCCGAAATTATGAGAAATTTTGATTAAACTGAATTAAACTAAAACTGCATCGTTGGATTTTTGAAAAATCAATATTCGTAACGGGAATCGAAGCCGTTGATTTTGAAAAAATAAATCCCACTGTATTATTAGATTATCACATCATTCGATAGTGTCGATCTCGCATCCGTAAGTAGTGAATAATGATTGCTATTATAAAGGCCAGAACCCCAGAGGCATGCGAGGGATTCGTAATTTCTTGAAGAAACAAATGGTTATCCAATATTGCCATAGATCTTGAATAGTAAAAATAATGAGTATTCGTCAAACACTTGTACCTAATAAAATTCAGATGATTTATTTATTTATTTATAATAGCACAACCACATCACATATATTTATACAATTTTAGAAAATTTGTAGATGTAATTATTTCTAATATATGTGACAATTACGGTGTACATAACACTTACCAAAATAAAATAATAACATAACCTAATGAATATTGAGATCAAACGAAAATAATATAATAGCTACTTAATTGCCGAAGTCTGCAGCTTTCGTTTGAGGCTGGATGATGGATGTGGTAGTCCACATTTTCTTTAATATCTTTATTATACAGATAACTGTTACAGAAAAATGCATTGTATAAAAATACAAAGACGAGCTTAACTCCGATACGATAGAGTTTTCTACCAGCAGACTATAGATACATACTATAGATGCATGGCGTCTCGTTACAAGGAAGACCTTGTAACGAGACGCCATGCATGCGACTCGTTGGTTCTCTTTTTGCAGTACCTATTCTCCTTGTTTGTTTCTTTTTCGATATTTTAAATTCAAAATTTGAACTCCGCCTGTTCTCTCTCTCTCTCTCTTTCTTTCTGTGTAGCTTTTTGTTTAGTCAGTTCGTAATTTGTCCTTAAAAAGATTGAATAAATAAATAAATATCTTTGCACATACACACAGCGCCATCTAGTTCTACATAAAGCAACTAGGCTTGTATTATAGATACCAGAGGTTGATAAACTACACAAATACATTTTTTCTGTAAATAAATACACATATAAATGAAAAACATCCATAACTCGGGAACACATGTCTGTATTCATCATACAAACATATGGATTCGAACCCGCGACCTTTTGGTATAGTAGCAGAGTTTCTAACCACTACACCAAACAGATTCGACGTATTTCTATTATTGTTGTTTGATCTAAAAAAACTACATAAATTCTGTTTATTCCTTTTAACTAGTATAAAAGTTATTTTGAATATTTCTGCGAATTATTTGTGTACGTGATACCTTTTTAATATAGGTAAGTTGTCACTGAAAACGACTTTCAAAGATCCGGTTCATCCTCATCTCTCTACACACTGTGGCCTACTCCTGGACATCCTCTACAACATCAGCCTAGGAGTAGTGCTTCATCCTTTATAATCTTAACTGTAAAAAAAATGTACGAAACAGTGAAATCGTTGTTCATATACACAATAAGTGTAATATGGATACATCAGACAAGATATTCTAGGCAGGAGGTCAACAGCCGTCACGAATGGAGGCAAACAATGAGGCAAATGCTGACAGACTTATAGGCAAAGGTTTGACATTCAAGAGCGGACATTAGGCAACACAACTGGTAAATTCGATCGTACTCATTGGTGTCGATTCGGATGTACACCCAACTAAACTAAAACCAGTTTTGGAGTGGTGCCATCGCATCGTACTGTTCCAGGGAGACAGAGACTACTTTAAAACTGGTTTTAGTTTAGTTGGTGTACATCCGAATCGACACCATTATTAGTACATTAGTATTAATCGATTTTTTTCGTATTCCAGACTAAAAATGGCAACCAATGGAATTACGATGTCTGTTCGTTTGTCACTGCCATTTATTAACTTTCGACGAAAAACGAGGAATGCTACGTGTTTAACGGATTTGTGGGTCAAAGTCAAAGTCAAAAAATATTTATTTCGTAGGATAAAGATTATCACTTGAAAACGTCACATTTTATATATTAAAATTATTGACATTATTGCTCATTCGCAAAGCAGATTCCCCAGAGAAGAGGGTGTGTGTCTTTGTCCGAGTGTATCTCAATAATGCGTGGTCGGACTTGAGTGCGGTTTTTGTTATATTTATTATAGCTATGTGTGATTTGCCAATTGGTTCAGCCGTTTAATATATTTGAAACTGTTGAAGCTATCCCATGAATACTACACCTCTGTAATGATAACGCATGAATTGTATAAAAAACAATGCTTTCTAAAAAATAAAACAAAAATTTAGGTAGGTATATTAAATAAAAATACCCATTTTATTAAAAACTTGGTAGTTCATTAAAATACACACACACACACTATCAATCTCATCTAGAATATTCAATAAGCTACCTAATTAAATTAAAAACGAAGCGAAAGATAAGAAATTCATACAATTTTATTATTAAAACAACTACCTATTAAATAAAAAATGCTATTACACAATAAATGAATACATGACCGAAAATTTTAGAGATGAAATAATATAAATAAATGACATAAATAAATAATAATATAATTGGAATACAATGGTAAAAATACATATGCTAATATAATAGGTTAAATATATAGCTGGTAAATAATGTATTAAGAATTTTATGTAATTATTTAAATTAGTGCATGCTACTCTCTCATGATACTGTGCCTTCACAAGGTCCTTATTGATACAGTACACTATAATGTCATCAAAACAAAACATAAGGAATGCAATAAATGATTTGAATTTGAGTTACATTTTCTACAACTAAAATAAAAACAATTTACACAATTGCCATTAACTGTATATACACATATAGTTATACACTCTCTAACCGCTTATAGGGTTGCCTGGAAGAGATCTCTCTTAGAGATAAGCTCACCTTTGTATCTGACAAATGTATCTTTTGTGTTTATTTGCAATAAAGAATATAAATATAGTATATATGTATAGGACTTCAAAAAAAAGTTCAAGTAAATTTGTTTTATATTTATTTTCTTTGTACAATAAACAAACAAGCAAATACGGTTTCATTAACCCTGTTAGCGCTAACCGTACAAACACGAATAAACTGAAGTCTCAAAAGATTTTTAAGCCAAAACTCGAGCCAGCATTAACAAAACTGAATTACCAGGAGAGCAGTTACAATGGAATAAAACGAGCGCTCTTATCCGCTGGATATTCCGCCTATTACTTTATTTATCGTAGAGAAGTATAAGTTTTACACAGCGCATACTCTATGAGACCGGCAATTGCACCGCTGCTGGCTCAACGCCAAGTGACGCGCAATTTTATTAAAAACTATCGTTAACATCTGTTGATACTGGGAGCGTGTCGAACAATATTTCATTTCAATGTTTTCAACATGTTCACTTAAAACTACACGTAGTCTTGGCCTGGTTTAGACCACTTTAGATTTACAATATTATAGTTAGTTGATTACTGTTCGCCCGTGCGGAAAAACTTTATAGCAAACCCTTATCTAATCTCATTATACCTTATCTTAGTAGCTTATGATTTTCTCCAGGTCCCAGGCAACGTCTCTATCAAATTTAAATAAGATCGTTTCAAAAGCTTAGTTGTGAAAAGATAAGAAACATATCTTATCTTAAAGTAGCATATACCCTTCACCAGGTTCCAGCTATCTCTCTACCAAATTTCAATACGATTGGTTCAGAGGTTTAGTTGAAGTAACAAAGAAACAGACACTTTCGAATTTATAGTATTAGTGGGTATCCGTCGAAAAACGGGCTGTGTCGGAGAAAAAGCGAATGTGATTAAATGAGTAATGAACGTTTGGAATACAAAGTTTGTCAGAATTGCTTAATTTAAGGAAAAAATGACTTTAGGAAGACAATTTTTTTTGCACTAGTTTACACAATGGAAACCCCTTCGGCCGCTTAAAACGATATTTCGTAACCAGTGTCGGTAGAAGAAAAAAACATCTTATACCAGTTACTTTCAATATTTAGACTAATCAAATCACCCACTGTCAACAACCAAACATAAATAAATAAGGCAATCATCATTCATTCACAAGTAATCACTTGAACCGGCGGCGTACACGACACGTACTTACAAGTATTTGGGATAAAGGACACGAGCCTCGGCCCACGCACTTATTGACGGAGCAACCGTGCCGACGACGTGAACTTCTACAGCCACCTAATGACAAATGAGTTGAAAGTTTTGACAACTGACATATATTTTGAAGCCAAGTTTCACGGGGCTCAGCAAGTTCACTTCAAGCCCAATCAAAGCTTTTGAACAACTCCTCGTTGTCAAAGTTTAATCAACTTGAATAATGCCAAACCAATTTAAGGCATTGTTTTGGATTTAAGGCGTTACGTATTGCCACATATAACAACTGTCTCAAAGATGTAATATTAGGTCCTTACCTATGAAATTGGCGTTTTGTATGAAGAATTTAATTAAGACTGTTTTCTCCATAAAAAACATTTTTGATTTTATTTTGGGAACGGCAAATCCAAATTTAGCTAAACTTTGTGTGTATTATCGGATAACATTAAGTTAAGTATAGGCAGTGTTAATTTTTAAAAGTAACCGCTTTATAAAAGTTTCAGTTAATCTAAGAAATGAATAATCATTTCTTCCCATAAGGGAAGCACATGAAAAGAGCTCTGTTCAAATTTTTTTTATTATGTGATTTAGCCCAGAAATTAAAAAAATATTTCACGTGAAACCTTGAAATGATATTCCATTTTCCAAATAAAATACAAATTTGGATATAGCTTTGAAAATCGCAAGAATTGGTACATATGATTAACGAAGAAAAAAAACTCCAATTTCATAGGTAAAGACCCAATATTACTACTGTTTTTCGATATAGTAGTATTAGCGTAATAACGACAGAGTAAATACACAAGAAATTATTTCAGACTGCAGCGGTATGATTGCAATCGTCATTAGTTGTTACGACGTCTAAATAAAGTCGTTTAATATCGCTTAACCCAAACTACTGTTCATCAACTACATCAAGTAATCAACGTAGAGTTAATGACGTGCCACTGAAGTTTCCAATGCAAGTCGCAGTAAAGGAGATTGCAGTACATTACCTAATTGTAAATATTAAATGAAAATTACATATTCCAAAAAAAAGATAGATAATTAAAGCGCTTATTTGCATATTACAGAAACACATACAAAAATATTCAACAATAACTTTGCTTGTGTTATTCTTACGAAATGTAGCTTTAATTCACAGTAATAAAAATAAAAACAAAAATGAAGTACAACTGTTACAACTTATAATAGAGTTGAATGTGTATATGTAGCACAAATGGGCCATCCCTCAGTGTGGATCCTCACCTATAGCGGTAAGACACTGATTTTCAGCTAGTGCCCTGCGGGAGAAAGCGAGGGTAGGGTACCAGTGCAAAAATTTTCAATAACAACCATAAGTGTTTAACCATAAAAAATGATATTTTCCTATGTGAAATCGTTATTTCGATACCAGCAGACAGTTATTATCAATTTGTCCGATAGAAGGCATCATAACCAGGAGATATCCGCAATTTGTAAAAAGTTTCCCGCAACCAAGTCTGACACAATTCCTTTTATCCTTACCTACGAACAGTTAATGTCATTTTGTCCAATTTAGGACAAAATGACAATAACTGTTCGTAGGTAAGGATTTTATTTCTACAATCTCATCTGATGGAAATGGTTATGGGATAGAAGATAAAGCACGTGATGTCAGTAAATGCCTATTTACCTAGCTATCAAAGACACCCTGAATTTCGGATTTTGGAAAAACTGACGCCGGAAGGCAATTCCGTGCCTTACCTGTTCGCATGATATACGGGTTGAAACCCTTCTCGCTTCTAGTAGTCGGAAAATTAAATGGTGAACACAAATTCATCGAAATGCAAATACTGATAGGCGACTTTACGGCGGTGTTCAATACTCTGCAATTTAAGAACCACCGATTGGTCACATACTCGTACCAGTCTTTTGACCAGTTTTGACATTTTGTTCCATTGAATACTAGTTGGTAAGCGCTTATATTGTCTTTGTTCTATGTATTAGTTGGTAAGCGTTTATATTGTCTTTGTTCTATGTAGCAGTTAGTAAGCATTTATATTCTTTATGTTAACTTGTATCCTATGTACCTATAGATAAACTGTGTTTTATTTAAATAAAAACCCCTTTATCGATGTTGTCCCTGGGTAAGATTAAAGGTGGGTGCTCTGACGGTCTCGACAGGGAAAGTTGGTATGTTGCAAAGGTAATATGTCGACCGTCAGAGTACCCAGTAATAGGGTAAAAACTCCGCCCTGGGGACAGCACCGACGAAGTGCGTGCGTAAGGTGCATTATAAATATAGGGCGCCCACGCCGCCCAAGTCAGTTTCGGAATACTCTTGCGGCGGGCGGACGTGGCAACTCACAAAGACCAGACAACATGAAACTAATGTAACTCCATGCTGGCAGTTAATAATGTGTACTTGTGCTAAACCTCATTACCAATGTAAACTCACGCTAAGTCAATTAATGTAACCCGTGTTAAATCTTGAAAAATAAAGCACAACCAGTGTTGAATCTGAGCTTAAATAATGATGCATTTTCCCTTTAATATAAAAATACCGTCCACCTCCAATGTGCAGTGGGCCCGCGTGGTGAATTAATGAGAATAGGCTGTGCCCAACAGTGCGAAATTAAAAATTTTGATATATGTAAAGAAAGATAACTATTATTACGTGGCATAGTAACAATTATACGAGCACACGGATACTTATCCACAGCACCTCAAAGAAACGTTCACGAAAAATTCCGTACCTCCATTTGCGACTACTATAAGCTGTTCTATGGCCGCCTTGTAAAACGTCTCCTCCATCTTTATCGTTGGTCAATGATCAGCCAACAGTTTATAGTCCAGTATAATACGCAATTTTTGTGGTGTAACTTCCTATAATCTAAAAGTTCGTGATTTTTGAAGAAGGTTAAAAGTTAGTTAGTTGTAAAGTATATCAGTAATAAAATAAAAATATTTTGTAGCTTGCTTTAGATATAGTCGTAGTAAATATTATTCTTTATTGCACCAAAATATTGCAATAACAGAGTACAAACAATAGGCCACGTACAAAGGTGGACTTATCTCTTTAAGAGATCTCTTCCATCCAACCTAAATTACAGTTTATATTACTATATTAATTATTTTTATATATTAAGTATAGGATAGGTAGTTAGTTTTTAGACCTACAATATTAAATTAAATTTACTACTGTGAACTTCATTGCGTTGTAGATGCAAAGATCTAAAAAATTAATCCCAACAATTTTCTAAAAAATTAATCAATGGCTACTTTATACTTCCTAAAAATGTTTATATTTAATAAAAATGGTTATATTTGCTCTGGATGAAATTTTTCATAATAAAGAAGTTATTGATCGATTTTTTTTTAATATTTACATGGAGCTCTAAGTACATTTTCCGACGCAATGAAATTCACAGTGGTAATTTTTATCATATACCATTTGTTTTTTTACTAAGTACCTGCACTATATCTAAAGCAAGCTACCGATTTGTTAGAAAACATTTTTATTCTAGCACTGACAGGTACTCTATACGTGTGCAAAAAATCACATCAAGCAGATACTATGAGGGTGGCACATTCGGTACAGAACAAACCCTCCTAAAAAAAATTATAGATTAAAAAAAAACAAAATCACGGCCTTTGAAATTATAGGAAAATAAAAGTGTATTCTTACTGGACTATTAGTTACGCAAGAGTAGTCCATCGTGAGCTCCTTGCATTCGATGGCAGTGCGATGAGCATGCAGTCGCGCCCACGCATCCATTGTTCCCTGTCGTCAGACATAAACATACAGGACACAATGCAACAATTATTATACAGGATTGTGACGTTCCTATAGACTATTAGAACTCAAATATTCATGAGATTCGTTTATTCGGGCCTTGTACACCCGCCTGAATATACCCCTTGATTTAACGCATTAGATATTTTCTATTATTTCCTGCAAGGCAATACAGCCCACTGTATCAAAATTTCACGTTCCGACAACACTATACTCATGGTTTATTTTGACTTAAGAGGGTTACCACATGTCATTCCATTCCACAATTATAACATCCCGTGATTTGAACAGAAATTTCTCTCTCACATTAGCTTTCCACCCGCGGCTTCGTTTGCGTGGATCTCGTAAAAACATTACTTGTATTATAACATATATAAACCTTTTCTAAATGATAGCGAAAATCCCTCCAAAATCCGTTGCGTAGTTTAGAACAACTAAGCGCACTAACAGACAAATAATAATGACTTTGTTTTATTCCAAATGGAGATTACGAGAAGATGTAATAACCTATACAGACAAAGACTTGTGTGAGACACTTCCAGGACAGATGAACTATTTATAGATGTTAGTTTTTCAAATTGAACTTGGGAACACAGAATACTGCACATGCTTGTTGGCATGATGCAGTAAGGCCCGTATTAATAAACCATTCTCAAGATTGACAACAGTCTTGTGATTGGTCTCAAGTAAACGTGTTGATTAATATACCTTACTTGAGACCTGAAACGCACGTGCTTACTCAAGCAGTACTCGCTTGAAAAATGCGCCGAGTTTCACGTATTAATAAACGAAACTCAAGACTATTATTAATTCGCCGCTGAGGCGAATACTTGAAAAGTGATCTCAGCTGAGTAGACGTTAAAATTGGTTTATAAATTAACACGGAGCTTGAGATAGCGTCAACTGCTTAAGACGCATCTCGGGTGATACAGCCTCAAGACTTGTATTGAAAATGGTTTATTAATACGGGCCTAAGAGCCCCACGACTTGTCTTAGGCCCGTATTTCAGAATGTTACTCAAATGTAGATCAGCGCTTGAGCATAGTTAGAAAGAGATGCTGTTATACAAGTTACATAAAGCTGTCCCTTTTTAATTGTCCTCAAGCGGAGATCTCAAGGACAGATCTGCTTAAGTAACATTCTGTAATACGGGCCTTAATCTATTTATTTATTGAAATTGTAGTATTCATGCCCTGTCAAGGTGAGGCAGCGGTCAGAATATGCCCTGTCCCATTTAGTTTATCTATTTTCTTTATTCCCATATAAAATGTGGATAAAAACTCTACCACGAATTCTAAAGAATATACATAAGTTACCTACAAATTTATTGACCTATTGCATTAATTTATTTATGTATATTTCAGACATTCATTTATATTGAATCATTTGTTATATTTGTGTATGGAATGAGTTTCTATTTTTGACATTAATTCGAAGATTATATTTGAAAAGTTGACAGTTTGATCATAAATAAATGATTTGCCAAATTTTGCATACTCAAAAGGCTAATAAATGGGTCCTACGTTTAATATTTTGGACACCATTTTATTTGCAAAAAATGAGTACTGAAACAGATCGCTCATTTATATTGAATCATTTGTTATATTTGTGGATGGGATGAGTTTCTAATTTTGACATTAATTCGAAGATTAATTTTTAAATGTTGACAGACAGAAAATTTGGCAAATCATTTATTTATATTTAAAATAAATGATTTGCCAAATTTTGCTTGCTCAAAAGGCAAAACAAAATGGGCCCTATTTTTAAATTGAGACCCATTGTGCACCTACATTGTAGCAAAATATATCTTTTTTTTAATTTGGATTAAATGAGTCAGATCTCACTGAAACAGTTCTTAAAGAGAGAGCTCGCAGAACGTTAAGCGCATCCATTATAAACTTAAAAGCATCACTTCGCAAGTAGGCCGCGCCGCACCGCGTGAACAGACAGACATTGTAGTAATATTTTTTAAGGCTCCGTAGCGCGAAAAAGCCAAAAAACAAAACCGTTTCACTCCGTTCACTCATTCACTTTGTCCGTCCGTTCTCACCGTCTTGATGTGAACTGCCTTCAATTGGTAACAACCGGAGCTGACTGTTTAACGTGCTGTCGAAGCACGGAAACACTCGTAGAATCGAAAACTAATAGATAGATAAGCATTTATTTGCACACACAGTCACACACATATATAGCAAATATGAGATATGCTACAGGTTCTTTTAGGTGATTTATCCGTCATGATATAACATTCTGTTGAACTAACTAGTCGAACATCTAACTAATATTATAAACTAGGTTTCCGCAAGCGGCTTCGCCTGCGAGGAATAGTTTTATCGCATATATGTTTCACACGTTTATCCCGCAGGAACTATTCACTTTATCGGGATAAAAAGTATCCTATGTTTAAATCCAGGGTATATTCTACCTATATACCAAATTTCATCGAAATCCGGTCATCCGTTTCGCCGTGATTGAGCAACAAACAAACAAACATCCAAACCTTCGCATTTATAATATTACTTAGATTAGATGTTGTTTGTTTGTTTGTTGCCCAACCACGGTGACACGAATAAACGCATTTGGATGAAATTTGGTATATAGTTAGAACATACCCCGGAAAAAAAAATAGGATATTTTATCCACGCAGGCGAACCCGCGGGCGAAAAGACAGTTCTGATCATATTTACCTAACTCTTCATACACATACCTACAAAGTTGATTTGTTTGGGAGATTTCAGCAGCCGTTTTACGTGATACGATGGTTCATAACCTTCCCCTAGATGACTAAACACGATCAGATATTACATATTACTAATATTTACCAGCGGCTTGGGCCGAGTGGAGTTCGTTTATATGTGTAATTTGTTTATTCCACTTTATCATAATAAGAAGTATCCTATGTTCTATTCTAGGTCATATTCTACCTGTGTACTTATAAAATTAAATCTACATCCGTTCCCCAGTTCCGCCGTGATTAACAAACAAAAAAAAAACACATTTCCAATATTAGTTGGATTTCGAACAGTTGCTTAAAGTTACGTCATAGAATTTCAAATGTCGAAGTAGTAAACAACAGCTGTCAATTAACATACGTCCTTAGTGATGTGATACATCGATATCCCGCATTGATTAAGATACGGGCCAGCAGTCTCGACATAGTAACCGATTTTGCTTGTTAACTACCTAACGAACTTATGCTAAACTAACTTCGCTTGTGTGGAATAACTTTATCGCGAATCTGTTTAATTTGTTTATCCCGCGGGAACTACTCACTTTATCGGGGTAAAAAATATCCTATGTTTTAATCCAGGGCATGTTCTACCTATACGCCATTTCATCCAAATCCGTTACGTCGTGAAAATATTTGGGATATTTCTGACCATAAAGGTCATGACTTTCTTATGCCTGGTATGCTAATATTAAGAGTAACAACTAATGTTACTTACTTGAAACCACACTTAGCTATTGTTTAGAGTGTGTGGGTGGATTGTGCGGTGAGCGGACAACGCAGCAACTGCTAGGCTGATAGATATCAGTGTTGTCTCTATCCTGCTCTATCGCGTGCACGCTTGCATAAATCTATACCGCTTATTCCACTTCTCAAAAGCATAATAATTTAATAACTTAATAATTTAAAAGCTTAATAATATGGTATGTAGGTGACGCCAAGCTTGTCAAATTCAATGCCAACAAAACACAAGCGTATCTGTTCACCAACAAACGGACTCCATTTCACCTGACTCCAACTATCCGAGATGTATCCATACCAATCTCTGACCATCTCAATCTTTTGAGCCTGGAGTTAACCTCCAACCTAAATTTTGGACGCTCCATAGAATGGAACGCTAAAACAGCAGCTGAGAAGCTTGGCATTCTCCTCAAAGTCAGACGATACTTTACGCCGAAACAGCTTTTGGTACTATACCAGGCTCAGGTTCGCGTGAGCATGGAATACTGCTGTCACCTTTGGGATGGTTCAGCCAAGTACCAGTTGGCTGCACTCGTTCTGTAGAACGACGGACCAAAAGACTCATTGGTGACCATTTGATCACTCCTAAATTGCAGAGCCTCGAACACCGTCGCAAGGTCGCCTGTCTCTCAGATTATTACAGGACGCACTTCGGTGAGTGTGCGTTGGAATTACGTAATCTTATACCATTTCATTTCATCTTAGGACTACTGCGCGTGGGGAGGGATTCCACCCGTATGTAGTTAACATACCGAACATTCGCACTAAGCGGTTCGACTCTTAACTCATAATCCGAACTGTCCTGTCCAGGTATGGAACTCCTTTCCGTCGTCAGTCTTTCGGAAAATCCAAGGTTGTACTTTGGGATCTTCAAGAGTAGGGTGAATAGGCATCTACTGAGATCGCGTGCTTAATCTACGGCCACATCGTCACTTTCCATCAGGTGAGATTGTGGTCAAACGCGTATCCAGTTAATCATAAAAAAAAAAGAATTTTCCAAATCGGATTATAAATGATGGAGTTCTAAGGTAACCAATTGTGTTGGTGGCCAGCTCTGATCTTCTCCATCACATCCACTTCACCAAATGATACTCTCTGAATGCAAATTCTTGACTCGTTGGTGTAAATACCAAAATCGCTATCGCAGTCCATAAACATGGACATATTCAGTCATCTCTTATCATCAATTTTATTATTGACAAAAGTCAATAATACAAAATATTTTCTGTTTTGTGATGGTTTTTATTTTATTGTCGAATCGTGTTCTATTGACATTTTGATAAAGTTGTGAAATTAGGTAGTGAGTGCCAGAGACAATATTACTGGTGACAAGTTGCGACGAACACACACAACCATGAACCCGATCTTGGTATACATATACAGTGGAAAGGCAATATCCCGTCGGTTTCAAGGAACCATCGACTGATTGCATGAATCAATACCAACCCTCGGGGGATGCGGTCTCACGCAATTATAACTGAGCTATGACTGTAACCGTGCAATTGGAGGTCTGGTAAATGTTGTACACGCCAATTGGCACGTTTATCAGGTATATTATTGTTGAATGTTGTTATATCTGTGTATCTAACTAATATTATAGCGATAAGACCGCCTCGTTGTACAATTATTATTATTTTTTGAAGCTATATTTATGAAGTGTATAGTAGAATTTTTGTGTAATAAAGTGTACTTCATTGATTTATTGATTGATTATAAATGTAAAAGTTTGGATGTTTGTTTATATGTTTGTTTATTTGTTTGTTTGTTTATTGCTCAATCACGGCGAAACGGATGAACGGATTTGGATGTTTGGTATATAAGTAGAATATACACTGGATTAAGATACAGGATATCTTTTTATCGATACAGTGAGTAGTTCCCGCGGGATAAACAAATTTCCATCAATAAGTTATTCCATACAGGTGAAGCCGCGGGCAGGGCACAGATCTCGAAAATTATAACGTTAAATATCGACCGATAAAGGTTAAATGACCGATTATACCGACCGATCGGACGGTGTAGTGGATAGTGTAAGTAAGTAATTAAATTATTTATTGTTTCCTTCCTACACTTCTAACTTCCTAACAAAAAACTAGTGGGTATTTTTAAAATTATTGTAGGGTATTCTTACAACAGCAATGTTATGGAGAGAACTGGTGCCGGAACTAGGTGACCCTGTATCTCGGGTAACTAGATCTCCCCCCTTTAATACTTGAATCTTATTAGGTATAGTACAATAGTGCCCCTGTCAGCGAAACCAACGGTTGCGGGTTCGAATCCTGTGAGGAGTAAATGTTTGTGTGCTGAATACGAACAGTTATTCCCGAGTCATGGATGGATATTTATTAAAAAAAAATATTATTAATTAAATTTGAATTTGAATTTGAAACGGCTAAACCGATTTCCATCAACCATATTCGGTGTTCGGTGGATACTTTAATTTACTTATGTAGTATTATTTAATCTAAATGTTTTCTAACCATTCGGTAGCTTGCTTTAGGTATCTATAGTTGAGGTTATTTAGTTATAAAACCTACAATACATACTACAAATTACATTAAAGTTACGAGTACCACTGTGAACTTCACTACGTTATAGAAGATGTTAAGATCTCCTGAAACAATTTTCTAAAAAAATAATCAATAGCTTTTTTTTTTTTTTATGATTGACTGGATTCGCGTTTGACTACAATCTCACCTGATGGAAAGTGACGATGTGGTCGAAGATGAAGCACGCGATCTCAGTAAATGCCTATTCACTCTGCTCTTGAAGATCCCAAGGTTGTAGGATTCAGGAAAGACTGACGCCGGAAGGGGGTTCCATGCCTTGGCTGTTCGGATGATGAATGAAGAATCGAACTTCTTAGTGCGAATGTTCGGTATATTAACTATATACGGGTGGAATCCCTCCCCACGCCTATAGTGGTCCGAAGATGGAAGAGTGACGGTGGAATAATAATACTTTAGAATCTCACAAAATAAATTAATGGGTCGTGATATTTGCCCTCGGTGAAATTTTTCATAAATATAAAGAAGTTATCCATCGATTTTTTGAAAATAGTTACAGGAGAATATACTTATAATATTCTCCGACCGTGTGTGAACGCAGTGACGTAAAGAAAGGCTATATCTATCAATCTTGAGCTTCCTTGTGAAACTCATAGAGGGTTAATAGAAATAACACTCACTATTATAAACTCTGAAGTTTCCCCCACTTTTCCACTCGAAGGGAGCTGTAGGATCCAACTCTATCACACCAATAAATATTATGAAACTTGAACAGTGAGGACAAACTTTCGAGCCGCATCGAAATCACGAAGCACATCAAAATTCAAACGGCCATTCACCAACCTAGTTGAATCCAAATTGCATAAACTTTATTACGACGGATTAAGAGGCATTTCAGGTTGTTGCCGGTGCAGATTTAAGTATGTTCTGAAGAGGGAAATGTCAGAAGTTTGCAATAACGTCTGAAATGCAGCTGTTGTTTTGAATTTACGATGCGCTGCCGTCGCGAAATATTGAACAATATTTATAAATTGAGTAATGCAAAGGGTTTACTCGAACTAGATTACTCTAGACGTGAAAGCTGAGGCGGTGGTTAAGAAAAACATAAGATAAAGAATCGTTTCGTACATACCGTTTCATAATTATACCGGTTCTATTCTATTTGAGTGCCGAAACCACATAGCACGTCACCGTACGTCATTAGGAATTATCGTCGATTATCATTTTTTCCCGCAATTTTTGTTGGTACGAGCGTGCTGTTACAACAACATACGTACGGTTTTAGTGTCGTTCTAATACTTTCAGTTGAAATATACTATGGCAAAGTTTAATCAGAACCATATTCTTATCCACAAATAAGAGTAAATACCAACAAGTCGTGACAGGAAAGCGCTGGTATCACCATTCATCAGCCCTAGAAGGGGTTTAGAGACATTTCCGTGATTAACCGCTCATGCATTACGAAATCGCAATAGTATATGTACTCGCGTGAAATACTAGGAGGTTAACAACATGTATCTACTCGTATCGTATATACTATGATAGATGTGTGCAGATGGTATGCTAAATAGGGATGCAAAGCCATAAAAACGACATCTTACGTAAAATACGGTATTTTACGGTAAAATATGGTAATATTCGAAAAAAAACGTATTAAACTACTACTACAAAAAATATCGCGTTCCTGCAGTAAAATGCGGCGGCAACATTGTGTTTTCACTTCATAAAAGTACCGGGTCCATGCGACAGAAATTTGCAAAACATGCAATGAGCAGATTTTCATACTATTTTGTTTAAAAAAACCAAGAGAATATGATTAAAATAAAGTTAATTATAAAAGAAAGCACGTTTAATTGTGTGTTTGTTAGAAAGGTAGAAAGTTAGAAAATTCGGACCCTTTCAACCCTCCTTTTTCAAATTATGAACTGGCAATCCTATGCCTGTCCCACTATCAAATATGTCAGTAAAATACTAGCAACACAAAATCATGGCAAACCCCCATGACAAAGGACAGGTGTTTGGCAATTTTAAAAATTTTCTGTTTATAGTTTCTAAATACAATACTTTCTAAATATTAAGAAAAGTCTTCAGATTGTTTTCATTTATGTAAAAAAAACAATATCATTTTATAGATATGGCAAGTAGCGATTTACAATGAATCGCCACCGATAAGGGCCTATGTGTTATCTTTCATAACCTTTACCTAAAGCATTGAAAATAAAACACATTTTACTTTATCCGTTCTGAACGTGACGAACGCTCCACTGACATAGTTAAAGGTACCATGTTTCTTTATTCTTGTAGATGAGTACCTAGTTGACCGAAGGATAACAGTAACAAAGGTTGACCTAATAATAGTAACTTATCATATGAAAAGATCTGTCGAAACTTGTCAAAACCAGTAGATCAAAGTCCTATAAGTATGACTAACGTGGCTATTTATTTTTTCACTCGAAGCGGGACATCCACAGATGTCGTTGTCAGAATGGCGGGTGTACTTGTCCGATTCCTAATTACTTAAGTACACATGTAACAGTGGCGAACTCAACTCATGAGTTCGTCCATAAAAGCGCACTTAAAATAATTTTCGGACGGCTTTACTTCAACTTATTCCTCTATGCTTCAACTCTACAATTTTAGAAAACAATGAAATTATGACACTGCTTTGTGTGCCTTCCCCTTCTAATTGTAACAAAATTCGCTATCATTCAGGTTATTGGCTCTTTGAGTACTTTCACCAAACGAGCTTCAGTGAAAACATTTTCAGTGTTCCAGTCTTTTTATGAAAACGGGACATTTCTGCGTCTCGACTATTGTATCGGGGACAACGGGACCAATTAATTAAAAACGGGACTGCCCCGTTCAAAACGGGATGTATGGCCAAGTTAAGTATTACAGACAAGTTTTTCGCTGGGTGTACGGTAAAGGATAGAGGTTACTATTACCAGATGTGTTTTTTCTAAATATCAGGACATAAATGACAAAAAGGGAATATTAATTCTGTGCTAGGAAGAAAAATCTTGACGTAGAAAAATGCATAACAATGGTTATAAATTTTAATTTCTAGGTTGTGGCTTATCGTTCGACCGATTCTTTTAAAAGTACTACTAGCCGCACCAAATTGGTAAGTTTGATGAATAGGTGAGCAATCGGGGTTTTAGTGATTCTGGCCGGACTCGTCCTGAAAGGACTGAAAAACGGGAAAGCCAGAAGCCGGATATCTGTCAACACTAGCAGATTAAGTTGACGAGATTACGAAACAAACGATGACGACGACAATGAGACGGTCACATATTATTAGGTCAATGTCGCTCTTTTCGCATTATAATTTTATGTCAAATTAATAATCTTTTTATATAGTTAAGTAACGCGTAATAATTGGGCTACTGGCTACACCAACTATAGTTATTACTAAAATATCGAAAAATAGCTAAAATATCCGCGTAAGTCCATAAAATTGGGTCCAAATATGCCACATGCAATAATAAAAGTAAGTACTAAGTACCTACTTGTTCTAAATGTTTTGTAGACAAATTGTCTACGATCGATTAATACATAGGTACACATTCACGTCCACTGAGGTGACTGGACAGAATTTAAATTTAGGTACATGTTTGTTTATTTTGCCGGACAAAATTTCACCCGCCCCGTCGATGAAGCAAGGGTCCACAAGAGTTCAAACCCTGGGTTATTGTTCAGTGTGTTTTGAAACTTTTGAGTTTACTCGGGAATTGCTCTGGCAACGAGGAGTTCTAAGAGGAAATAATCTTCATAAGCTGAACTGATTAACTAACCACCTTAGCGGTCATGTCTTTTGTGACACTATTTTTTGTTATTAAAAACTGGTTTCGCGTTTCTATGTAACTATGTAAGACATGTATATATAAAACTATGTAAGACAATCAGTACGATGACCGAGATCAAGCGTAAATATGCATGATTTCAACAATTTTTGCTAAAATATGCAACTACCGCTGAAAAGGGGTTAAAGGGAAAAGGGGTCTTTACTTATTACCATCACACCACGTTAAAAAGTAATTATGTAGTAATCATATAATGCTAATATCCTTTAGGAAAATCCAATTAGAAATATGTTACCTTACAGCACATAGGCGATCTCGTAGGGAGTGACCGCGGCGAACTTCGCTAATTCCAGAAAATAGTGCAGGCCAACATGTGATAATACCTTGGGAGTAGGCTGCTAAATCTGTACGCTACACGCGATGTACCTTATTGTTCGTAAAAGCATGCCCCATCCCTGCATAAGGGGCTAACATTCAAATATTAAACGCTTGTTAATTTTAAGAGCCTCATATATATAATTCCGTATAATAAATAAGGGGCTTTTAAATATAGTATTCGGATATTCTCACGAAACAAATATTTGTAAAAAGTCAAGATATGTGTGTATAAAAACATTCTAGCTAGAAATAATGACCAAGATGCCCGAATAACCAAGATGGTTGACGGGACTATGGAAGGGGTTGGTTATACATAGACAGCCTTTCTATTAAATGCTAAAACACACATTCAAATTAGCAAGATGATATAGTTTACATGCATTTAGTAACGTATTTTATTCATTAGGTGTTAAATAAAAACAAAAGAATAAGCATTCAAACCAGGGCTTGTAACCGGTTTCGAAAATACCGGTAGATAAAGGTTTATACCGGATTTTGGAAAAGGTTTCGTTCGGAGAGCGTCCGAAATGAGAGCGCTACCTATAACTTTAATAAACCGGTTTAATCGTTCGTTAAGTCGTCGTCGTTTGTAGTGATAGAGACGGCGTCGTCGGTAAGAACGAAATGAAAGCCACTGAAAACCGCTTCATCATCACAGCCCGTAAACATCCCACTGCAGGGATAAGGGCCTTCCCTCGTACAATGAGGGAGTATAGGCCACAGTCCACCACGCTGGCCCAATGCGGGTTGATTGATTTCACTTCCGTTTCCGAAAACCGCTTATAATTGATTCAAAACCTATTTGGTTTTGCTCCTTAAGAAAACCGGTTTTTTAAGTTAAGTTAGAGCCAAAGCTATATGAAATACTGCTAATGTGCGTGACGCTGATTTAGATTTAAAAATAAACCGATACACAAGCTCTGTCAATCCCAAATTAAATAAAAATTTACGATACAATAAAAACAGACAATCGCCGCCACCTCTACTGACACAAATTTAAATACCATGTTAACATTTAGTTTAGTATCCTGAACGTTAATCTTACCGCAATATTGTCAGTGAGAATGTCACCCGTTTATTTAACATGCCATGCAGATTTGTGGATGCTGCTAACTACCAGGCCCTTACCTGAAAAGAAAAAAGAATATATAATTTAATTTATTCCACTTACATATAGAAGGTTATATTTTGTATACCAAAAACCCGATACAGTCCAATTAGATCATAAATATTAGGTCCTTACCTATGAAATTGGCGTTTTGTATGAAGAATTTCATTAAGACTGTTTTCTCCATACAAACATTTTTGATTTTTTTTTGGGGAACGGCAAATCCAAATTTAGCTAAACTTTGTGTGTATTATCGTATAACATTAAGTTAAGTATAGGCAGCGTTAATTTTTAAAAGTAACCGCTTTATAAAAGTTTCAGCGCATCTAAGAAATGATTATGGGAAGCACATGAAAATAGCTCTGTTCAATTTTTTTTTATTGTGTGATTTAGCCCAGAAATTAAAAAATATTTCATGTGAAACCTTGAAATAATATTCCATTTTCCGAATAAAAAACAAATTTGGATATAGCTTTGAAAATCGCAGGAATTGGTACATATGATTAACGAAGAAAGGAAACTCCAATTTCATAGGTATAAAGACCCAATATTTAGTAAAAAAAAAGGATAGTTACGAAATCAGTTACTGTTCTGTTTCCTTTTTCCATAGTAAAGTCTGGACTGTGTAGTATTAACGTCATTTATCCCAAATGGGGTGGTCAGATATATTCCAAACATTAGCGTTTGAGTGTTCTAACCTTTATGTTTATTACTTGAAACAACATCCATGATTCACCTTTCGAAATATACAGAAATGCAAACGTGACAGAGGGGCGAGCCCATCGCCGTTAAAACGTGCAAATCCATAGATGTTCTTTGGTGGAAAATACCATAGTCCGCTTTTACGACAACCACGGGAAGAGACGTGTTACTTCTATTCTTTATACTTGTGACATACAAATAAATAATCGATTGTCACTAGGCATATTAATAATTGTTGGAATGGGTTCAGTTAATGATTGTTTGGACGACCTTTTTGGTTTAGAAACTCTGCTGCTATACCAAAAGGTCGCGGGTTCGAATCCCGCTAGGGGCATATGTTTGTATGATGAATACAGACATGTGTTCCCGAGTTCTATAATACAAGCCTAGTTGTTTAGTGTGAAACTAGATGGCGCTGTGTGTGCAAAGATTAAAAAAGAAATGATTCTGAACAAACAAGTTTCTGCTTTGTGGTTAATTCTGTTTAGTATACTGTGAAGCTTGGTAAACCAATAACATAAGCAAATGTTGTGGCACTAAAGGTATAAGTATATTAGTCCGTAAATAATCAGTTTGAGGAGACAGCGTGGCGCTCAGAAAGATATAGTATACATAGTTATTATCTTATTTGAAATAACAGGAAAATTTCAATCTTTGTAACACAAGCTACTACTTACTGTTTGGTGATATATATATCTATATAAATAATGTTTCATTAACAGCCTTAAGTACGACCCTATGGAGCACATTCAAAAGAGGTATATACAGTACCGGCCTATAGGAAGGAGCGAGATCGAACCATGGCGCCACCTTTATTTAACTCTAATATATAACTGCGAAACCAGTCCATGTGTTGATAACATTAGAAGTCCTCATTTTTAAGAGTTCGGCCCAATAACGATGCTGCCAATAAATAAATAATTCGGTCGGACATTAGATCTAGTCCCAAGGCAAGGCCTTTACTAGGGATATTAAATAGCGGATAAACAAACATACACAAATATTTATGTAAGCATCCAAGACTCAGGAATAAATGTTATTCATCATACTAATATTTACCCCTAGCGGGATTCGAACCCGCAACCGTTTGTCCACCCACTACACCTATCGGTCGTCAAATCAAACTTATTTTTTTCCTTAAACGTTTAACGCGTTTAACTGTTATGATATCCGTGTTTAAACCGACAGATAAGAATGAAATATCCTTATTTAAACAATAAAGCGTATTTGATTGATTGAAAATTCGATTGATTAAAAGAAAAATCGGCCAAGTGCCTATCGGTCCACGTGCAATGTAGGGTTTCGTAGTTGCCCGTGCCAAATTCCCACATCAAGTGACTGACGTACTCACAAAAGGTCAGGTGCGATAAACCACTTACTCTTTTGTGAATACGTCAGTCACTTGATTGACACACGTATTTCTTGGTCGACCTTTAACGACTCTTCCATTCACGCTTTCGTTATATACCTATTGCTTTCGTGAATCGCCTTTCACTTGTATGATAATTTTCAACGGAAAGAATATTTTATAAGTTTTTCGACTAATACTCATTAACTTGTAAAGCCTACTTAGATGTAGTCTTCCTTTTTACTTCGTTATATATACTACTACCAGCGTCGGTGGCTCAGCGGTTAAGACGCGGTATCCCAATTTTGGAGGTTCGGGTTCTATTCCCAGGCAGCCCATGTACTAATGAGTTTTTTAATTTAATTTCTTGTGTGCATTTATCCGACTGGTCTTAAACGGCGAAGGAAACATCGTGAGGAAACCTGCATGCCTGAGAAATAAAAATTCGAAGCGCACTGGGCCAGCGTGGTGGACTACGGCCCATATCCCTGCAG
Organism: Oegoconia quadripuncta; assembly: GCA_949316235.1. NCBI lineage: Eukaryota > Metazoa > Arthropoda > Insecta > Lepidoptera > Autostichidae > Oegoconia > Oegoconia quadripuncta. The sequence goes on along the minus strand of OX438741.1, from coordinate 8,765,271 downwards.
ACGGAAGGCCTATATCCCTGCAGTGGGATGTTTACAGGCTAAGGATGATGATATACTACTGCCGTGAATTTTTTCACGTATTCAAAGCCGTACTTTTTATTTATACTTTTCCAGCTCAACACAAGATATTCTACTTTGACGTAGAGACTACTTTGCGTTCAGACGGTCACATTTTTACGCTCCTTAGCTTTAACATTCTTACCAGAATCATAGACCCACCCCACTAGTACTTTAAGCTTCTGAGCCATACCGCAGACAGACGGACACGGCGAAACTATATCATGTTGACCACGGAACCCTAAAAAGGTGCAAACAAGAAATCCATTGAATGTTAAGTATCTGTTGTATTGCATTAATTACATCAATCGAATTAATTTGACAATAAATACGGGTCATATTTAATCATATTTAGATTAGATAGGTAGCGTAGTTGTTGTCTATAGACATTTCTGTAAACATTACATAAAGGACAATCTAGCTTGGCCAGATAGATGCGAGATAACGACACGGCTGGCTATTTCTTATGGATTACCAATGTTCACTTTGAAGGTAAAGTAAAACGAGCTCATGCCTCGTTGGTTATTCTAAGATTGTCGGCAACGCGAGGGTAAAAGAATTAAAATAAAAAACATTTAAATATTTTTGAAGTATATTTTATAAAAGGAACATAAAAAAGTTATACATTAAAAATATTTTAAAACAAGCTTTAATGATCTATGAGGATTATCACAATTATTATTCTAGCTAGTCTAACCTCTAAGCCTCTGGCTGCAGTATCAGGTCAACGCGAACATCTTAACTTTGCTTAACTATCAAAACTAACCGTGTATGCAAAATTTAGTATCCGTGCTAACCGTTAAGGAGTTTCCTTCACGAGGAGACGATCCTGGCCACAGCATCAGTACATATCTATCATATAAACGTATTGTCATCAGAACTGAACGAGTATGAAAAATTTCAGCTCCTTAGGTAACCAGGAAATGGTTCTAATTTCAATTATAAATTTTGAAACGGATAAGTTAAATAAAAGCTTGTAAATACAGACTACGTAATAATAATATCAGAAAATATACTAAATGGGAGAGTCTTGCAGAGAGCTTAATATTTTTAGGGTAAACACATTTGCTCAACCGAACACGTCTAGAGCGTTATATCATTATCATTTCTAAGATTCACATCACCAATAACGTTTATAGGTTATAATAACCTTATTTGAAATGGCCAAATTATAGTACTTGAGACAGATTCATTCGTTCGAGACTCGCAATTCTTCAAAGGTCTGGGTAGAAACATGACAATCGCAGCTTAATCATGCGATAAAGTCAGTATCATCACTTTCAATGGCGTCGCCACCACAAGAACATGTCCATTTTCAATTTCAACTGCATCAACATCAGTTATATAATGAGGAAAGTCTGGCCCAATGATATCCCAAATTTCATATTCCTTCACTGGGTTCTTGAGTGAATCGTTGAAGTTGTTTGTATAATATATTTCGAGATGACCACACGTGGTGCCAACAATCAATAGATTACTGTATAAACGAACTACGTTAACACGAGATCTATACTTCAAAATATCGTTCAATAAACCTCTATGAGACTTGGCGTAGATAAGAAAATTTCTGAAATGACGTAAATTATTGAAAAACTTGAAGTCTTTCAATTTGAACAAATGTTGGGCATCACGTCTGACGTCATAATGTGTTAGTACAAATTGCCGATTCTTTAAAGTATAAATGGTATATTCACTTGTCAATACATCAAAATTATTATCAACACAGCGTATAGCCCACACGTCTCCGAAGATCTTGCCTACCAATCTGCTTTTATAATCATTGCTTTTACAGATGCAAATTTCTGAGCAGTCAATATTTGATCTTAGATAAATCACGTCGTTATTGTTAATTACAAAATTTGTCACATTATCAATTTCGACCGCCCTTTTATATATCGGACGCTTTTCATCTTTTGGTACAATCACCAAAGGTTCATTTCGTTTAGCTTCATGATCATTTGCGTCGTACGAGTATACTAATATATTATCATTTTCATTGCATTGTGTATAGTTTTCAGCAGTAGTAATTACATCAGTTGATTTCAATGTGTCCAGATCATAAGACTCTATCGAGCCGTATCGGTGGACTGTGATAGTACTGTTACTAACACGTGCCTTGTTGATGCGTTTAGTGCCGCTAGGTAATTCACGCCATGTCTCCCTCGCAGATGGCAATTTCGCCCAAAGGGAAAGTGATTTGTATATACTACGCAACGACATACCATCACCGCATTTAGATCGGGCTTCTGCAATAGTGTTCCTGTAATCACGTTTGCATAACACTCTCCAAATATCATCACTGTCAGCCACTTCTTTCCACTGTTGGCACACTTTTCTACATTTCATTAAATCTGGTACGTGCAGATTTTTGAAAATATGAATCAACATTTCCGCTGGTAAACGGACCTCTCTTGGCGTTTCTTCCTTGATATCCATTTGGATATACAATAGTAATTAATTGCAAATGATGCGCAAGTTCTCTGATACAACAATTTTCACTCTTTCACGAAAGAGTCCAGTTGAATTTCACACACTAACACTCTCTGGCTTCTCCAACACAACTGAATATTATGAATGTGCAAATAATCTTATCTTTTAGTAGTAGGTAACACAAAACAAAAGCTATGAATTGGGGAAATTCGTTCGTGCAGCATAATCTAATCACTGTGTCTGATATTTTTAAGGTATACATTCAATTGTAGGTATTGTAAGTGACTTAATTATAAGATATATCGGAGGCAATGGTGGCGCAGTCGAATTCGCTAGACGTTTTCCTTTAGCATAGATAAGCTACTTCGGGCGCGGACACTCTTTGGCGACAACGAGAGATAGATGACGACGATATTTAAATATGAGTGTTGTTGTGGTTCGGAGGGCACTATTTAAGTCGATTCCGGATATTTTCAATTGAAAGCCAAGTCTGTGGACTACATACCCATGTCCCCTCCCAGTGAGAGGGGGCTGCGTCCTAAAAGAGGGAAATTTAATAGAAAAAAAATGTTTGTACTAGTAGATTGTACCTAATCTAGCCTCATATTGGGATCATTCGGAAATATTGCCTAATATGGGCAGATGATTCAAACGGATAACTAGGGATGTATTGATACGGACGGGCTGATAAGGAAGATTGAAATTTCACATATTTTTCCTGTTAACTGTTGGGTAATTACCCTGAATTTATATCTATATAACTTGTATAGAAACTTTTTGAGTCGTTCGATTTTGAATGTTACCTAATGTACACATTCAACTTTGTGAATTGGTAGTTTTTGCATGCTCATTCAAGCGGTAATAGTCCAAGAATCACACGCCTGGCCTTTCAGGCCCTTGAAAGAGATGGTGTTTCATAACATTTTTTTTTAATGATTAATGGACCACAATCTCACCTGATGGAAAGTGTCGATGTGGTCGAAGATGAAGTACGCGATTTCGGTAAATGCCAATTGACTTTTGAAGATCCTATAGAATTTGCAGGATCCAGGAAAAACTGACGCCGGTAAGGGGTAAGATCCATTTTTAAAAAGGATACATTCTATAACTTCCGATGTTCGACTAACATACACACTACTAAACCGAGAGCTCCGAGAAGGCACGGCTCTTCACCAGGCGACCATCTATCCCATCATGCAAATCAAACGTCAAACTCGAGCACGTGTTGCAAGGAGGTCCGGAAGGTTTTCACTGCATACTGAATTAAAATACATCATCGGATCTCTACCACTGCTGGTTCCTGCGTCACCCTGGAACCTAATGGACTGGCGAGGGTAAGTAAAATCACTGTTATACATAACACTCGTGCGATGGAAGCTGGACCGATCTTTGGTATGGGACGCAAACGTGGATACGCTTGCACCATCCTATCTTCCAACTATATATACAAAAGCTGGTTCTGCTGTCGCCTCAAGCAAGCGGCGCAAATATGCAAGTCTCAGTGGAGAATCACCTACTTTGCCTCGTTTGCTTTCGTTTTGGCCGTAGGAATACGTTCTGATGTATTGATTGAGTGCATCATCGCTTGCTCGGCAATTTGACGGTTTCTCGTTGATGAATGTTATTGAATACCCCAATCCATTAAATTTTATAATTTAGAAGCTGCTGTTTTCATTCTCTTTGGAGAATTATCGGAGCGCCTGACTATCGGAGGGGGTGGCCAATACCATGAGGGGCTTGGGTCAATTTATAGTAAAAAATAATTCAATGAATATGGGAACACAAAGTTTTTTTTTAAATACAAAGCCATAAAATAAAGTTTAAGACCCCCTTTTGGGGCATGGACCCTAACAAACTTGCCGCGTTACCTCGCTTAACAGCTAGACAAAGAAGATGAACGAGTTACGCGCCAGCCCGTAGGTCACACGAGGCCAGAACTAATCTGGTTGAGAGATCGTGGACGAACTTCTGCGTGTCGATGACCACGTGCCCATAGTCTCTCAGCAAGCCCCACAAACTCATGGTTACCGAGTAACGATTAGTATTTGCGGCGCTTCAGTTTGAGCGCTTGTTTTATAAAAGCTTGATAGATCTACATACATTCCTTTTTCTATGTATTTAATTATAATTATAATACTATCAAAGATCTTGAGGATTTAAAAAGAAATGTTTACGTAGGTTATTCTAAAACGGGATCATTCATATAAATAACATTTGCTAATTGGATTGACATTGCTCTGTACCAACTGTAACATACGCAAGACCCCTCGGAGACTTTTCGAATAGAGCTTTTTTTGAAGATAAGAGCATTGAAATTCATTAACTTTGTCAGGCGTGTCTGTTCACCAGCAAACGGAGTCCATTCGACCTGACTCCGACTTTCCGGGATGTATCCGTACCAATCTCCGACCACCTCAATCTTTTGGGCATGGAGTTAACCTCCAACCTAAATTTTGGGCGCTCCATAGAATCGAATGCAAAAACAGCGGCTAAGAAGCTTGGCATTCTCCTTAGGGTCAGGCGATATTTCACACCAAAACAACTTTTGGTGCTTTACCAGGCTCAGGTCCGCTCGTGCATGGAATATTGCTGTCACCTCTGGGATGGTTCAGCCAAGTACCAATTAGCTGCACTCGATTCTGTGGAACGACGTGCCATGAGACTTATAGGTGATAGTTCGATGACTGCTAAATTGCAGAGCCTTGAACACCGTCGCAAAGTCGCCTGTCTCTCAGTTTTTTACAGGATACATTTCGGGGAGTGTGCGTTGGAATTACATAATCTTATTCCACCGTCACCCTTCCATCTTCGGACCACTAGGCGTGGGGAGGGATTCCACCCGTATATAGTTAATATACCGAACATTCGCACTAAGAAGTTCGACACTTCATTCATCATCCGAACAGCCAAGGCATGGAACTCCCTTCCGGCGTCAGTCTTTCCTGAATCCTACAACCTTGGGATCTTCAAGAGCAGAGTGAATAGGCATTTACTGAGATCGCGTGCTTCATCTCCGACCACATCGTCACTTTCCATCAGGTGAGATTGTGGTCAAACGCGTATCCAGTCAATCATAAAAAAAAAAAAAAAAAAAAAAACTTTAATAATAATAAAGGAAAGATAGATAGCACAAATCAGAAAACGTTTAAGACTGAAGCCAATTGTGAACACATGTGGTTGATAGTTCTGTAATCCCACCTTACTCTAATACATACATATCAGACGTAACACAACATTTCCTTTCAAACAATATAAATAGAATTTGCGATAAAAGGAAAACCGCACACACCAGCACTCGAGCACAAAGGGCGATGGAAAAAGAACATCGTCAACACACGAAGGGGACTGTGAAGGTAAACAGAACGAGCAAACGTCAAAGGTTTGAGTGGATAGGGGTGGCTTAGAGGGGTTGCTTGTAGATACCTATAGGTACTTATAATTTCAATTAGACTGAATTTCATTTTATTTATTTTAAGAACACAAAGCATAATATAAACATATTGTTAAAATAATAATTCTTTGACAAAAGTGTCCACAGATTGATTGACAGATGCCCTTTGGTGTAGTGGTTAGAAACTCTGACAGCTATAACAAAAAGGTTGCGGGTTCGAATCCCGCTAGGGCATATATTTGTATGAGGAATACAGACATGTATTCCCGAGTTATGGATGTTTTTCAGTTATATATGAATTTATTTACAAAAAAAAATGTGTAGTTTATCAACCGTCTGGTATCCATAATACAAGCCTAGTTGCTAAGTGTGGAACTAGATGGCGCTATGTGTATGTGCAAAGATATTTATTTATTTACAGATTAAATTTCACAGACACCACCTAAACTGCTACAAGAGTCATGTACATCGAGACGATGATCCTATTTATACTTATGCACGGGCAACCTCAGCTCAGACGATCCAGACTTCTCTAAACACTTGAATTTTTTTAATATAAATGATATTTTATACGACGAATACGACGAAAACGAAACGAATGATACGACGACCGATTGGTGTAGTGAATAGTTTAAGGTTAGCAACCAAGTTTTAGTTTCACATTCAAATTGCAAATGCATTGTATTTATTCCACCCACAATGTCGCAGCCGACTGGCTCACAATGCACGAGCAATACTGCACCAGCCCTCCCACATGCAGGAGCATCCAAACACCACCACCCAAATCGGGCACCACACGACAAATAACAATCGCATCTACACGAGGCATCATCAGAGGTAGCACCGGGCCCACCGCATATTTCTTTCCCGCTCCATCGCATTGTGGCGGAATAACTAAAAGGTATATTTGCAATTATAGTTGCTAAGTTATAATTTTCCGCAAAATAACGCTGATTTGATTGGTCACTGTGTAATTAACAACTGTGAGCGAAATACACTAGAACAAACCCAATAAGAGTAACAACGTCAGTCGGCAGAGGTTGCGTCCACCACTGAGGAGGATGAGTATTCCCAACTGCAATTGACTTACTGATTCAAGAGGACTGACTGGAGATGGATTTGAGAGCCATTGAGAAATGTTATACCAGCGAAGCAAATTGGTCACTTGAGCCCGTTCTCGGCTACTAGTGGACAGCATTTTTAAATCCGGGTCATTCTAAATGCAAGTGGAGCTACCAGAGACTGCAACTCCAACGGGATATGTACTAATGAGGGTAGAAGCGATTGTGAGATCCGATTTATGTTTTACGATTACTTCTCGCCGAATCCAATCGAATTTCACATCTCTCATTGCAAGGCAAACAATTTTTCTTTAAAGCCGTGTGGTTTCCTGCACGTATAAAGAAAAGAACCAACCCGACTGTTCCCATGTGGCTAACGAAATTTACACCAAAGATCATCCTCAGTGTTCTATGTTTCAACGGCAAATGAGCTCACTCCCTGTTAGGTGTGCATTTCTATATAGTTCGAAAAGTGAAATGTGGACTTAATTCTTTAATGCTTGAAACAAGCATTAAAGTTTTAATGTTTTAACAATAACATTTGAAATCGTCATGACATACAATTATCGCTCATTCACTAGGCAGTTTGCCCAGATAAAAACGAGGAAGAAACTCAGGGGTTGCTCTTTTTAAATAAGTATTTATAAGATAGGCAAATTATAATTTGGTTTTCACTCCCTAGCCCTACGACTGGAGTCTTGGGTTTAAGCTATAAATAAGGAGGAAGTGTGTGCAAGTGCGCGTGTGGGGGGGGGGGGGGGTATGTGTATGTATGTATGTATGTTGGGATGTGTGGGCGTGCGTATGTGTGTGGGTTTTATTTGCAGGAAACTTCCTTGTAATTATGTTAATAGATAATTTGATTAATATTGCGCAACGCTTATGTACAGATAATTTTCCAATGTTATTAATCGATGGCAATGACCTAAACATTGTCCTAATTCTAGTATCACTGACTGATAGGACGATTGCACAATAGCATGACTCGCTTATCGTTCCAATCGATAAAAGATTGGGATGCCACCGTTCACACCACAGACTGTCTATACCTAGCTGATTGCGAGAGCCCCCCGTGGAGATCCGCCTCCGGGAACGGGCCTCCCCTTGTTAGAGGGGGGGCAAGGCGGGGGGGGACACCTGGAGCCGCTAACGCGTTCCCAGGTCCTCTCTACTGCCGAGGAAGGTCGCCGCGGGGTTTTAGTGGGTATCCTTCCCAACAGGGAGGGGAGTCCCACATAACGGACTCGCCGTCCCCCAGGCGAGCGGTACGCGTAATGCGTTTCCCCGCGTCAAAAAAAAAAGAAAAAAGACTGCCTATACCCGTAAAGGGTAATGGGAAAACATTTCTTTAAAAAAAATCTATCAAATTAAGAAGTACCTATGAAATTAAGAAAGTGTCTTTATCATTAAAGAGATTGGAATATAGGATGAATGTCATTGAAATTTTATAGATTAATTTTTTCTACCATCTACATTCCTCGACCACGCGTCACAGCGATAAAGTATAGCGACCACGATCAATCAAAATTTGTAATCGCTGGTAGTCTGTCATACTCAAGTGTGGATACATAAAAACAATAAAGTTGTGGGTAATTAACATGTGTTGAAGAAAAGGGAAGATCTTCCACCGGGCTGCTGTATTGCTGTATTGTATTATTGTAATTTAAAGTTAAAAATATTAGTAGTATGGCACAGCTAAGAAAAAAATGAAAGTGTCTTTTATGTACGGTAGCAAAATATATAAAAAAAAACACTCTTTTGCCAGGTTTCACAACAGCCATTGTGTTGGACATTGGAACACAACACAACGACATTGGAACCTTCAAGAAACGAGCCTACACCTTCCTCAAAGGCCGGCAACGCATCTGTGACCCTTTTGGTGTTGCGGGTGTCCATGGGCGGCGGTGATTACTTTCCATCAGGTACTCGTTTGCCGCCCTCTCATATTAAAAAAAAAAAAAAAAGCCACCTATGTGAAAACATTGCACAGGCTTGAGGATTACATTTGAAACCTATGAGAATAAAAATCCTCGAGGTTTCGATTTTGTAAGTATTAGTTTTACATCATATAGTAAAAAATCATCGGACTTCTGTATATTACGCTTTGAGTAAGAGATTACTTATGTGTCATAATTACAGGGTATCCCGGGTTATAAATCTTATTTTTCACCAAAAGTGTATTTTTTAAGTTTATAATATTTGACGACCGATTGGTGTAGTGGATAGTGAACCTATCAGCGGAACCAACGGTTGCGGGCACGAATTCCGCGAGGGGTAAATGTTTGTGTGATGAATACGAACATTTATTCCCGAGTCTTGGATGTTTATATAAATATTTATGTATGTTTATCCGTTATCTAGTATCCATAGCACAAGCTTTGCTTAGTTTGGGACTAGATGATTGGTGTAAGTGATATTTATTTATTTATTTATATTAAAATATATATATATATAATAAAATTAGTATAAAAATATAACGAACTGACTCCCGGTAGCCTTTTGTAGTTAACTATTGGACTTATTATATCATGAGGTATGCAGGGACCGAAAACGAGTTCGTTAAAAGTTAAATAAAGTAATTAAATAAATTCTGTTAAATATATTTAATTCAATTAATGAATAACATTCTTTGAAAATGTCCAACTGACTCGACTTCGGAAAGTTGGTGGGAGATGGCGTCAGCCGACGTCGAGGCAGTTGGTGACCTAGCTGAGAAAGTGTTCGGATGTAAATTAGCAATCGAAGTGAATAAAATACTATTATAACATTGTGTTTCTCTGGCAGCCCCTTCTGAGCTTTTATATTGGAAGCGTTTTGTCAATATGCATTGTCTTGAAAAAACTTCGTTAGCGCGACGTAGAACATCCTACGGTGCGCTTGCCCGTGCGTGGTCTCCACTCGAGAGCTTTAATGCACCACCGGCCATCGTTCTTCGAGTTATGTACCCTGCCCACTGCCACTTCTACTTGCTAATCCGCTGGGCTATGTCAGTGACCTTCGTTCGCCTACGGACTTCTTCATTCCAGATTCGATCACGTATTAAAACGCCGAGCATCGCCCTTTCTATAGCTCGTTATACAGATACATATTAGGCCCTTACCTATGAAATTGGCGTTTTGTATGAAGAATTTCATTAAGACTGTTTTCTCCATACAAACATTTTTGTTTTTTTTTGTGAATGGCAAATACAAATTTGCTAAACTTTGTGTGTATTATCGGATAACATTAAGTTAAAAATAGGCAGTGTTAATTTTTAAAAGTTTCTGCGAATCTAAGAAATAATATGGGAAGCTCATGAAAAGAGCTGTGTTCAAGTTTTTTTTATTAAGTGATTTAGCTCGGACATTAAAAAATATTTCATGTGAAACCTTGAAAATATATTCTATTTTCCAAATAAAAAACAAATTTGGAAATAGCTATAGAATCGTAGGAGTTGGTACATTATGATTAACGAAGAAAAAAATCTCCAATTTCATAGGTAAAGACCTAATATTATATACATAGTAATAGGCAAACCCTACAAAGCCAAAATGATCGGTGTGTCTGTGGGAGTATATCAGTCTCGACTATAATACACATTACAAACACAACGTAGGTACACCTTAGTAGGTAGAGTACTGAAAGGGAATGAAACGATTGCTCAGAAATGATACATCGAACGAATTTCAACTATCCTATTTATTGAAAAGATTATAGGATGCACTGTCATTGAACACTATGGTGGCGCCTCGTAACAAGCGTCGATGTACGCGTACTCGCTGGAGGCCCCCGGGTTGCCGACTGACGGCACGGGCGGCGCCCGCGCCCCGCTCCACATCCCTCTCGATGACGTGGCCGCGGAGAGTCGGCGCAGCCCGAAGGTTCCTCACTCTTACAGTACATATTGTACAATTTGTGGTTATACGAGTAGAGTATTGTTCAGTGGAGCGAGGCAATAGATGATTTTTACATGCCTTTGCTTTCCTTTTTTCCGACTTCTGCTGTTAAACCGTTGTATATGTACATGTTGGTCACAGATAAAATGGAGAACCGGATTGCTGTGACGAAAATCCACTAAGTCATTCAAGGGACAATGTATACGCTTTTATAATAAGGTTCCGGTAGACATTCAAAATTTGCCTTCAAATAAATTTAAAACAACCATTAAACAGAAACTATATGCCAAAGGCTATTATAAAATTTCTGACTATCTGAAATGAAAATGAAAATGAAATGAAATGAAAATCATTTATTCATGTAGGCAATACAATATGCACTTATGAACGTCATTTGTTTTTTAAACTACCACTAGCTCGGAACGCGACCACTACTGAGAAGAGCTAGCGAGAAACTCAGAGGGTTTGTCTCTTTTCAATAAATCATGTACAATCAAGAAAGGTTACAACAATTTTATATATCGTGTAGAGGAGCCGTTTAATCCCATGGATTACTTTCATTAATATAGTCTGAAATTTTGTAATATCCCTTTTTACATAATTTTTGTTTTATAATAAGTTTAAATTTATTAAGCGGAAGATTCCGTATATCCATGGGAACCTTGTTGATCTGGATGATAAGAATGCGTGGACATGAACCGCTCGGCAATATTCAGTATATTTTATTCTTATTTTTCTTTATCGAATCATAAATTTAACAATTATTCCAAATTGTATTTGTATTGACTTATTTAAAAAAAGCAACCCCTGAGTTTCTTGCTCGTTCTTCTCTGGGGAGACTGCCTAGTGAATGAGCGATAAATGTATGTCATGCATGACGATTTCAAATGTTATTCTCATAACTTACGAAATAAAACATTTTTGATTTGATTTGAAAAAATAAAATATTAAAGGTCTACACTAGTATTGGAGACCAGCGCATTCCTGAAATGCAAGCCACGGCTATGCGGAATCTCAGAATTGTGGAAGGCGCGTCGGAAAAATATATTGCCTTAGGAAGAACTATACATTCTGAAATGCTTTTAAAAAGAAATAACAACTACAGGAGTAATGTTACTGGAAATTGTAGACGTAGAGTATACTTGCTATTACTGAGAATGCTATTCTTGCTATTGTTGGCCCTCACTAATTTAATGCGAAAATGAGTATGGTTGTATGTTTGTTTTGTTTTCACGGATAAATTACTGAACGGATTTGTATAGTTTGGCAGAGAGGACAATTTATGGACTGTAGTGAGGCTGTAGTCGTATTTTCTACATGCCAGAGCATTCTATATTAAACTAATTTATACTAAATAAAAAGAAAGGTCCTGAATGTTCACTCATTCTTTCAGCTCAGAAAGCTGAAATTGCGTGCAGATGTTCTCTATACCAATGCAAAATTAATGTATTGCCTTTTTGTACAATAAAGCGTTTACAAACAAACAAACAAACAAAACATTTTATTTCGTATCGAACTAATATTATAAATGCGAAAGTTTGGATGTTTGTTTGTTGCTCAATTACGGCGAAACGGATGAACGGATTTGGATGAAATTTGGTATATAGGTAGAATATAGCCTGGATTAAAACATAGGATACTTTTTATCTCGATAAAGTGAGGAGTAGTAGAGTAGTCACTACTACTCTACTACTCCTCACACTTACTCACTAGTAAATAAACAAATTTCCGCGATAAAGTTAGTCCACGCAGAAGGCGAAGCCGCGGGCGGGAAGCTAGTAAGTTATAAAAATAACATCTGAAAACGTCATAATATATAATTGCCGCTCAGTCACAACATCGACATTCACAAAAGGAGAATGATCAAGAAAGTCAGGTGTTGCTCTTTTTAAACCCCGATGCAAGAAGAGGGTGACCGCTATGTGTGTCTGTCTGTGGCACCATGATTCTTGAACGGGTGAACAGTTTGGATGCGGTTTGTTTTGAAAGCAAGTGCGTTGTTATTCTCAGACATGTTTTATCACAATCGGTTCAGCGGTTTTGTTTAAATTGTTCGTTGTGTAAAAAGAGTGAAATATTTGAAAAAAAATCGATATCTCCGAAGCTAAGGACTATAGAAAAACAATTATTGCTATGTAGACTCCATTATCCCAATGAAAAATGCGAAATAAAGGTAATTTTTTTTGGCTAGACCGATTATGATAAAATGTTCCATGAGAATGTCGTCGCGGGCAACAGTTAGTGATAGAAATATAATAACACATGTTGCAGTTTGTCTCATAATTATTTAAAAAAAAAGAAATGCTTAAAATAAGACGGTTTAATGTCGATAATTTTATAAAAAAATGCAAGGTGGCGCTAGCGGTATTTCAAAACGCGTTTATAGTTGTTTTCCTTTTGCTATTGTTTTACCGTTATTAAAATAAATACCTGTTTCGAAACACTTTAAATCACAGAAATTTATAGCAAAAGCAAATGCTAACCTATGACCGGATGAATATAATGAAAAATGTCAACAATAAACACACAAAATACAAAATAAACCACAAAACTATAACACAACAATAAAATTAAGGAAAATAACACCGGGATCATAATAGTTTTGCACAAAACAGAGTTTGTATGCGATTAAATAGAAGCCAGGCTTGGAGCCAACTGCACCGCTTATCCGCGCTAATCCCTCGTTACTGAGAGCTAGTTTGTGGAGATGGCTCTTAGTTTCCGCGGTTTATTTGCTGACATTTTATTAGTACGTTTTAGGGTTCCGTAGCCAAACGGAAAACATATGGTTAACTTATCCTGATTTCATAACAGTTGTTACGCGATTTTGCATCGATTTTCAAATAGAAATAAAGTTTTGAAACAAAAACGTAAGTACGTGACAGATACTCGTAAAACACTACTTTCGCCCAAATTTCAAAATCATGTCTAATGAATTTATTCTGAAATAATTTTTATTTTAATTTATTCGGGATAACAATAACTTATCCTATTTAAGAAATTGCTACGGATCTGATTTATTGCAATAGTCATTTACAGTTATCTACCACTTAATTAATTTGAGAGCATTATTGCAAAAAAAATTCTAATTATGAACTAATATATGGTAAAGCATTTTCATATATCATCAGCCCGTAAACATGCCACTGCAGGGATATAAGCCTTCCCTCGTATATAAGGGAGTATGGGCCATTGTCCACCACTTTAGTCTGATGCTGGTTGGGGACTTCACTTGCCTTTGAATTTAAATTTCTACGGCTTGCAGGTTTCCTCACGATGTTTCCCTTCGCCGTTCAAGAGCAATCGGATAAATGCACATAAGTAATTAAATTAAATTTAAAAAGTTTCTTGATCGAATATGGTAGGAAAAGTGTTCGTAATCAAGAGTGGCGAAATTATATGAATTCAAATTCACCCGCATATGGTTGACTTGTATTTATTTATATGTATTTATACAATACAGTACAATATGTAATTATTGTAAATTATTTTGCGCAATAAAGAGTATTTGTATTGTATTGTATTGTTGACTGGAAGAAATCCCTCTATGGGATAAGTCCGCCGTTGTACTCAATTTATGTATCAATGTATTGCCTTTTTGTACAATAAAGCGTTTACAAACAAACAAACAAGCATACGCCATCATTATTTGTTTTAGATTACATACCTCCTACTACCCTTTGAAAAATAGTACATAAATGGTTTTGTTCAACTGAAAGCCTCGAACAAAAGCACACTATTTCAAAAGAAACAAACATTTTATTCAGCGCTGTTCAAGTAAGAGCTGTTAGAACCAACACCGGTGACAATGGCCGGCTACTACTCAAACTGGCTGTTGTCCAAGCATAGTTCCATTCTTCACTAACTCAGACACTTCTACCAGAACTTAGTGTAGGTGAAATCCATTATTTGAATTAGTACAGGAAATCGCATAATACGGTTTACGGATCGGAGGTCGCGAGTTCGATCCCCAGCGGAGTACAGCGTAGTACTCGGTTTCGTTGGTGGTTTGGCATTTTAAATGTCCGCCTGGCTAGTTACCACAATCTTATCTAAATCTGCCGCCAAGCAGCAATGTTAATAGCATTGTTGTGTTCCGGTTGTCAGAGATAATATAGCACTTTATAAGTGTATGATTGAGCTTTCGTGTTCCCACGAGAAGACACCGAAATATTCCGTAAGGCACTGGCATTTGCGGAATATGAAAATATGACTAATTTAATAACTAGAGTTATTATTGCAGTCAACACTTGCAGAAATGTCGTCCAAATAAGCTGACAATTGCGTTGGAAAAAACTGGCCAAGTGCGTGTCGGGCTACACACATTTTGGGTTCCGTTTCCACTGCATGTTAAACTACATCATTTATGCACAACGGGTTAGCACTTGACCTCAATCACACCTGATGTTAAGTGAAGATGAGGCCGAAGGTGGTAGCGTACTGACCCGGAAACCTCATCTTATTTGGGGGACTGGCTATCTTATCTCTGACAACCGGAACACAACAATACTATTAACATTGCTGCTTGGCGGCAGATTTAGATAAGATAGTGGTAGCTCGCCAGGCGGACATTTAAAATGCCCTTCCACCAACCAAACCGAGTACTTAAACATGTACCCCGCTGGGGATCGAACCCGCGACCTCCGAATAGTAAACCCAATGTTGTTTACATTGAGCCACGGAGGCGGTCAAAAACTTATTCTTTGTGTCTCTTACCCTTCTCTGTTTTCTCATGATTTGCTGGTTATAATGCTGTAATTGCGTAATAATTGTATAGATACTTTGTCCTTTTCTTCGCTAGAATAATATTATATAACCTAAGGCTAGAGAATACAAAACCTACTTTTAGATTAGCATTTACTATTTGACTTTTATGTAACTTCTGAAACTGTATTTTTTTGTTTTATGCATCCAAGAAATTAAGATCTCAAAAAAAATAATATACAAAGACATATGGTACAACACTTGTGATACTTTGTTAATTGGATGGGGAAGAGACTGGTTACCCACAACACAGGGAATCCTAGTGTGGGGACAAGGGCCATTGCTTATATTGTAACACTGTTTTTGACACAATAAATGATTTTTACATTTATGTGATATGATTTTACATGATATGTTTGCCTTAAATCGGCTGCACACTGTGCTATTATTGAATTCATAAGCGTTATTTTTAAGTCATGGTGTAGCGCCCACTGGCAAAGCTTAAATAAATAAAATAAAAATATGATTTCTACAATAAATATAGAATATGTAAGAACTAGGGGTGACACAGGGGACAAAAATGTTCCATGTTTTTTAATAAAAGTAGTCTCCTGCATGGTAACTGACAATTTCATCTAATTTCGTGAACAAAACTTGGGTACCTATGTTTTCTTCTCTCTCTCTTATATTTAAGAGCTATGATCTTGTCGGTGGGGTCCTTTCCACACTTCTCTATATACCGCCTTTTCTTTGACTTCACGACACGGCATTTATGTTTTCTAACGTGAAAGTAATTGTTACTATTCTAAATCTAAATTTTTCAAGATAAAGTGTATTTACGCCCACAAATAATTTGTAACCGCCTTAACCAAGTTATAAAAGCCTTAGCAGGGCTAGCAAATAAATAGGGAAATGGTTGTTGGGGTCCACCTTCAGTGGATAGCAAAGTCACGAGTCACGTTGTGTTCCAAATACTTATGATCTTCAGATACCCAAACTTTAACCTGTAGGAAAATTTTATATTAAGAAATTATATGAGATCCCTTTAAACAATCCCGGTACGGATGCTACAGCTCTAGAGACCATAATTTGGATATATCGAATGTTTATAGGAATTCCACAAAAACTATAAGATGAAGGTACCGTTATAATCTGGAGCCATGACCAGAATTGCCCCGATGACGGATTGCTGGTTATAGCCAACATGCGGTTCTCAAATTCTAAGCAGGAGTATTCTAGTTATCGTGTTCGAGTCATGGTGTTCGGTTGCTGTAAAGGTGTTATAAGGTCTATAGGCATTATAGTCAACAATTTGTGCTTTATAAATTGGAAAGTGTAAATGTTGAGTTAGTTGAAAAAGATTTTATCCTATCTTTGTTGAGGGATTTATAAGACATTAATCATTTTATGTGTTTAAAACAGTATGAGGAAAGCAGGGGAATTAGATTTCACGGACAAAGATGTGAAACTGTATATCAGGAGGTAGTACCAACAAAAGATACAAAATCATGAAAAAGAAATGGTAAACACACCACACAACGGAGCAAATATATATCACACATGATTAAGAGATTCAGAGGAAAAAAGAAACATAAGAAACTTCAAGAAGGAAGCGGCTTTTTTGATGGCAGAAGGTAAGGCTTATTAAGGGACTCGAGCACGACTCGCCGCATCAAAGGACTCGAATGCTCGGGGACCCGTTAAACTCGATGTTTTTGAGCAATGGAGAGTCCATTGCTCAAAACATGCACAAACGAGTCGAGTCTTCAAATTTGAAAACCCGGTAGATTCGGGAGACTCGAGTGTTTTGCAACTAGGTAGAGTAGATATCATCAAAACGCTTAGCACTTACACCGCCGATAAGTGTGTAGTCAATAAAGTATATTTTCCTTTGTTTTGTAGCAACATTCACTTTACTTATCCGAGCTTTTCCGCAGCGGCAAGACAGGCGAAACATTACCGATCGCAAGGGGATTTCACACGACGTTGGTAAAATTTATTATTTTTCGATTATTCATAGAAGTTCTTCAGGTTTTCTACAGGAAACAGTTGATCTTTCATGTGTGTTAATCATCAGACGTAAATTGAACCGAAAGTGAGTAGCATATTTTATCTTTCAGGAAAATAGAGTGGATGTCTTTTATTGCAATGTGGGGACCTAGGACGAGTAATAAATGAAATTCACAACTCGGTGTCACGCGTATATAATGCTTCCAAATCAATAATGCAATCACTTAATATGTTATGGTTAATATGTATACTAATCATACATATTAACCAGTTAAAATAAGAAGGGTCAAGGTGTGTCATTCACATACTACAGTATGTAACACAACCACGGTTGTAATGCGGTTGTATATTTTTTTTCATTAACATATTTTATATTGTTTGAATCAAGGAAATTGCTATTTCGCAATGCCAAAGAACTCCTCATTATTTTTCAGTATCTCCTTTGCGACAATCCTTGTATATTACCTGGCTTTAAACTATCTTATCACATACTTTCAATACCAAATAATGCATACTGGAAGACATACCCAAGACAGACATGAGAAAATTTATTATTAAACCGACCGGGAATGACTTCAAACCTGCAACCGTAACATGTAAAAATTTTTGCAATCGATCGCTAAATTTGGTACCAAATAAGAACCCTAGAATTACAACGGCTGGTGCAGTAAAAGTACGTAATCATTCGGCTGCCGGTCGTTTAATAGTCCCATCAGGGCAAACGCAAAAAGCCATGTTAGAAAGTTTGTACACAGCACTCAGCGGAAAAGTTACATCTAAAGCTACACAAAGAACTGTAAGAGCTTTGCAATCAAACTCAGCCGTTGAGAATCTATTTAATATTCTGGTTCTACAGCACCCTTTGTAACTCCTGTGATTGTTGATTCTGTCAACAAACAGTGGTAGGTACTCTGCACACCGCCTACGTGACTCTATTGCCACCTCAGGCCCTGGATTGATCAAAAGAATAGTCAAAGGTGTTAATACCATTTATTTTCCACACACACACACACACATAAATAAATATAAATAATTAGCCAATTAGCCATAAGGCCTTGTGAAACAAGTGAAGACCTACTCTTGATACACCACGCACACCGTCAGAACAGAGTAGCAAAGGGCTACCCGCGAAAGTGCCAATATAGTAAAATTATGTCGAGGGTCTCCCTATAATGACTGATAAAAGCTTTGCGTCTCATTTACTCGCATAAAGCATGAACGTGACAGCTAATTTCTATCTCGTGTCGCTCTAGAAGACTACGTATCATGCTAGATAGGCTGGTGGTTATAGGAACGGTACTAGGGCCGACGCCGGACATGAAAAAAAAATGGCCCATATTGAGTCCGGCTCACACAATTAAGGTTCCATTCGAACCAATACTATAGTTAGTAGTCTGTACGATCTAGCAATCGTACATTTAATACAAACGCATCAATTTGACACGCGGTCATTTTCCCTTTATGCAATTTAAGTCAGTTCACATCAAAACGCCCTTAGGGTCGCACCGCGGCACGTGGACTCATTATCATTAGCATTCTATGAGTTTATTTGTTAATTGGTGATTAAATCAATATATTGGACAGCAGACTATCAATTATATCCCCATTATCTTACTGTATGGCTTAGCACCGTACAAGTCAATAGACGAAAACTAAACCGTTTCTATTTATGTAGCAACAAGGGGTATGCCATAATTACTATACACATGCATTTATTATTAATTAATAAACCTTTTTGATCTATTACTTTTTTCTAATAGTTGGTTGATTTGTGCGCGTCATCAAAACTTAACATAATAACAAATTTCAAATTCCTAGGTTCGATAGTTTTCGTGAAAAACCAACGGTACATGACAGTGGTCTTATTAAGGTTGAGGCATAAGAATAATAAAGAATATTCGTATTATTTATTATTCAGTTTTAACCGCCTCCGTGGCTCAATGTAAACAACACTGAGTTTACGATTCGGAGGTCGCGGGTTCGATCCCCAGCGGGGTACATGTTTAAGTACTCGGTTCGGTTGGTGGTAGGGCATTTTAAAATGTCCGCCTGGCTAACTACCACCATCTTATCTAAATCTGCCGCCAAGCAGAAATGTTAATAGCATTGTTGTGTTCCAGTTGTCAGAGATAAGATAGCCAGTCCCCCAAATGTGTTGGGGTTTCCGGGTTAGTACGCTTCCACCTTCGACCTCATCTTCACTTAACATCAGGCCCGAACTAACATATAATTTCTAATATCGCCTGGAAAAAATATTTAGCAATTTAAGGCCCGTATTAATAAACCATTCTCAAGATTGAGAACAGTCTTGTGACCGGTCTCAAGTAAACGTGTTGATTAATAAACCTAACTTGAGATCGGAAACGCACGTGCTTACTCAAGCAGTACTCAGTTGAGTGGTGCGCGTATTAATAAACGAAACTCAAGATCATTCATTCGCCGGTGAGGCGATTACTTGAGAAGTGATCTCAGCTGAGTAGACCTCAAGATTGGTTTATAAATTAGCACGGAGCTTGAGATACCGTCAATTTCTTAAGACGCCTCTCGGGTGATACAGTCTCAAGACTTGTATTGAGATTGGTTTATTAATACAGGCCTAAGATAACAATAACTGGAGCCCATCCCAGTAACTTCTAATTCTAATCTATTTGTACTTAAATACGGTAAGGATACTGTTACGTATAGATTAATTATATATCCCTCATCAGCATTGATCCATCACCTCTACCAACAGTCGACTGCATACGTGAAGCGTAACTTCATTCTTATTACCTGACGATAAGATTGTGAATAGAACTAAATGTTACGTTGACTGTATACCCCTACAGCACCTACTGTAGCGTCATGTGTTAGCCAAAGTCGGTCAGGTTACTTGTTAAAATGTAACTGGATGATGGCATATAAAGTGAAGCGAATAGAGCATAGAGCAAGCAAAGAGTATCGCGCTCGCTATAGAGATGCAATCACTTAACACTAGTCGTGTCGTATTCTTAATTAATTTGATTGGCGCGTGGTATGTAACAAAGTGTTTTTGATTTTCAAATTGTTATTTTTAACACAATATATGTTAATATATTAGTTTGTGCTTACAAAGCTATGCATTGTCGTTGCAAAATCTAATGAAATTATTTTACTTAGTGCCTTAAGCATTTACTTTATTTTCTTGCTCTTTTGCCTCACGACGTAACAGATTTGTTAAGGGGTATTTCCCGCACTGTATTCCATACAAACTTTCAAGTCCTAATTTTTTGAAACGAGTAACCCGATTCTAATGAAACTTTATAGGCAACACGTACGTATAGATCTAAAAAGTTAGTAGAGAACATTTTCGAAAAAGATAGTTGAAACTAAATTAGAGCGATTTAAAATTTTCCATAGTAACATTAAATGGCTCGGTGGCTCAGCGGTTAAGACGCTGTCTCCCAATTTGGGAGATCCGGGTTCCATTCCCAGGCAGGCCAGGTACCAATGAGTTTTTAAATTTAATTTAATTACGAATGTGCATTTATCAGACTGTTCTTAAAACGGTGAAGGAGAATATCGTGAGGAAACCTGCATGCCTGAGACATAAAAATTCAAAGGCATGTGAAATCCCCAACCCGCATTGCGCCAGCGAGGTGAACTATGACCCATTCTCGCTCACTATACGAGGGAAGGCCTATATCACTGCAGTGGAATGTTAACGGGCTGATGATGATGATGACATTAAATGCAATGTATTCTTTTAAATTCGATATTTTGAAAATGTTTACTATACCTTTTTAGATCTATGTATCCTGCTTATACGTATAGTTTCATTGGAATCGATTCATTCATTTCGGAAAATTTGAACTTGAAAGTTTGTGTAATACCGTGTGGGATAAACCCTCTTAATACTATGTTATGTACTCAAATAAAGCATGCTAAAAAGCACGAATAAGCTTGAGTTCTGCAAACTCGTTAAAAGTTATATGCATACAGATATTTAAGTAGGTACCAAACTGGTGCTTCGTAGTGCCTATCTGACATGTTACAAATTCTCATTTGATTTGTACTTTAAGAACGACTGCACTGCGGCGTCCTGTAATACGATCCCGGTACGGTAGCGGGTACGATCAATGGTACCACTGAGGTACGATTACGGTACTTTGAACGCATCATGACCTAGGTACCGTGAACGTACGAGTATCACAAGACAGTAATTCAGTCGTACCTTAAACCGACCATCGTAATTCAAATCGTGGTAATAAAGACGGTCTGTAATACTTTCGAAATTCTGCTCCTGTGCAATAAATTGGGAATACATTTTGACACGCAGATTATTTGTAATATCGCCTCTACAGACGTACGCGAACGTTTTATTCTCTATGGAGCACAATATGGCATTATAAGGAAAAATAATTTAATAGGGACGGTCCCACAGCAGGCGGTCATACGTTCTTTGTAATGGACTCAACTATACAACATGTAAAAATAGAAACATACTTTGTTCAGAATCAATAACCAACTCCATTTCAACAATGTATCTTTAATATTTATTTATATATCTTTATTACACAGATACATATACGTAGTTATAGGTTAACCCCACGAAACCAAATTGATCGGTCAAATACACACGTGAGCTCAAAGAAGTTGAAACGTGGAAGTCTAATGTTTTTGGTGTAAAGTCCCCATCCAGGTTTATCGCGGCCAGCCTTCTATTCCGCCAACCAGAGATAAGGGGCTAGTTTTTTATTTGTGAATTTTTTTATAATAAATTGTATAATTATTGTTTATACATATTGTATAAATGTTAATAAATTATTATTATATAATAAATAAATAATAAATATTTCGGACACTTACACCAATCATCTAGTCCCAAACTAAGCAAAGCTTGTGTTATGGATACTAGATAACGGATAAACATTATAATTCCAGGGTTATTATATGTCAGTGAGTAATAACATTCAAAGTCTTTTAAAGCACCAAACTTTATGCCGTTCAGATCCAAGCCTAGTGTACAGGGTGTACGAGCAACATTAAAGATTTTTATCATCGTGCATGTAAAACCGTTATGCAAACACCCATTCGCTGGAAAAGATAAATGTAACGGAAAATATTGCTTGGGACGAGCGTTTATATGGTCCACGGTGAAACCATGGTGATATGAAAAACGTGTTATACTTATAATGTCGTAGGACGATATGGTGAAATCAGCCGAGCATTCACTCACTATGCATAGACAGATAGTTAATTATGTCGAGTTCAGCTTATGTAATAAATTCTGGCGAATGCTGAACACTGGCAATTCCAATCTATAATTTTTATCAAGTGTCTTTTAGTCGATGACCTGTTTGGTATAGTGGTTAGAGACCCTAACCCCTATGTCTAGAGACCGCGGGTTCGAATCCCGTTAGGGGCATATGTTGGTATAATGAATACCGATATGTCCTACTCAAATTAGTGATGGTTACTCATACATGTAGGTATAATAAATATATATTTCTAAAAAAAAAGTATTCGTGAAGTTATCAACCGTCTGGTACCCATACCCATGGTATAGAAATAGATGGTGGTGTGTGTATGCATTGGCAGTACGTTCATATAAGCCCAAAAGCCCGAGGTGCACGTCGTTTTCCTATATTTAAACAGTATAGGAAATCTTTGATTTACACATTCGCACTTGTCAAACTGAAACGTCTAGCTCTATAAAATAAAAACTATAAAACAGTGTCTGGCTTGCCCAATTTTAAAACCTAGGTACCTACGCCACAGTGTAGGCATGTCCAAGGATATTTACATTTAAATCATCCACATCATACAAACTTCGTAATGAAAACCAACTTAATGCATTAAGGTTTGTTACATTTTACTATTATTGTTATTATTATTAGTGCTGTGTGGTTTCGGCACTCGAATAGAATAGAATCAACCCGTCTCTTCCCGTGGGTGTCGTAAAAGGCGACTAAGGGACTTTCCACCAAAAAACTTCTTATAGATTTGCACGTTTCAACGGCGATGGGCTCACCCCCTGTCTCGTGTGCATTTCTGTATATTTGATAAGGTGAACCGTGGATGTTGTTTCAATCATTAAACTTTTAATGTTTGGAACACCCAAACACTATTGTTTGGGATATCTCTGACCACCACATTTGGGATAAAGGTCGTGACGTTATGTATGTATTATCTAACTAATATTGCATATAAATATAGCGACACACACCGACTTTGCACGGATACAATTACTTTCTGTACGTATAATAAGGATTACAAATCTGAATTAAACTTTTCAAATAGATATCGAATATTTTGGGAATATAATTTTTGACAGAAACAAAATGGCTGACGAAATAATACCCTCAAATGAAACTGTCACTTTTTAACACAAACTGCGCTGTAGGAGCGAACGGATCAACTGAAGAGATATCGACGCGTAATATGGGATATTGGATTGCGAGAATGCAATTTTCACTAGGTGGAAAATTGGCTCTCAGTGGCATTGGGGGTTTGGATAGAAGACAGTTCTTCAAAGGTGACTTGAACTTTGAAGAAATTGAATTATAATAAGTAAGACTAGTCCCGTTTTAAACAAAAATATTTATATCGTAAGATAACCCACCACATTACTTGTTTTACCATGAGATGTTGTCAGCCATAATGCCGCCTTTTTTTTATGATTAACTGGGTACGCGTTTGACCACAATCTCACCTGATGGAAGGTGGTGATGTGGTCGAAGATGAATTACACGAACCCAGTAAATGCCTATACACTCGGCTTTTGAATATCCTAATTTATAATTCCTTTTAATGGTGTACCTATTTCGTTATTTATACATTAAGAAACGGCGAAGCCCAGAGTCCCTCGTTTTATGCTTTATATAAACCTGTAAAAATCTACAAATAATGCGTACTCTGAATAATAATTAACACTTAATAAAAGCCAATCCCATCTCCCGGCTATAAACACAGGGCTGAGCCGTTTTTCATTAATTCTAGAATTTAAAACAAGGAAAAAACATCAGTCTGTAGAAGCGCGGACGATCCGCCCGAGAATCGATTTTCATGGGGTGGTGATAGGGGTGCTACTGCTGTGATAACTGTAACCAACATCACTGTTTTTTTAACCCTTGACGAATAACCACGTGTGTTATATAATATTTATTTATATATCCGATAGTTTATATAAATAAATATTTCGGACACTTACATCAATCATCTAGTCCCAAACTAAGCAAAGCTTGTGCTATGGATACTAGATAACGGATAAATATACAATTTTAATACAACGAATTTATATAAACAATACAATACAATACAATACAATACAATACAATACAAATACTCTTTATTGCGCAAAATAATTTATATAAACATCCAAGACTCAGAAATAAATGTTCGTATTCATTACACAAACATTTACACCTCGCGGGATTCGAACCCGCAACCATTGGTTTCGCTGATAGGGTCACTATCCACTACACCAATCGGTCGTCAATAAATAAATATGTTTATCCGTTATTTAGTTTCCTTAACACAAGCTTTGCTTAGTTTGGTGACTAGATGATTAGCGTAAGTGTTCTAAATATTTATTTACTTATTCTCTCGGGAGTTTTCTATAAATTTGTAATTATACGTTTTAGTGTTGACGGAAAATATCGGATATTAGAGGAATCGCAAACAGAGCAAAACAGATTTATCCCTGAATGCATTCATTTTTTTTTATAAAAAACTAGTTTCGCGTTTGACTACAATCTCACCTGACGGAAAGTGACGATGTAGCCGAAGATGTATCACGCGCACCCAGTAACTGCCTATTCACTCTAGACTTGAAGATCCCAAGGTTGTAAGTGTCGGGAAAAACCGACGCGGGCAGTGAGTTTTTGTTTATGTAAGCACAACGGTGCTAAACATTTATTTGTGAAGATGAGGCCGAAGGTGGACACGTTTACCTAGAACCCCTAACTTATCTGGTGGATTGGCTATCTTATTCCTAACAACCTTAACACAACAAACTAGCATATTCATGTAATTGTATATTATACCCATCCATATTAATATTAAAAGCGAAAGTTTGTCCGTCCAGCATTTACGTCTTAACTGCTGAACCGATCCTATTGAAATTTGGCAGAGAGGTAGCCTGGGATCAGGAGAAGGGCTACTTCATCCAGAAAAAGTCGGCTATAAAGTAGTTTTACGCAAGCGAAGCCGCGAGCGGAAAGCTAGCAATTCTATGCACGAAATAATTCACAATCCGATCAACTTACTGTGTGCCGAAGCCGAGGACAGCCTTTAATGAAATTGTTTATGGTATAATAGCCGATAGATGCCTGCAGAGTTCGTTGGATAGAGACGACGATATATACGGGAATAGCATCCAGTGTGTTCGTGAAGCGAATTTCAATTCAACATTTTCATAAAACGAATTTTACATATTAAAATATTTACATCAGAATATTAGGTCCTTACCTATGAAATTGGCGTTTTGTATGAAGAATTTCATTAAGACTGTTTTCTCCATACAAACATTTTTGATGTTTTTTTTTGGGAACGGCAAATCCAAATTTAGCTAAAATTTGTGTGTATTATCGAATAACATTAAGTTAAGTATAGGCAGCGTTAATTTTTAAAAATAACCGCTTTATAAAAGTTTCAGCGAATCTAAGAAATGATTATGGGGAGCACGTGAAAAGAGCTCTGTTCAAATTTTTTTTATTATGTGATTTAGCCCAGAAATTAAAAAATATTTCATGTGAAACCTTGAAATAATATTCCATTTTCCAAATAAAAATGTAATCGCAAAATTTGAAAATCGCAGGAATTGGTACATATGATTAACGACGAAAAAAAAAACTCCAATTTCATAGAAGACCTAATATTACTAGATTTCCGCCCGCTGCTTCGTCTGCGTGGAATAGCTTTATCGCGGATACGTTTAATTTCTTTATCCTGCGGGAACTACTCGCTTTATCGGGATAAAAAATATCCTATATGTTAATCCAGGGTATATTCTACCTATATACCAAATTTCATCCAAATCCGTGTATACGTTTCGCCGTGATAGAGCAACAAACAAACATCCAAAGTTTCGCATTTTTATATTATTTAGATACTACTACTTTGTGGATTTAAAATCATTTAAAGACCAATATGTACGCCTTTACAATAAGCTTCCTAATGAAATTCAAAACTTGCCTTTTTTATGCAAACCGGTTAGTACTTGACCTCAATCACACCTGATGTTAAGTGAAGATGAGGCCGAAGGTGGAAGCGTACTGACCCAGAAACTCCATCCTATTTGGGGGACTGGCTATCTTATCTATATCTACAACCGGAACACAATAATACTATTAACATTGCTGTTTGGCGGTAGATAAGTTGGAGGTAGCTAGCCAGGCGGACATTTAAAATGCTCTACCACAAACGCAACCCCGCTGGGGATCGAACCCGCGACTTCCGCATCGCAAACCCAATGTTGTTTATATTGAGCCACGGAGGCGGTTATTATAAATGGTTACAGGAATCGAATTCGTATTATGTTATCCTAACATTTTACACTTCACAAATGAACATTTAACCCTTGCGTTCCGAAAACTAACCACCGCGTTAATACAAAACTGTGGTAGTCTTGTTTTAGTGGGGAATGGAGTTGGATCGGAAATAGGAGGAAATTCGCATTGCCTGCACTCGGCGTCGATGCCGTGTCGAAGGGGGAGGAAATTAGACTCTCTTTGAAGGAACCTCGTTGGAGTGAACTCACATTTGTAACGAAAAAAAATTAGCTTCTCATAATAAGTTAGGAATTCGGGTCCCGGACGATTTAATAATATAATAATAATAAATATTTCGGACACTTACACCAATCATCTAGTCCCAACCTAAGCACCTTTTGACGACCTGTTCGGTGTAGTGGTTAGAAATTCTGCTGCTATACCAAAAGGTCGCGGGTTCGAATCCCGCTAGGGGCATATGTTTGTATGATGAATAACATGTGTTCCCGAGTGATGGATGTTTTTCATTTTATGTGTATTTGCATGTTTTTTTTTTAAATCCAGTTTTTCCAATGCTACCAATCTGCTCAAATTTCCGGTACCTACGTTCATTACTTCAGAACGACGGCAATATTGACCAGGACGTGAGGAACAGAATAAATGCAGGATGGATGAAATGGCGACAGGTTTCTGGGACTACATGTGACCCACAGATGCCCCTGAAACACAAGGGGAAAATTTACAAAACCATCATAAGCCCTGTCACCATGTATGGATCTGAATGTTGGGCAATGAAAGAAACTGATGAAAGTAGAATGCATGTGGCAGAGATGAGAATGCTAAGATGGATGTGTGGTGTGACTAGAATGGATAAGATCAGGAATGAGTATATCAGAGGAAGTCTAAAAGTGGCGCCAATAACAGAAAAGCTGAGGAGTAATACGTTAGCATGGTTTGGGCACATTATGAGGAGGGATGAAAGACACGTAACAAGACGAGTGTTAAGTATGAATGTGGAGGGATACAGAGGTAGAGGAAGACCAAAGAAGGTGTGGGTAGACCGCGTAAGGAATGATATGTGTGTGAAAGGGGTGAGTACGGAGATGACGGCTGATAGATGAGAGTGGAAGAGGATGACATGTTGTACCGATCCCACCTAGAGTGGGATAAGGGCAGGAAAATGAAAAATGTGTATTTGTATATTTGTAGTTCATCAACCATCTGGTATCTATAATACAAGCCTAGTTGCTTAGTGTGGAACTAGATGGCGCTGTGTGTATGTGCAAAGATATTTATTTATTTTATTTATAAGCAAAGCTTGTGCTATTGATACTAGATATCGGATAAACATACATAAGTATTTATATAAATATCCATGACTTGGGAATAGATGTTCGTATTCATCATACAAACATTTACCCCTCGCGGGATTCGAACCCGCAACCGTTGGTGTCGCTGATAGGTTCACTATCCACTACACCAATCGGTCGTAATAAATATAGCTAGACTGGACATACTACACAGAGCGTCATCTACTGCCACATTAAGAAACTAGGCTTGTATTATGGAAGCCAGCGTGGTTATGACCACACGCGATATAGTTTATCACGCGTTATATCGCGCGCAACTGTCAAAATTGCTGTAAGACCGTTATGTTGCTCATTTTGACAGATAACCGCAATAAAAGACGTTTTTTTTTATGCACAACGGGTTGGTGCTTGACCTCAATCACACCTGATGTTAAGTGAAGATGAGGTCGAAGGTGGAAGCGTACTGACCCAGAAACCCCAACACATTTGGGTGACTGGCTATCTTATCTCTGACAACCGGAACACAACAATGCTATTTATTAATATTGCAGCTTGGCGGCAGATTTAGATTTTTTTTAGGCAGACATTTCAAAAGCCCTACCACCAACCAAACCGAGTACTTAAACATGTACCCCGCTGTGGATCGAACCCGCGACCTCGGAATCGTAAACCCAATGTTGTTTACATTGAGCTACGGAGGCGGTAAAGGACGTGATTTACTATATCGCAAGTTGTCGTGCTACCGCTGCTGATGGTTAATATACTACACAAATACATTTTCATTTATAACACGTGTCCGTATATATCATAGAAAAAAAAATATTTGCGCTAGTAAAAATGTTAATTATTTAGCTACGTAGTATGTAATATTAAACTTGAAAGAGCCCAGAGGGCCATCCTTAAAGTTAGCAATTTCCGACCTTTCCAATATCGAACTGCCCAAATCCTGGCCGAGTTTGATGCTCTATCTGTGCGACAATTGTTCATTTTACAAATAATTGTCAAAAAGCACTCGACAATAACATATGACCCCTCTTCCCTTTCCACACGTAGACTAGCACATTTAGTCTGTCCTAGCGAATCTTTCCGCTTTGCTCACTCGCAGCGATTTTTCTGTTTTCTCGGAGCGTACCTATATAATAAAATAAACCAACATCTGAATATCTACTCATTGAACCAAATGGAATGTAAGAAACTCACATCCAACTGGCTAAAACGCAAAACATACGATGAAACAGAAAAGTTGCTGACAGTAGTAGCTTAGGTCCTAATTGTAAGATAATCACGCATTCTGAGTAAGTGAGTAGATAGGTAAATGTAAAGTAAGGTTATTTAAGAGTAAATAGGAAATGTTTTATTGTTTATTTAATTTAAATGTAAGTATAGGTCTCATTATTTTTGTTTTAGCAATCGTGTTGCCTAAGACACAAGTAAACATTTACTTAGTTTAGGTAACATAATATAGTATTATTTGGACTATGTTACTATAGAATAAGTCATGTATTTAGGTTAATTTTTATACTGAAATAAATTTTATCTTATCTTATTTATCATATTTGGTTATATTTTATGATACTGCACAAAATGATTGAATTTACGCCAAAGATGAAGTTCTCGATATACATTCCTCTAATTGACTGCCGGAAACATAGCTCATCCACATTTTCAATTCCCCTATAGACATAAATCGTACTAGTCCGAAGAACTAACGTTCGAACAATGTAAATTCATTTCCAGCCCGTGGATCTGTTTGTTTTAAAACTTTGCCCATAGTGTATAAATATCTAGCAGTAACGTTGCATTATCTGTAACAAGATAAGTTATGCCGCGGCTTTACATCGTCGCCTAGAATCCAAAGAGATATTAAACATTCATGAAGGAAATAAATATTTTTTAGCTTCATGTAAATATTCAAAATATACTCTTTAGAAGTGTACATTTTGAATCGGCTTTTTTATACATTACCTGTAGGTTTTTTTTCGTAAATAATGAAATGAATGAAGCTTTCTTTTCTTAAGGTAAAGTAAAATTAACACTTAACAAACTTTAACTCAAAATTTTGAGGGCTTGGCTATCTTTACATTTAAATATCTACTTTATAGTGTCGGTCGACACGACACTAGAACACATTTCTTCATCTTCAAACTTAACATTTACACTTGAAAATAGTCACTTTTCAAGTTATTTAATGTCAAGAAGCTCGATAAATACTTACTTAATTTTACTTAGATATAACTTGACAGTCGGCCAGTTAGTGCCATGCATTTTTATCGCAGAAATAATCGGTTTTATACTGTCTGGTGCCCGTGCTTGACGATATTTACAAATACTATAAGAGAGTTGACATGAAGTTCTCTTACTGCTAATAAGATAATACTCTGGGCATTCGGTTAAGGGTGCAGCGAACTGGTTTGCAGACAGGCTCACGCTTCATTGAGCTGACATTGTTCGCCAGTAACAGGAGTTCGTTAAGTATAACCGAGTGATTTTCATTATTTAATTTATTGTTTATTATACGACTAACCAATTTAAAAGGCGTACACGCATAATTGTGGTAATCGCGGGTAGGTAGGATTTGAATGTGTTTGTAGGATTTTGGGCTAGACCATTTAACAAACCCACCAAAGCGTCAATGCACCGACATCCACAGTGAAGTTAGGCAAGTTCCTGTTGCTCACTTCGTTCGACTGTCTGACCTGTCACCGCATCAGTCGGTTCTGTCTATCGCTACTTTCTAACTTAATCAAAATGACGGGTGAGTTGTAAAATAATTGGCCCGTTTTATTTTTCATTATATATCTTTTACAAATTTTTTATTCTGAATTCGTTTTATTATTTTTCGCGTACCACACATTTGGTCATTCAGCCCGGATATATCCGTTACGAAATCATTCTCGTATTGTTGTGTACTTAATCCAACATACATAATTTTTAGTAAAAACGACAAATTACTATACAATACCAGTATAAATACAACCTTTATTTGTGTAGGTAATCTAATCCGATTTTAGAGTGGATAAGTTTTGGTCCAATAAAATTTGAAACTCCGAGAAGAAGAATCCGATTTAGCTTTGAAATCATTCGCATAATTATATTCTGTATGTCTGTCGTAACAGTGGTATTGAGAAGATTTTCAGCGAAACGAATAGATCCCCGAAAGCAAACTGATCGAAAGTCAAATTTAACTGCAAGCATAGGTAATCTGTGCTGCAGGCAAACAAAGTCTTGCATTAGGCTGTCAGCTTAATACAAAACTGGGGCATAAAAGAAGGTACGAATATTTTTACACTATACCATAATAATCACATTAAGCTGTAAATATAAAATGTTACTTTAAATAACCACCTCCGTGGCTAAACGTAAACAACATTTGGTTTACGTTTCGGAGGTCGCGGGTTCGATCCCCAGCGGGGTACATATTTAGTACTCGGTTTGGTTGGTGGTAGGGCATTTGAAATGTCTGCCTCGCTAGCTACCACCATCTTATCTAAATCTGCCGCCAAACAGCAATGTTAATAGCATTGTTGTGTTCCGGTTGTCAGAGATAAGATAGCCAGTCCCCGAAATAAGATGGGGTTTCCGGGTCAGTACGCTACAACCTTCGGCCTCATCTCCACTTAACATCAGGTGTGATTGAGGTCAAGTGTTAACCCGTTGTGGATAAAAAAAAAATGTAACTGGTTTTTTAATACCGAATAAAAAAAAAGTGTAATTGTTCCGCCAAAACGGTAATCAGCTTATAGTCGAATTATATAATCGTGTTTGAACAATGTGTACTTATGTAGTATATCAACCATCCATGATACAAGCGTAGTTGCTCAGTATGGAACTAGATGACGCTGTGCGTATGTCTGAGTTAAAATTACCTATAATGATAAAGCAAGTATACACGAGTTCACACACGATTTAAAGTCTCACGTGATTTACAAAATCCTTTTCAAAAAAAAAATTAAAGATATTACCCGCATTACATCGTTTGTCGCGCGCAACATGACGTGAAAGTGGGATAGTTGTATATTTCGTCCAAACAAATGAGCAGGACAAATATTATATCGCGCGACATTAACGTTTATCGCGCTTGTCATGCTCCTAGTGCTGTTTTTTTTTTCAAAGCATTTTGTATCACTTTATTACTTTCGCGGTTTCCACTCCAGACGCACTCCGGAGTCCGCAAATAGGCAAACGTAATGTGGGAAGGCCCCCCCGGATAGATGGAGTGACGATCTGCGCAGGACGGCTGGATTCTCACCGGCTTGGCCTCTCGCGTGTGCGACTAGCAATTTTAGCATTCATTGCGTGCACGACATGAGAAGCCAAGCGACGAACATCGTGACGACCGCCAGTGATGTATTTACGGGAGATTATAATGGAAATTATTTACAATTTAACCTTCGGCAACACTTCGTTGGTGTTTGATTTACACAATTTACGGCGAATAATTTCACCTGTCGCCTCGAGCAACATTTAGCTATAACTGTCCTGTGTACAGTCGGCAATCTTTATTTATCTCTATCGTCTAAAAGGAACTGAAATTTATCTATTACATGGTGACATGATAGTTGTGAAGCAATGTATGATATGTTATGTTTAAGTTGGTATGTTTGTCCATCGATCTATGTAAGTATATGAAATCTATCACGTAGTTTGTATCTGAATCCTTAATACAGCACAACATGCGTATTTCAAATGTATTGTCCTTACATCCAAAGGTTGCATGGAAGAGATCGCTTTTAGTGATAAGATCGCCAAATTGTACGTTCTACTCTTATCACCTTCTGTAACTGTATTTTATTTTCTATTGTGCAATAAAGTGTATTGTATTTGTATATAACAAAATCACCAACCAAGACCCTCCAAACAATGTCATAAAAATTAAGCCTGCTACCTTTATTGTGTTACCGACTGTACGTGTACATACAATGTACAACCCTTTGAACTCTTTGAATGCACACCTTGTTTAGTTCGTTGTCTGATGAGCGCGCAGTGGATGGTAAAATTGCTCGTCGGGTCGCATCGCACGAGTTCATGGCAAAGCCGAAGATCGAGTTCTAATGACGCGCTGTAGTAGAATATGTCACACTCCCTATATTGTGATGAATTTATTTTTTAATAGATGGATGGATGATGCGCTTTTACTTAAGATTAAAAAGTTAGGTGCCTGTCTCTGATTGGTGGACAGAGCTGTCAGTCCGCGTCCATTTTGCTTCGCCTACGCACGATCAACTCTGCCGGGACAAAAATCAATGTATATGTGCTGGTTAACTGTCGTTAATAAAGAGCGTTAATATAGTGCCGTGTTTTGGATTAATCTCCGGCCACCCATCACCTACACACAGCAATACATTATTTAAAAGAAGGACCCTTGAGTTTCTTCCTCGTTCTTCTGTGGGGAATGACACACGTTCTGAGACGGCTTCAGCACTAGCAGCACGACAGGCGCGATAAATGTTTATGTCGCGCGAGATAACATTTATCCTACTCATTCTCTTGGACGAATTCTACAACTATCCCGGTCTCACACCTACGTTGGCTGCCACAAACGATCTCATGGTACGGGGGCTGATGTTATTGTAACTTACAAAATAAATATTTTAAGATTTGAACAGAATATTGGATAGCAGGTACCTACATACGTATTTAAAATATGGGGTGACGCCACACGCAACGTTGAATATAAATATATAATTAATAAATAACCATCTTATCTAAATCTGCCGCCAAACAGCAATGTTAATAGCATTGTTGTGTTCCGGTTGTCAGAGATAAGATAGCCAGTCCCCCAAATGTGTTGGGGTTTCCGGATCAATATGTTTTGCACCTTCGACATCTTCTTTACTTAACATCAAGTGTGATTGAGGTCAAATACGAACCCTGCGTGCATAAAAAAAAAACCATCCAAAATGTCGGGTTTTTTACTTTTAAACACTAGTTTTAAAAATTTGGAGATGGACACCCTAGTCGGATAATCTAAAAAGATCCGTATCTAATAAAGAAGCAATAAAATAAATTAAGTAATTTCTGTGACATTCAAATTTTCTTACTCTGTGGCTTATTATACAGATCCGTCCCTCTTATAGGTTGTTGGACTAATACGTACCTGAAAAGAGAAAGAAAAAATCATTAATATCATATTTTCCCATTAATTTAATAACAACCAACAGGTAGATAGATATAGTAGTATATGTGACGACCTGTTTGGTGTAGTGGTTAGAAACTCTGCTACTATACCAAATGGTCGGGGGTTCGAATCCCGCTAAGGGCATATGTTTGTATGATGAATACAGACATGTGTTCTCGAGTTATGGATGTTTTTCATCTATACATGTATTAATTTACAAAAAAAATGTATTTATGTAGTATAGCAACCATCTGGTAGCCACAACAAAAGCATATTGTTGCTTACTGTGGAACTAGATGGCGCCGTGTGTTTGTGCAAAGACATTTATTATTATTTTATAGTATTATATGTCGCCAGCAGATCGTTGAATTAGCCAATTCAATAAATGCATAGACGGATCGTTATATATGGCGGATATTGCCGAAAAATGTAACTTAAATTATATAAGGTGTAAAACAAGCTTACAGTAAAAAATACGAACAGAAAATATGCTTTATTAAATAACACTAATGCGACTAGTAAAGTATCGACAAGGATATACGATTTCGGTAAATTCATCTAACAAATCGGTGAAAAAGAATCAGCTGTTTCATGCTATTATGGCATTGTAGTACAAAAATAAATATTTCAGAATCTTGAACTAAATTATCTAGTCTCAAACTATACTAGATAACGGACAAACATGTATAGACATCCATGACTCGGGAATAAATCACATATCGGGAATAGATCACGTAAACATTTACCCCTGAAGAGATTCAAACCAGCAACTTTGTCACGAAAATTCCAATGCCAATCTGTGTGTGTCGTACGTCTTAAATGCACGCATGTAATAGCTACATATCAACTACCTAGATGTATGAAAGAGCTAACGTTTTATCGCGATTTCAAAGTAAAGCTTGTATTGATGAAACGATCTCAAGATCGAGTTCGAGTTTCATACTCCATAATAAATAATCCAACACGCACGTCAAGTGTGTCAGACTAGTCAGTTTTTAACTTTACCATCGCGTTCGCGTTTACGCAAAAAGTATCTATGAAAAAAATAGTTTTGCAAACTATCCGCTACAGGCGCTGCACATTTCTTCATATAAATCGTCACGTAAAGGTGAACGCGGTAGTAAAGTTAAGTCGAAACAAATCTCGCACTCCGCCCTCAGACTACTAACTTCACCAATCGAAAACGAATAGCGAATGCGACTGCGTCACGAGTGATGAGGTTATTATTGAATAAATAACAAAGGAAACCCATTTACAGATACACAAAAACATCGTCAATGATTTTGTCCATTGCAATTAAACATTAGATAATAACACCATGTCATCCATCGTCTTTTAGGTTACAGTACAACCACTTTTCTGTTAAATTTTATTTCAAATCGAGTGTGAAATACATCACATGTTACCCTCTAATAGACCACCCAACCCTTACTAGCAAACCACCCCTGTTTGTCCACAGTACCCGATGGTAGGGGCACGGAGGGGCGCGTTCATTATTGACATAAATGCACTCTTGCTAATGCATTGCGTCAGGCGTTATTGACTAAAAATAAACTTACCCAGTTTAAGTTTATTTACGTGTGTACAGTACGTCTTCGTGGATTGAGCCTGATTATAAACAAGGTTTTCATATTTAGAAAGTAAGTAATTTGTTCAGATTTAAAATACACCCGTCATTCTGATATCAGGTTGACGGATCACTAACTTTTTGAAATAACTCTAGTTTTATAAAGGCACATTGCTTTAAATTTTACGCACATTCCTCACATTGCTGGAACATTGCTTTCATGCGTATAGAATTACTGTTTTTTGACTTACACTCCTCATTCTGATGTACACGAGGGTTTGAATCCAAACGGGAAACATATTTAGTGCGCGGTTTGGTTGGTGGTAAGACTTTTAAATGTCCGCCTGACCAGCTGACACCATTTTATCTAACTCTGGCGCCAAGCAACACTATTGTGTTCTGGCTGTCAGATGTACGATAGCCAGTCCCCCAAATAAGTTAGGACTGCCGCCTGAGCGTGCTTCCACCTTCAGTCTCATCTTCACTTAACATGTTCAGCTGTGATTGAGGTCAAACAGTAAACGTTGTGCATAAAAGAAAAACTAATGTAGTAAACAGGATACTATTCATCATCATATCAGCCATAAGACGACAGCGACTTTCCGGAATCTTCATTAGGTCGTCCCGTCGTCCGCGCACCTTGTGGATGGACGTCCTACGCTGCGCTTGTCGGTGAGTGATTTCTACTCCAGAACTCCAATGCCCCACCGGACATCAGTATCAAGCTATGTGCCCTGTCCACAACCACTTCAATTATACAGTGGCGTTCAAAAAAGCAGTCACGATTCAACTCTGACGATTAAGATTTTTTGGAAAACGTTTGTATTTAAGGCAACAAAAATTACGATCTATTGTCTTCTTTAGAAATTCAAAGTTATTCGAAAAAAAAATTGTTTGAACTTCGACTATGTCTGCAATTTTGAACACGACTGAACCTAATTCGTAGTTACCGTGACGACCGATTGGTGTAGATGGATAGACCTTCAGCGAAACCAACGGTTGCGGGTTCGAATCCCGCGAAGGGTAAATTTTTGTATGATAAATACGAATATTCCCGAGTCATGGATGTTTTTATAAATATTTATGTATGTTTATGCGTTATCTAGTATCCATAGTACAAGCTTTGCTTAGTTTGGGACTAGTTAGAATGAAGAATCCGGTTTGCGTAACTTCTCGTGCATGACAGTTGACCTACTAGGTACCTTCCTTTACTGTGCACTATGTAATGCATGAAATGCAACAATATATCATGAACATGAAGTGTAATCCTATAAGTAGGTAATATACAGGGTGAATTTGAATTCGTGTAATTCCCATTAACTGGTGACGCCACTCCTGATTACGAGCAACTTTCCCCAAGGAACCATAGTCGAATTCGATAAAAAAATTTGCGATTACCCATACAAATTAAATAATTCTGAAACCAACTTTACTATGGAATTCCAACAATTTTCGGCTTTTAACTCCACTCCTGATTACAAACAACTTTCCACTAGGAACCATAGCTTAATTCAGCGGAATATTGTTGGACTTCCATACTAAACATGGTTTCAGAATGGCTACTTTGTATGGTTAACCGAAATTTTTGTTATCGAATTCGGCGATGGTTCCTTGGAGAAAGTTCTTCGTAATCAGGAGTGGAGTCACCAGTAAACAGGGATTACACGAATACAAATTCACCCTGTATAGTAACCGGGAATCCTTTCAATATTTAAATATTTGTACGATTTTTCGATGATTTTACGTGCGTACGATCGGAGCACCGAAATCGTACGGTACTTACGATTTTTTATGATTACAAATTAATGTGATTTTTCGCATCGCTTTTACAAAGTTTGGTCACAATTTTGTATATAAATAAACCGTAAATGAGTCGTTGCTAGTACAGCAATTGAATTAGAAACAGGGCAAATCGCTGATTTCAAGCCGAACGAAAAATATGGATGATGAAGTCTTTTATGTTCAAATTTTTATTAGTTGATTCTACATAAGTAACGTCACGACATTTATCCCAAATGTGTTCCAAAAAGTGAAAGTTAATGCTTGAAACAACATCCACAACATCAACAAAGTTGATTCAAAGTGATCCACATATCGGGCAATATCTTCAATCCCTTACGAGTGTCAAATTCTTGGATTTCGGTTATGAGTATTGTCAATTTTTGACTAAATGTACGTTTTGGTTTTTTTGCATAATAAAAAAGAATCACTCAATCCAGATGCACATTTTTTTGTTTCTGGCAACTCTTAACTGCGCGATAATTCAATATTTGCATTCTTTTCTCCGTTCACCGAAGTGCTCTACCGCTTCGAGGTAACAAATTCTCTCTACTGTCCCCAACTTGTGTTGTACAACTTGTACACCACTTCAATTAATTACATTACGAAGGGCTGCCCGGTGATAAAATGCAGCATTCGTACACCAGCTTTATAAAAGTCGTATTCCCAAGAAACATTTGGAAAAATAATCGATCCACTTTGAACATATTTGTACAAATTAAAATCACACCACAAATATTTATAGTTAAAAAGGTATGAGCAATTTTTTTAAATATGCTGCATTGAGTGATCCTTAAAAACATATAGGTTTACCCCTTTTGTATATATGTACAATAGCAAAAAAACAAAAATATCGTTTCGAGGTACTTGGAATGGTAATTGGAGTTCGAAAGATAATAGAATCCAGTGAAGTCTTGTGTCCAGAAGTCCAGTGAAGACATTTCAACCTCATCGACAGTCTAAACCTTATAAATCATTTTTACAAAAACAATATTAAAAAGAAACAAATCCTACTCATCTATAACATTAACGTACTTACCTAATGAAAATCACAAATTTTGGCAGAAAACTTCTTTTAGTAGAGCGAAAAGTCCGTATGACTATGCGCAGAGCGACAACAGCGGAAAATTTTTGCCTTTGCCTACAACACAATTGTTGTATTGGATCGTGACCCTGTCAGCGGAACCAACGGTTGCGGGTTCGAACCCCGCAAGGGGTAAATGTTTGTGTGATGAATACAAGCATTTATTCCAGAGTCTTGGATGTTTATATAATTTATGTATGTTTATACGTTATCAATCACAATCATCCATAGTACAAGATTTGCTTAGTGAGGTACTAGATGATTGGTGTAAGTGTCCGAAATATTTATTTTCCTTAATATATTAAAAAAAATTAATTATTTATTCAATGGTCATTCTACATCCCACACAGGCGTGTTATAATTTGGAAAAAAAAGCACATAAGAATTAGCAAAAACATATTGAACACTACAAAACAGTTGTAATTTTTCAAAGAAATGAGTAAATTAAATGTGTACTTAATTTTTTTACCTCTGGCCCCCGAACTAGGGTATCCCTGTATCCCAGGAGTCAGTAACAGACGTCTTACTTTTTGTAATTTATTTTGTACTATTCAGCCTGCAATGGGCACAATTACAGGATAGTTGCAATTTCAGTAGTAATGAATCACAACAAATCAAAATATTTTATTTCATAGGATAAAATTATCACTTGAAAACGTCACTATTAATATTACATTTAAATTTACTGCTCATTCACAAAGCTGACTCCCCAGAGAAGAGCGAGCAAGAAACTCTAGGGTTATAATTATATGAATAATAAGACAGCTATGTCCATGCTTGCTTATCATTCAAATAGTCATTGATTTTATAATAGCCTTTTGCTAATAATTTCTGTTTTATGCTTGCTTTAAATTTTGAATGTCTACTGGAACCTTATTATAAAATCGTATACATTGCCCTTTGAACGATTTACTAACTTTGTGAAGTCGGCTAATATAAATAGATAACTGGTTCTTATTCCTTGTATTAACATTGTGCCTATCACTATTTTTAGCGAATAAGGTTATATTTTTTTGCATATAACAAATTCTCATAAATGTATTGAGAAGTCATTGTTAAGATATTACTTTCCTTAAACTTATCTCGAAGAGACACTCTAGGTCCTAATTTATAAATTGCACGAATAGCACGCTTCATTTGTTAAATCATTCTCCCGAACACATTATTTCTTAGTAGTAAATTTTCCGTTCGCAAATTTCCCCGATCCGTAAAATCCACATTTACTATAATTTATATTTCGTCGTTTGATGACGAACGTGTTTGCTTGCAGGTATCCGTGTGGGTGCGTAGATGTGGGTACCTACGCGTGTGGTGAACATGTATAGTAAGATGGAAGCATTTTGTGTATGTGTGTATGTGCCATGGGTGAGAGTGTGTGTGTGCCATGGGTGTGAGTGTCTGTGCCATGGGTGTGAGTGTGTGTGTGCCATGGGTGTAAGTGTGTGCCTGGCATGGGTGTAAGTGTGTGCCTGGCATGGGTGTGAGTGTGTGTGTGTCATGGGTGTGAGTGTGTGCCTGCCATGGGTGTGAGTGTGTCATGGGTGTGAGTGTGTGTGTGTGTCATGGGTGTGAGTGTGTGTGTGTCATGGTTGTGAGTGTGTGTGTGTCATGTGTGTGAGTGTGTGTGTGTGTCATGGGTGTGAGTGTGTGTGTGTGTCATGGGTGTGAGTGTGTGTGTGCCATGGGTGTGAGTGTATGCAGAGTGAATCTGAAATGTATGGGATTATATGAAACATACCCCATGAATATTTGTTTAATATATGTATAAGAAGAAATCAATCAGTCTAAAATAACCAATAAATAACGGAACACATTAATTTATGTATAGGCAATGATCGGAACTCCATTCACCGAAAACGTATTAAAAGTAAGATATCGGGGAAGGGTTGCTTAGGGTTGCTTCAAACTGGTGAACTAGGGTTGTTCTAGGAAATGTTTGTAAACAAGGAAACTTTTTCTTTAACTACCGACAATTGAGGAAGAGAAGATTTGTACTTGTTAGAAAGTAGGCTAGTACCTTGTAGTTGTTGAACAAAATTAGATAAAACGATGGGTTTAGATAGACGTATGGAGATTAAAATAACGTCAACCCTACCAAGCTCGTGTAGTCATAAAAAGCTTCGCGCAGTAAATATCCTTGGAGGGGACATTAGAGCCCCCACAGGCTGCGATCGAGTCGCGGGAGGAATAAATGTGAAAGGTCATTATTACGTGCAACAGAGGGGTTAACTTTGAGAAATTGGGGTAACAGTTACCCCCGATACAAAATTAGATCAGTTATTGAACTTAGGTTTTTACTAAAAAATTTTGTTTAGATAATAGTCAAGTTGTATTGGATCGGTCCGAAGACTTGACCACACATGTCGAAGTTATTTAATAAATTATGTAATAAAGTACTAAAACCCAACTAAAAAATTATGTGTATCGTCAAGTTGATATCGTGTACGTACTCGTATAATCAGTACTCGGGTATTCCGAACAATCAGTTGTTACTACAGTTTAAAGCAAATATCTAACACGCAAAACAATTTGTCAAATAGCTTTCTGTTAAAGTAAAAAAAAGGCTTATCAAAGTTGATGGTACAGTCAGCTGCAGTTAAAACTATACCTCTAACGCACTATTGTGCTAATAATATCGTGCAAGGCAGAAGAAGCTATGGGTATCAAAATTTCATGCCCTAACAGTACTCATGCAAGCTGCATTACGCACCGGCTTGAATTTATTCATCAACAGCCTTACACATCCCCACTATTGGGGGCACAGTCCCCGTTCACAGGGAGAAGGTATGAACATATATGGATTTCTGTCAGACTAGTGGCCATCTGACAGACAGTCAGTGTTTTTAAGCCGCCTCTGTAGTCCACCGACTTGGTTTAACGACTGCCTTCAATTGAAAACAACCGGGACCGACTATTTAACGTGCCCTCCGAAGCATGGAAACACTCGTATTAAAATGCTACTGATGGTCACCCATCCAAGGACTGATCGCGCCAGATATTGCTTAACTTCGAGAATCGCGAACGAATAGCGAATAGCTGCGCCATGAGTGCACGAGCGAGCTGCAGCTGACTGTACGGACTCCTCGGGATTTAAGTACTACTCGCACTTGGCCAGTTTTTTACAGTAATATGTAAGTCTATGACTGCAGCGCAGTATCTTATAATGCAGGCAATGACCGTCATACATAATTATTCGCCTAGGCATCAATTTGACTGGCGAATTTAACATCTGCCCACGTCATATAGGTTAAAATCAGAACCCTTCTGTCTTCGCCGTCGTTGGGTGATAAAACTTTACCCTCACTTTAACACTCATTCAGCACATTTCAAAGTTATTCAGCTTTGGTCGCAATATTTCTGGAACAAGTTTCTGCTAATTAGTG
This sequence comes from Oegoconia quadripuncta, assembly GCA_949316235.1. Classification (NCBI taxonomy): domain Eukaryota; kingdom Metazoa; phylum Arthropoda; class Insecta; order Lepidoptera; family Autostichidae; genus Oegoconia; species Oegoconia quadripuncta. The sequence goes on along the minus strand of OX438741.1, from coordinate 8,723,050 downwards.
AAGAAGTTACCAGAGTCCATTAACTAAATTAGTGAAGCGACATTGAATCTTTTAAATAGATAGACGGCGACGAAAAAGATTGGTCTGCTCATTTTTTGCCGTCTATTGAACAGGGCGAGTCAAACGAATGGACTCCGGAAAAAAATATATGATGAATATTAAAGATTGCAATCTCTTTTTGAAGTTAAAGCAACAAAAAAAACTATATTCATGACAATTTTGAAATTGACATTCTTGCAGAGATCAGTAAGTTATCCCGCCAGAATGGAATTATGGTTGAAGCGTATACGTCTAATGCTTTTCTTTAAAATACAACAAACAAAATACATATTATTATGTTCTTGTTCTTAATATTGTTCTTCAGAACAACATGAATCCCGCCTTTTACCGCTTTTTCTTTTTATTCGTATACAACCCCAGAGTCACAGATATTTTATTCCAAATTCAAAAAATATTGTATGTATTGAAATTTTATATTTCCTTTCTGGAATTTTGTTGATTCCAAATTCAAAATAACTCTATTTACTGGAGACTTCAAATCACCTTTCTTTTGATGTAAGTATTGAAACCATTTCATATCTATAACCCTCGATGAAAAACGACTGGTGTTGTGTTTGACGGCGTTGTGTGTGTCAAGTCTATGTCCAGACGCATTTTAGTCATGCGTGGTCCGATTTGGTTCTTAGCCATGTTCTATGACAATCGATTTATATCTAGCTGACATAACCATTTGTTTGCTCGGGGGTTTTCTAAATTTTAATTCAAAAAATATTGTATGTAATGAAATTTTATATGCCCTTTCTGGAATTTTGTTGATTCCAAATTCAAAATAACTCTATTTACTGGAGCCTTCAAATCACCTTTCTTTTGCTGTAAGTATTGGAACCATTTCATATCTTTAACCCTCGATGAAAACGACTGGAGTTGTGTTTGGCGGCGTTGTGTGTGTCCAGTCTTTGTACAGACGCATTTTAGTCATGCGTAGTCCGACTTGGTTCTTAGCCATGTTCTATGACAATCGATTTCGCTTTTAACATTGTTGATTTGTTTATCTAGAAGACATAACCTTTCAATTTATAAGTTATTTAATAAGGTAGGTAACTATTTACTACGGGTGCTTCTGAAACATTGATCCTGCTTCCTATTCAACATCTCTTCGCCGTATTACACCGGAATATGCGATAGCTCACGCCTGCCGTGCCAGCAAGATATAATACAAGTAGCTCAGGATACTTGAATACCAAATGTTCCGCATGATATTTTCATATGTCTGAAAACTTCGAGTATAAAGTGCCCATGAACATGACAAACGTGTTAGAAGATTCTGTAAGGAAAATGTAGTGGAAATATGCATAGGGATAATAATGCAAAATGTTGGGGTAGGTAAAGGAATGAAAATGCAGTTTTGATATTTACATATAAAAAAAATAGGTTTTATGAGGATGGTGTCGATTCGGATGGTTTTTTTTTTTATATGAGAGTGCGGCAAACGAGCCTGCGGGTCACCTGATGGAAAACAATCACCGCCGCCCATGGACACCCGCAACGTGTGCATTTTACCTTACATAAATAGTTTCTTGGACGGGTGTTTCCCTATGCCAGTATGATTCGGATATTATTTAAATTTGTTAAATTAGTAATAATAATTTGAGAACAATTAAATTCACTGGCACAATCACACGTAAGTATTGAAATTTTACCAAAAACCTACCTATATGATACCTTCTCGTGTGTGTGTATAGCTTTTTTTGGTTTAGTACTTGCAGTTGTTTTTGAGTTGATGAATGATTAATTCCTTGGTGGCAGCAACCAACCTTCCCGGGGTGGGGTGTGAGGTGTGGGGGGGGGGGGACTGAAAATCAGCAAATCTGTTGAGTCCCTACGTTTTCATCACGTTTGACCTAATTTATTGTCAATTAATTACTTGTTAAATTAACTTTTATTTATTTATATATTTGTAGGATTGAGAAAAAATTGCGTTACATGATTCGTCCAAGATGGCTATCTCGTGGACGATGTACATACCGATGTTTAACCCAAATGGCGTGGCCAGAGATATCCCAAACATTAGCGTTAACATTAATATTATAAGTTTAAAGCTTGAAACAACGTCCATAGTTCATCTTTCGAAATATACAGAAAAGCACACGTGGCAGGGGGTAAACCCAATGGCCCTTGAAATGTGCGAATCTATTGCTGTTTTTTGGTGTATAAAGTCCCATAATTCGCCTTTTACGACACCCACGCGAAGAGACTGGTTGGTTCTATTACGTGCCGAAACCAAACATCATGTGTAATTCTTTTATTTCAAATAAGACTCTCGAGACACGCTAGTTGCGACAGCCGTGCTGCAGGGATTAAAATATCATGTATCCTTGTATGACACTTCAACTATCCTTATGAAATTAAGCCATTCTGATACTCCAGAATGATGTGAATTAAAGACAAATAAACTCACTCTAAGAGGCTGTCAATTGCTCACATGACGAACTAATCTCCCAAAATAATGTTAAGAATAATCACATACAACGTCGGTGTTAACGATTTCAACACGTTGAATCTTTTTTTAACCGAAGGGTGGGATGTTTTCGTAGTGCAGTTAAATTTAACCTATCACAAGTTAAGTGTTCTCGAAAGCGTTTAGTTTATTATTAGTACCGTGTTAGACTGTAAGCAAAGTCAGTCAGTAGCCATATTTGTTACTGAGGCTATAGAACAGTAAGACAAGTAGGATAGTTAAATCACAGCATAACAATTAGGTATTTTTTTAATGAATTCTGCCAATAACAACGTACAGATCGCGGGAAAAGATTTTAGAGAAGAGAAATATTAATTTGGTAACAATTATATTATTCCTACAGATTTCATAGACCAGTCTCGGATTGCTGTCAGTTGTCAGATCGATCTAGAGATGTCAAATTTCACATGACTAAAGTACTGCACGAGTAGCTGTTGTAATAGCTTATATGAATATGTAAGAGGAACACCTTGATTGAGAGAAGCTGCAGTATAAAGGAACGGTCGTTGCCCCCCTTCTAATTTAGATACCCCTCTCACCACACACCCCCGCAAGGTTACCCATCGTAACTCGAGAGTTGATTAGTACAGTTACAATTTAACAAGAACAAGCTTTCAGGCGCTTTTGCTTGTTCCTTTTAGCTGTGGTCAAATGTAATTAGAGTAAGATTAAGTTGTAAGCTGAGTTACCTACTAAACGTACCCCAGAGTATGGGTGAAATCATATCAGAGAATATCATATCTCAATATTTTTGATGTATCAAAGTATTATTAAGATTATGTGATGAAAGATTTCCTATTACTGTCGCGACCAAATCCATCGAGGTTAAATGTCAAGGTCACGTTCTAGTTGAGTTACTGGAATATAGATACACTGTGTCGTAAGTATATAAAATGAAGTTGTAAAATTAATGAGATACAATGTGTTTTGAATAATAATTTAGAAGGGTTTTTGTCTTCATGATGAGTCGCATAAGGGAACAATATTATGAAGATGAGACCATAATATATAATTTTAAAAACAATCTTTATTTCGGACTGGATTCATAATTTCTTTAGTAATTTTCCGGTTGTCAAGTAGCCAGTTCTCCAAATAAGATGGGGTTTCCGGGTCAGTACGCTTCCACCTTCGGCCTCGTCTTCACTTAACATTAGGTGTATTTGAGGTGTGTCCATAAAAGCAAAGATCTATGTCCTGCATATACTTACAAAGTTTCAATAGAATCGGTCCATTCATTTCGAAAAATTTGGACTTTAAAGTTTGAATGGAATGAAGTGTGGAATAAACCCTCATACTCAAGTCCAGATTAATATTTAGGTTAAGTTATAAATATTAAGCTTAATACAGCTTTCGAATCAATAACATACCTACTGTGTATCTTTGTCAATACAAAACTAGCTTTGCTGGACACTATTTTTCTGTGTTCACGAAAAGGTACCTAAAACGTACAAAATAGTACCAAATAAGTACTAAATAACTGTAGACACCTTGAACAGGTATTTCAATCGATGTTCTGAAACGTACTTTTCTCGAGATACCAAATAAATCAGCTCACGCGAAAGAGCAGTTGAAATCAAAACAAACATTTACTACCACCGTTTGATTTGCAAATGGGTATGCGACGGCAGTGACAAACCCCACCGTACGAGATTAAGGCAGACCATACATATTTGATGCCCTTCCGACGTGAGCTCGGTTTAATATTTAATGGCCGGCACAGACAGGTGGCCGAAACAGTTGGCAGACGGTTAAATTTTAATTACTTCGGTAATTGTTTGATGGAAATGGTGATTATGAACGGCTGAAAACGTGAATTGGTTTTGAGCAGTTTCAGCCTACAATTGCCAGTGATGCCAGGTGACAGGATTCTTTTGGGCCAGGAATTTCCACTGTCGAGTAGCAGTGTGAGCTTACTTGCGTAGTGGATCGACTTTTGACTTCATTTCTACACCTTCCTATTTCCTATAATCCTATTAAAATTAGTATCAAACGTTAAATATTTATCCACTCATCTTGGAATATTATCTCATCATCATATCAGCTATAGGTCGTACACTGTTGAACATAAGCTTTCCCCATAGATTTCCAGAGCGAGCGGTTGGAAGTGGCCTGCATCCAGCGACATATTCATCAGGTCGTCCGTTGACCTTGTGAGTGGACGTCCTACGCTGCGCTTGCTGGTGCGTGGTCACCACTCGAGAACTTTAATGCCTTTCCTCTCTCGACTCGCCTTGCCCACTGCCACTTTAGCTTACTTTCCTCTACGGAAATCTTCATTCCTGCATCGATCACGTAATAAAACGCCGAGCTTCGCCCTCTTGTTGCATGACCTTGAGCTTTCTGATTAGGCTCATGGGGAGACACCACGTTGTCAGTATCATAATTCATCAATGGTAACACAAATCGATTTAAGACTTCCATCCACAAGCACTGAGGTATTTTAGATGAGAAGACGTTGTGCAATTTCCCAATATTATTTAGTAGTTTTTTAATTCGTGTTACAATTTATTGCAATTCAGTATTATTATGTACATTTTATGTTTCAATGTACCATTTGAATTAATAATATATTTCAAACACTGCTGAGAGATCATTGACTTTGGCAATGATGCGACGAATATAGATCGCTGTGCAGCGAGTCATTGGAAATTGAACAACTCATAAGTCAGGAGCGACACGACAGTGTCCACTTCTTTTACTACAGGCAAGATGCTTCATTTGTCATCCAGAATGTCCATTACGAGGTCACGCGGACGACTCACCTTATCTAAATCTAACGATAAAACTGCTCGTTGCCGAAGCGAATAATAGAACGAGAGTTTACGAAAGTAGTTTCACTGACCTCATGGTAGCTCATAAGGGAGATATGTCAAGGGGGAGTGAAGCGTGTCGCTTTCAAACTCCCATCTACACACTGTACAGAAAGTGTCGTTATTTACCCCGAGATGGCTTCACAAACACGATTCGCTTTATGCATATTTGGCTAATGTGGCTAAATGTACGCAAAATACACTGCTTTAAAAGCCTATACGAACCCATACTAATTAACAATAACGACATAATTATAGGATGCCTTCCTTTAGGTTCACAGTTTCTCGAAATGTCCAATTTCCAGACACACTCTCGAAAATTGTCTCATATAACCAAAATACGAAAGAATATTCACTTCACTGATGTATCGAACCGGCAATATTGAAAGTATTAGTATTCGAATAGAGCAAACCAGGCTATGATTTGGAAAGGAAATTTTTGTTCCTTGGGAACAGTCTCTTCTCCCGTGGGCGTGTATCAGGCGACTAAGGCCCGTATTAATAAACCAATCTCAATACAAGTCTTGAGGTTGTATCACTAGAGATGCGTCTTAAGAAGTTGACTATCTCAAGCTCCGTGCTAATTTATAAACCAATCTCGAGGTCTACTCAGCTGAGATCACTTCTCTAGCATTCGCCTCAGCGGTGAATGAATGATGGTCTTGAGTTTCGTTTATTAATACGTGAAACTCGGCTCACTTCTCAAGTGAGTACTGCTTGAGAATCCACGTGCGTTTCAGGTCTCAAGTTCGGCTTATTAATCAACACGTTTACTTGAGACCGGTCACAAGACTGTTCTCAATCTTGAGAATGGTTTAATAATACGGGCCTAAGAATGAGCTTAGACCACTGGTAAACAGTAGTCATTGTTGCAACGTCCGAAGTTGCCCGTCTTGGCAGATAGGGTAAAACTTTCCAAGAGAAGGAGTTGACAGAGGACTTGGAGTTGGAGGACGGATGGAAGAGTTTTAAAGTTTGATGACACGACTCAGATGAATATTTAATTTCAATTAGAAGCATGCGAAACTCGGTTTAAAACTCGGCTAAAGACAAACTTCGACGAAGGTACGGTTGCCAAATAAATGGAGGAAACTTCCTAGCTTGTGAAAATATCGCTAAGGTTGCTTTCAAATTAGTTTCTAATACTGAAACGTATTACGTTTAGTTATTATATTGTAGTAAATTATGTCTTTTTTGGGTTAGTCACAGTTTGCAATGAATATTCCTATATAGACTGAAAATATCGCTAAGGTTGAGCCTTCCCTTTAGTTTGCACTAATATACAATGTTGTCGATTCGGATGTACACCAACTAAACTAAAACCAGTTTTGGAGTGGTGCCGTTGCATCGTACTGTTCCAGGGAGAAAGAGACAGTACTACTTTAAAACTGGTTTTAGTTTAGTTGGTGTACATCCGAATCGACACCAATATCTTACTATTTTCCTACAATTTATTTATATTTAAAAGGGAGTTGCATTGAACAGCAAAAATTGGCAAAACCACAGATTTCAGTAAGGTTCCATCCTCATCTCTGGAGTGCGTCATAAGGTCTTAACCATTTATATGGGACCATTCGGGCGGTAAATCTTGCCAATCCCAAATATAATAATTAAAATCCATAAAAATATATATACCAGTGAGTTTTTTTACCGTAAAGAAAAAAATAGGGCATGTTAGGTAAGTGCAATTGAAGCCGTTGGTAGTTTAATTTTTTTTTTAACCATCATCGACGCATGCGCCTCCCGTATGATATGCGACTGGCGGGATTGGTAGGGTTCCTATTATGGCACCTAGCATACTCTGCAGGGAAATTTTAAAAAAGAGTATTTTATAAGAGTAGATTGCAGTACTTCAAGATGTGCTCTCTATAAGCTCGTAGGGACTTAATATGGACATGATGTTTTTATACAAACTTTTTAGAAACCTCATTGACTGTCCCCAGCTGCTAGCACAGTTCAGATTTCGTGCGCCAAACAGAATGCCTCGCAACCCAATCACGCCTCTTTATCCACCAACGCGCAGAACAGTTCTCGGTGCTGGCTCTCCAGTCCCAAGGCTGGGCAGGATTTTGAATGCCAACAGTGACCTTATCGACATTCACTGCGACACTGTGTCTAGGTTTTACAAAACTATTAGTAGAAGCCTCAATACTTAGTTAATATATCATTGTTTAAACGTTAAACATTCCCTCAACAACATACATAATATATTTTTACTTATTTTTTTATTTTAACACTTTATTGTACACTAGACACACAAGAAATGGACATTAACAAACATATAAGAAAAATGTACAAAGGGCGAACTTATCTCTATAAGAGATCTCTTCCAGCAAACCCGTGATATTATATTATATTATTATTATACTCTCTAGTTATTATTTCACTACCTTATCACCGCAACTTGGCACGGAACTGCTCAACCAATCAAAGCTAAATAGAGGTAAATTTAGATTAATAAGTATTTGTTTTACCGTTATTTTATTTTAAAGCTTTTTGCATGATGGGTTCACCTATAAAAGGTTGTACATTTAAATTTAATACCAGCTACATTAATTGTTAAATGGACTATGTACTAGTGTAACAACTGTTGGTGATCCTAAATAAATAAATAAATGTGAAATTTATTTGAAACTCATATTTTCTCCAATTTAATTTAATGATGTAATTATGTGGAATAGGCTACAAACGCGACCGTCAAATTAATGACAACGCATTATTCGATCATGGTTTTGAAAAAATAAACTACCTATGCCTTCTATTTCACTTACTTAATAAGCCCTATATTTCTCATGCAGTATACAGGCGAACATGGAACCTTCTCGCTCTTCGTTTTTATAGATGGAGTGATAGTTCATTTTAGGAGTCGGCCGCACATCAGATATAACACTTTTTACCGCCTGCTCGTTGTAAGAGCTACCGTACGGAAGCTCAGCTTTTACAGGCAGTGCTACGCTTGACGTGCGGTCTACCGTACATAACTGACTCTTATTATTATTACTTACGTTTCCAAATATTGAAATACTCGATATACCGGCTTGCGGTACACCAGGAAGCCGTCGCAGCGTTCCATGGCTGCTTTTCTCAATCCGTGGTAATCCAGTTATATCTTACACAGCACCACCACAAAACACAATTTCTCAAAATCAAATCATCATTTTCGTATAAATGTATTAAAAAGCACTTTATACACTAAATATTAGTACAAAATTAAGGCGTCCGTAACTACAAAAATGGTTACAAAATTCTACTTTTGGTCCTTTAAGGTGATTTCGTTCTATACTTAAGGCTTTTTTATATTTTATAGGTTAAATAGGTATAAATATTTGGTTAAAGAAGCACTTATTTTGACTAAACACTACGGTTTTTAAAGCCTCAGAGGCAATCACAGTTCACTTTGCGATTAAGTTTTATTTTTGGCAATTTCATTTGCAAACTGCTTCCCTGAAATTCATTCATCAGCACTGTTCAGAGAATAGCGTATATTTCCACGAAGATAACGTTTTATTTATAAAGTAGAGGTAGGTATTTCATTATAAAGGTTTCCACCCTAACTCCATTTTTGGCTGGTAATGGAATTGTCAATAACTGCCACCTTTACCCCGTTCTACCAGAGATTCCGGTTTCATGAGAGGCGTCAATAGAACCCGTTAGATTTTACGAAATGTTCCGTTCAAACGTTTAGGAATTGCAATCATGGCTAACCTATAGATCTATGTATGTATGTGTATGTAAATATATGAAATTTATTCACGTAGTTTGTATCTGCATCTACCTATTTCAAATGTACTGTACTTATACCCAAAGGATGCGTGGAAGAGATCGCTTTTAGTGATAAGGTCGCCAATTTGCACATTCTATTCTTACCACTTTACTGAAACTGTATTTTCTTTTCTGTTGTGCAATAAAGTGTATTTGTATTGTATTTGTAGAGTTGTTGTTGTCAAGACCCACGTAGGTTATCTAAGATCAAGATCTTAGATTTAAGGGTAAACCAGTTTTCAGACAAATTATAATCGACATCTAAAAATTATGAGATATTACAATGCATATTTCTGTAACAATTTTGTGTACAATAAAGATATTAAGATATGTATGTTCAACCATATTTTCGACAATTGTTAACCGATTTTGTTAATTGTTTTTTGGTTGATAGGGTTTATCACATTGGTGATACGTCACCGTCATACGGAGTACGTCATCAGATCTTAAGCAAATTGTTGCTTAAGATCTGATGACGTACTCCTAGGTAGACCTTACTAAAGTCGGCGTTTCGTCAAGTTTTAGCGATTCAATTATAGGCGACTAAGCAATTCTAGTTATCTTCTAACTATTGTTTTCATTTATAATAGTATTTATTTACAAAAAAATATTTATGTAGTATATCAACCATCTGGTATCCACAACACAAGCCTATAGTTTCTTTGGCGTTGTGTGTATGTCTAAGGATATTTATTTATTATTTATTGTGGTGAGAGGATTAGTCAGCCTAGTCTAGTTCTTATGAAACCGAGTTACTGGTGTCGATTCGAATGTACACCAACTAAACTAAAACCAGTTACATTACCATTTTCATGTTACATGCCCATTGTAAGCTGAATAAATGTTTTCTTTCTTTCTTTTCTTTCTTTTGGAGTGGTGCCATCGCATCGTACTGTTCCAGAGAGAAAGACACAGTACTACTTTAAAACTAGTTTAGTTGGTGTACATCCGAATCGACACCATTATCGTATCCTTGTGACCTTCCCAGCCCACCCATGCCCAGCTGGGTCGAGTCACCAGGTGTATTGTACAGAAGGGGCGGAACAGCTCAGGCCAGGGTCAAAATAGAACACGGATTACCACACCAACTTATTTATTACATTACAGGATTGAAAGGGTCTTAAAACTAAAAAATTAACTATTGACATGTAGAAAAAAATGATTAAATTTAACAGTGATACTGAGTTGAAACTGGAAATCAATGTGCCAAAAGAATTTGAACTCCAATAACCCAAACCCACCAATGAGTATCAGCTCAAAAGAACGACACCGTTACATCCTTAAACCGAGTAAATTAATAACTTGGCTAAAACCACTGAATTGTGTACATCAATGACATTTAACCGTGAAACCTTGATTGATAACATTGTGGCTCGTCTAGGGGCCGCCATTGTGTTGGTTATCTGTGCCGGAACAAACGCCGGACGTTCGGACGGTGTTACAATCATAAATATTATTTTTTACAGCACTTGATATATCCTGCTGTGACACGCATTAGCTAAAATTGGAATACTAATTTCATATCGTATTAAGTAATTTCGTATTAAGGGTTAATCATCCTTAATACATCATTTTGTACAACAATTATAAATAGGTCTTTTACTGATTTATTTAACAGTCTATTTTATTCTTAAGTATTTAAACTGTTTACCTGTGTGCATGCTGTGTTCACATCCAGTAGGATACATTCAATTAATTATGTCGTAATGTTGGGTAAGACTGAAAATATTTTGAAAAAAATATCGACACACTGGACAAGGATTTTTAAGAAACTCGGTTTAGTTTTTCTTCGACTGCCCCAGAAAAGAGGGTTATGTTTGTCGAATATATGTATCTAGATTTCTATGTTCCCTCCTGTAGCTTAAATGGCAAGATGGATTTTAAAGTGCGAGGTTTAAATACTCGGTTTGGTTGGTGGTAGAGAATTTTAAAATGTCCGCCTGGTACCACCATCTTATCTAAATCTGCCGCCAAGCAATAATGTTAATAGCATTGTTGTGTTCCGGTTATCAGAGATAAGATAGCCAGTCCCCCAAATGTTTCCGGGTCAGTACGCTTCCACTTTCGACCTCATCTTCACTTAACATCAGGTGTGATTGAGGTCAAGTTCGAACCCGTCGTGCATAAAAAAAAAGGTGTCGATTCATTCGTCTTGATCCCCAGTGTCAGAGGATAAATTTTATGGAAAAAACTAAAACATGGCGTCCGCATAAGGCAAAATATGCTGTCGGGTTTGTTGGTTTTTATTGAAGTTATTTAGATTTCATAAATAAAAAAAATTCTTATATCAAAAAATGTAACATACAGTTTAGAACACTTGTGATTGGAATCCCTTTTTTGGTTTAGTGAAAGTTAATTAGAAGTGACTGCTATACCAGAAGGTCGCGGGTTCGAATCCAGCTACGGGCACATGTTTTTATAATACAGCCTAACTGTTTAGTATTTAACTAGATGGCGCTGTGTGTAAGTCAAAGGATATTTATTATTGTTTAAATTCTTATTGCAATGAAAAAAAAATAGCAAAGAAAAGTAACTTAGAGTTCCTTCTGGTGCAAATCATCTCTTGGTAGATATCGCCACGAATATTGTAAAACGCGACTAATAACCTATACTAATAATACAATTATTGATGTGTCTTTGTGTGATGAATCTCAAAAAAGATGATTTCGCGCAACCACAGACCAACATATGTGTAATGCTAAACATGTTCTTTGATAGTGGAAGTTTTGTTCAATTTGGATTCAGAATTTGATAATTATTTTCGTTTCATCTTTAATAATACGTAAAATTCTATTCTTTAGTACATTAATGCTAAGTTAGTGAGTGGCTGTTTCATTTTTATATCTAAATTATATTATCACGAAACGAACGCAAAGGAGAAAAGACGCAAAAGAAACAAAAGCATGTTAGCGCTTCGAAAATTGATCAGCGACTGGTCAAAATTTGAGCAGTCGTGTGTTGTATATCCGAACTATGCGCCGGCGCAGGAAGCAGGTGTCGCGTACGCCACCTGTCACGTTGCGAATACCAAAACCACAAACACCCGTTTAGACTATAACCAGAGATACAACTTTTAACCAGACTGATGCAGTGTCTGTTCGTTCACAATTACTTCTTCTATCTTAGTGGCCTTTTACGATACTCAATGGAAGAAACGGATTCTATTCGCGGACAACCACAGAGCTACTTAGCTACATCCCCACCCAGATCTGGCGCGTTATTCCGAAACTTCATCGATATTGTCATCGATAACGAAGTCCGATGAGAAAACGTCATATTGTCGAGCGAGCAATGCGCCCAACCAATCACACGTCAGAACGTAATCGATGACGATATCGATGGAGTTACACAATAGCTCCGCTGATATAAGTTACCTGCTCGATAGTCTCACTCTTGCCTTCTGTGATTTTACCTACAGATTATCAGATTTTACATATAAATATTTACTACTCATCTCTGATGATCAGTACATACCCGGTACTGACTTTGTTTTTTTTTTGTGTTTGAAAAGGTTAAGTACCAATACTTTAAGTTGGCGGTAAAGCTCTGGAGATAGAGAACGAACCCTATCGATGACGTCAGTTGATTCTTTCAGTTTCGGTTTTTTTTTTTATTGAAGAGGTGGGCAAACGAGCAAGAGGCGCACCTGATGGTAAGTGTCACCGCTGCCCATAACCATCTACAGAAACGGAAGATCCGCAGTGGCGTTGCCGGCCTTTAAGGAAGGAATATGCTCGCATCTTGAAGGTTCCCAGATCGTATCGGTTCGGAAAGACATCCGCTGGGAGCTTATTCCAAAAAGTAACGGTACGTGGAAGGAAATGTCTACTGAACCGCACCGTGGTGGATTTCCAACTGTCTAGGTGGTGTTGGTGGAATTTAAGTTTATGCCTAGTAGTGCGGTTGTACAATTATTGTTGGTCAACCGTTCTGTGTGAACATTTTTATTGTCCACTTATATTATGCAATAATGTGGGTATATTGTGTTAATTGCCGTGGCTATTGTTGTAGGATGGAGGAAAGTTATCTAAGTAATATTGATTTACTGATGTTATGTATGCTGTGTCAAAATAATAGGTTGTTATTGCAAGAACAATGACCTGTCTGAACATGGTATTGGTTAATTGGATATTCATATGAAAGATGGCATCAAATAATAACTGTGGTTAGGTCATTAGTGGTAGTTGGCGTGGGGATGGTACTGGAAATAACCAATTTTGGTTTATCCGGATACTTAAAAAAAATAGTTCTAAATAATTCAATAGGCACAGCCCTTGTCACAATATACGACAACGCAGAAAGATTATTACAATAAAAAAAGAAAGATTGCACAATTTCTAGGATTGTTGGCAAATGCTCGTCTCAGCGTGACTGAAATTGAAAAAAAAACTTATGTATTTCATACCGTCCGTCACTGGCGTATGGTACCACAGAGAAAAAATGTACCACAGATTGTGACATTATCTCTATTTCACTATTTACAATGACAAGAACGTCTGATGAACGCCATCTATCTACAATTTTAGGAACACTTAGTAGAAAATAGCTCATTACTGTTTTCCGCCCACTGCTTCAAACACGAGGGGCGTTTTGACGGGATCTCGGCAAGTGAAGTTGCAATTTTCTTTATAAATCTTTGTGCATTCTGCCACTTTACTGAAAAATGACTTGACCGTGACTAGACTCTGTATACGCCAAGTATACGACGAATTACTTGTTTTGACTGAGACTGACTTATAAACTGAAGAAAGAAAAACATGGCTGTATGGGCTTAGATCCCTTTGCCTTCTCCGAGAGGAGAGTATAAAACGAAAAAAAAACCACAAGGAAAAACGTAATGTAAGAAACTAAAGAAATAAGAGAAATAAGACATGGCTGTTATGGGCTAGATCCCTTTGCCTTCTCCTAAAGGAGAGAATTAAACAAAAAAAAAAAGTAATGTAAGAAAAATTGAAAATGACGTGAAATACAAACAAACACAAATTCGGCTTTTTGGCGGGAACTCGGCGAGTGAAGTAGCATTTTTCTTTATAGGTCTTAAAATTTGTGCATTCTAACTTTTGAAGCTTAATAATGGCAGAATATTGTGCAGCAAACGTTAGTGTTGGTGTACAGGTGAAGGGAAGTGTAAATTAAAGTGCGTAACGGAGCTTTCGGGTTCCCACAAGAAGCCGCCAAAATCTTTTGTAAAGCATTCTGCCACTTTACTGAAGAATGACTTGACCGTGACTAGACTCTGTATACGACGAATTACTTGTTTTGATTGAGACTGACCTATAAACTGAAGAAATAAGATAAATAAAAATTTTCACTCGAAACTGGCAGTAATGTCCCTCGACAATGAGGTTGACTGGTTGCCATCCTCAAAAATAAGAAGAAGAAGAAGAAACACAAATTCGCATTAATAACCGTATGAACCAACACGACTTTAAAATATTATTATAAAAACAGGCATAAAAGGGTTTGCTTTTCCTGTTGCCAACGTGAAGTCTAAATAAAATATGCGGTAGAATCCAGGTCCCGAATGCAATCTAACCGCAAAATGAAGCTTTGAAGTCAGATGCCGTGAGAAAACAAATTTATTCACCTAGCCGTACTATGCATTGCAATGCGGACTGAATGTATGTACAGTTAACCACATTTTAACGATGTAGGCCTACCTCTGAAAAGCTTTACACCGAGGAGCAACTTATGGACCCATGCATGTAAAACAGAACTTAAAACTGACTGGGTTTAGTTTTAAATCACCTTAATGGACAACTTATGTACCTAACTTACATGACAAAGCATGGACTTATTATTTAAACAGGACTGAGTACTCGCCGCTGAAAAACGAGCCGAGCAGGATGTGTAACGTAGAGGCCGTTTGTCTCTGTCTAACAGGGTGACCACAATATATTTGTTACTTGGGACAAATGTTGTAATAAAATATTTGTCAAAAAACTTTGGCGTTTTGACATTTGCCGGCGTGAGCCATTTATTTCGCATTTCTTCATTTTTTGGGAAACTGCAATAATAGTACAACAGTCAGGACCCTAATCAATCACACATATTTGACATATTTCGACTCATTTCAAGAATTCATGGGCATCCTACTTCTTTGATTTACAAAAATATTATTTTTAGCTTACCTGTGGAAAGATATGTTGCAACCACCATAGGATTCACTTGGGCAAGTATAAACGCAACACTTTTTCATCATTTTACTCCTTTTACTTGTTATAATATAACAAATACTTTAAAAAACTTTTAATGCAAAGAAAATTCAAAATCACACCGAACCATCACCGAACATGCTTTTCAGGGTTACCATAAAAATAACAAAATCGAAATAAAAATGTATGTTTTCTGTTTGATTTAAGAATATATGAAAAGAAATTAATGCGAATGTTATTTGTTTATTTATAATTGTTAAAATAACATAAAAATATAAGTGTTTCAATGGAATTTTTGAGTAGCCAAAACTGTTGATCATAATCATTTTTTTGCTGGCAAGATGTAAGAACGAGACACACGGCCTCCGTTATTTCTATCTCTCTCGGCTCGGATTTGCCTTTGTGTATGGTGCATCCAATTTAATAACTTACTGCGTTGACATAGTGATCATTTTCCTAAATGATTCTTTTGATAGTTATCAGTCCTGTTTAAATAATAAGTCCATGTGACAAAGTCACTCCGACTATGCAAGTTTTGCTTGGTTTAACCAAGTTGCCAGTCAGGACTTTGCTCCGTTTCGCACCTGTCCGTCCGTACGTAGCCACCCATGGTATGTTTATTCTCAAGATAAATAATATATAGAAATACAGTTCAGGTCCCACGCTAAAATAGGGGTGTTATAAGATTGAAGTCTATCTGTGTGGCATTGTAGCGCAAAAATGGATGAATAGATTGAAAATGGTTTGTTTATTTTCGAAAGCTGGTGCTTGCAACATTCTTAGCACTGCCATTGTACTCACTCCCGTAGTTAAAAAACCACCTCCCCTTGAATTGTAATCAGTTGTAATCATCATAGAAATAAGCAAATATTTAAAATTTTACATACCATAATTATATCGGGAATAAGAATAATTAAAAATAATAATAAGAATATGACAAAGGGAAGATATATATACATACATAAAGAACAAGAACTCACTGTTTTAGATTTAAGCATAGTCGTAGTCTTTAGAGTATTAAATGTAAAAAGAAACAAGTTAATTTATAAATTATATTTTTGTAAACAAGAGCACGGACCATGTGTCTGTGGAGATTTAAATTACTTTTAATAAAAAAAAAAAAAAACATTCGAAGCCACGTTTGAAACAGTTCAGCCACTGTTCCAGATTTGTTTATTTGATTGACACAGTCATTGTCTCTCGGGGGACTTTCAAAATTTTCAATTTATAGTTATTACTAGCTTTCCGCCAGTGGTTTCGCCTGCATGGAACAACTTTATCGCGGAAATTTGTTAACCCCGCGGAAACCCTTCACTTCAGCGGGATAAAAAATATCCTATGTTTTAATCCAGCGTATATTCTACCTATATACTAAATTCTATCCAAATCCTTTCATCCGGATTACCGTGATTGAGTAACAAACAAACATCCCAACCTAGATTAAGTGTACCAGTATGTTAACCAGGTGATTGACCTCTATCCCTTTCGAATGTTGGAATTAGTAAAAATCAGTAAAATTATAGGGAGTACTTCTTAGTCCAGTAGGTGACAAAGTCAAAAGTATGTTGTATTACTGATCTTCATGTCACTCTACGTATTGACGTATCATTATAGCGCTTTCCAAGTTGACGTAAAGTAAGTAGCTTTACAGCAGTGTTTGTTGACAACGACGTTACGTGCCGCATACAGGGTGCGCCGTAATTCACGTCATGTGAACACAGACATGACATGGGAACTTTAAATATTATTATGTGAACGCTGAAGTCCGGGCTGTTTTATTTGATACTGCTTTTATACCGGATGAGGTTTTTAAAAGATAAGGCATACTCGTACTAGGTAATTGAAATAAAATGTATTGGCAGAGGTAGTTTTTTTTTTCAAAACCATCATATAGTAAAGCTTTGTGTCATTTGACGGTCGGGTTTTGTAGCCTATTCCCCATAATTACATCATTAAATTAAATAAATTTAAAAAGTTGGAGAAAATATGAGCTCCAAATAAATTTCGCAATGATAGGAACCCTAAGAATCCTGCCAGTCGCTTATCAATTTCGGGCCTCAGCGCGCGTCCATGATGGTTTGAAAAAAAAATAAACTACCTATACTTACTTTAGTAACTTATTAGTAATCTGTGCCTATACCCATAACTTCTATTTCAAATATGCCCTATTTTTTCCTTACGGTAAAAAAGATATATTATGGTAGCGAATATTGGAGCAATAGTCTACCGCTTTTTGGCGGGATCTCGGCGAGTGAAGTTGCATGTTTCTTTATAATTCTTATAATTTGTGCATTCTGACTATAATGGCAGGATATTGTGCAGCAAAAGTTGGTGATGGTGTACAAGTGAAGGGAAGTGTAAAGTTCCCACAAGAAGCTGCCAAAATCTTTTGTAAAGCATTCTGCCACTTTAATGAAGAATGACTTGACCGTGACTAGACTGTGTATGCGCCAAGTATTACTTGTTTTGACTGAGACTGACTTATAAACTGAAGAAATAATAGAAATAAGACATGGCAGGGCTTGATCTCTTTGCCTTCTCCGAGGCGAGGAGAGAATAAAATGAAAAAAAAAAGCACTACTATAGCCGCTACTACAAATTTATTATTAGGAAGTTCATTGTGATTAGTGTACGGGAAAGCGATGGGAAGAAAGTTTTTTGTAGAAGGATAGAATACGCATCAGTAATAGAATAAAAATGTTTTCTAGCCAGGCGGACATTTAAAATGCCCTGCCGCCAACTAAACCGAGTATTAAACATGCTGGGGATCGAACCCGCGACCTCCGATTCATAACCCCTATGTTGTTTACATTGAGCCACGGAGGCGGTTAGCACCTAGACTGCATGCGTGTGTTAGTAAAGAATGATTAACACTGAGTATATTTCTTTAAAATTGTGTTTTAAATATAATATGTTACGTAAGTATTTACATTATTTTATATTATATTTGTAAGTAGTTGATATTAAAGTCGCAAAATCAATATGTAAACAAACCCACGGAATGAATGACTGAATGGTGAGGCACTGCGGTAACAAACAGGGTGGGTATATAAATACCAGCCAGCATGGTATCGAGTCAGTCTGGTTGTTACCGCCGTTCCGAACACTATTCCGTAAGTTAAGTACTATTTGATTTACTTATACTGTTTTGTTGTTGTTAGTATTTGATTTGCTTTTTCTTGTACTATATATTTTGCTGGCTTAATTATGTGATACCTAATATTACTTCATTACGGAATTCAGAGATAAATACGTTACGTAAATAATATTCGATTATTTTAGTATGCTTCATTGCTTATTAAATACATACACATGATATTTAAATAAACGAATATTATTATCATTTAGTAATATTCGATTATTTTAGTATGCTTCATTGCTTATATAAATACATACACATGATAATTAAGTAAACGAATATTATTATCATGTAAGGGCCGCCTAATGGTGTTCTATTATTATAATCAAAATTTATAGTAAATCATATAGTTCAATGAAGAGTATTTCTTATTGTATTATGACGTGACGTGTGACGGCACGTTTTGGACAATGCTCAGATCATTGTTTAAATTTCATGTATATCGATTTAGTTACAAAGAGAGTTGATTAAGGATATTGCTTATTATAATGTTGATTCTATGTTCCTTGTTTAAATAACTAGCCGTTAAGGCCTATCAATAAGCCCTTTTATGACGTAGTTACGTCTAAATAAAATTTATTTACACCATATAACTCGTTTTCCTTCAATCAATACTCCATGGTAATATCATTTGATGACTTTGATTAAACAATATCTCCAGTCGCTTATTTTGCTTATTTGGAATCTAAAATTGATATATATATCCAATCCAAATCCTAGCTTTTAGAACCTAGTACCCCCCCCTGACGCTGACACGTGCAGTGAACACTCACCGTAAATCGCGCTACATGAAAGTACGTACAGTCAGCAATGTTAATGTGTGTGCAGCGCAATTAATTTGTCAGCAGGCGCTTGCGCGATTTACGAGCCATTCATACGTGCGAATGCGAGCTTTGTACAGTCAGCGGCGTAAACATCTGAACGCTTGTATGTATCCAATTTAGTCACCTCAATCGTGAGGTACGTCGTTTGAGTTCCTCGTCGCGAAAAAGTTAGAGTTACTCGTATTCAACATTGAACCACCTCATTTATTACCTCAATTCGGTTTTTTTTTTGTTTTAATGGCAATTTGTGCAACTTGGACATTTTCCTGACAAGCGCGACAAACGATGTCATGCTACGGGGGCTGGTGAGGAGACCTAATGAGTGAGTGAGGTGATTAAGTAAGGTCGGTTCACTAACTCGTGCGCGTCACTATTAGGCCCGTATTAATAAATCCATCTCAATAGAAGTCTTGAGGCTGTATCAACCCAGATGCGTCTTAAGCAGTTGACGCTATCTCAAGCTCCGTGCTAATTTATAAACCAATCTTGAGATCTACTCAGCTGAGATCACTTCTCAAGTATTCGCCTACGAATGATAGTCTTGAGTTTCGTTTATTAATACGCGCACCTCTCAAGTGAGTACTGATTGAGTATGCACGTGCTTTACCGGTCTCAAGTTAGGTTTATTAATCAACACGTTTACTTGAGACCGGTCATAAGACTGTTCTCAATCTTGAGAATGGTTTATTAATACGGGCCTTAGAGTAACCACGAGGTCCTCTTTCATCTTCATTTTAAATAGACGACTTATCCATCACTATCTAATTATCGATCTTGTCTTGCAATATTGGGAGTAATTTTTGCCGTTGTCTGTACCCGTAAACAATAGGTCATTGACCGGATGTAAACAAATGAATTGTAAACTTTAATGATACGCTAAACATAAAGCCAGTAGGTAGATAGGCAAGTACTTATATTGAATGTTGGGGAGACAATGGTGTCGATTCGGTTGTACGTAAACTAAAACCAATTTTAAAGTAGGTCTGTCTTTTTCTCTCTGGAACAATATAACGTGACAGCACCAGTCTAAATCTGGTTTTAGTTTAGTTCGTGTGCAACCGAATCGACACCATTAGCTCTAATAACCTACCTATCATCATGGAGCTTGTGATAATGAATATATAAGTATCATTGAATTCTAGTACCACTGAAATAGCTTTGACGTTTTAATTACTTTTCGTAGATAACTAGTAAGTATGATGTCTATAGTTGCAATGCAATCTAATTTGGCCGAGTAACCGCCTACGATGTGATCAGGCCTATACGTAAATATCGAGGAGAGGCTAAAACGTCATTTTGCCCCTGAGTATTAAATAAATCCACGTAAAACGTAAAAACAAGCTATTTCAGTGAAATTAAGGATAAGAATTAAGAATAATTTATTGAATTGTACAAAGGAGTTATACATAAATCAATATATTATATGCTAAATACTACAATCCTACAGTTAACAAAATGAGACGAATTAGGTACCTGTGGGTCTATATGCAGAGCCTGTGACGCAGGAGCCACTACATATTATATGGAGCTGTTCGACTAAAACTTTTCAATAAAAAGAAAAAAAGAGTATAATGCACACAAGTGCGACAAATATATGTATACACAATTCTGTGAGCACATTGACTAAGAAAATGTAGCCTGGAAGAGATCGCTTTTAGTGATAAGGTCGCCAAATTGTACATTCCATTCTTGCAACTTTTCTGAAACTGTATTTTCTTTTCTGTTGTGCAATAAAGTGTATTTGTATTGTATTGTCTAAGACTTAGACATACAAAGCTAAAATCTAGAAATCAGCCCTAGAAACAAACCTCAGCCCTGTATCAACAGAATATTCTCGATACTTCTTTAATCCACATGCATGAGCCACGTCCAACCTGTTCTTAAAAATACCTTGACCTTGGTTGACCCCGTAGAGACCTATGTTCCTTATCAGTAAATGCATTTTTTTATACAATGGTTCTGGTTAACCCCGTCTAGTGGGTATAATGTCTATGCCATAAAAAAACCCGATAAATACCATTTCTCCAACTTCCAACTAATATTATAAATGCAGAAGTTTGTGGCTCAGCTACGGCGAAACAGATGAACGGATTTGGAAGACATTTTCTATACAGGGAGAATATACCCTGGATTAGTACTTACGACTGTTTATTCTGACAAAATGAGTAACCGATTACACATATAAATGAATTCCAAGCGGAGCAGCGGGTAAATACTAGTTATTTATATAGTAATACCCATAGCATGTTATTTGAGAGACTTCCAATTTCGGCAGCGGCAAGCACCGGCAGACTAATCAGAGGCTGCTTTGTACACTGACTATTAATTTGTGCCCAATTTAGTCCGCTTTAATTAGCTCTGCTCAAAACGTCACAGCTGCTAATGAATAGGTACTATAGACATTGTAGTAACCAGTAAAAATATTTAGTTCAAGTTCAAAAACAATCTACAACAAGTGCAGCGACTGAGGTATTTATGCCTTCCGCTATTAGAACGATAATTTTGTAAATTTCAAAATATTTTGCAGCCTCTCAATACCAGCACTAATAGCCATGACAGGCGCGATAAACGTTTATGTCGCGCGAAATAATATTTGTCTTGCTCATTCGCTTGGACGAAATATACTTATTATCCCACTCTCACTCCTAAGTCGGGCGCGACAATCAATGTCATGCTACGGGGGCAGCCGCCTCTAACAATCCTTTCCTTGCCTTGAGTCAGACGAATAAACATTGTCACGCAAACACATCTTTTATGGGGTCATATATAATACTAGCTATCCGCCGGCGGCTTCGCCTGCGTGGAAAGACTTTATCGCGGAATTTTTTTATCCCGCGGGAACTACTCACTTTATTGGAATAAAAAATATCATGTCTTAATCCAGGGTATGTTCTACCTATATACCAAATTTTATCCAAATCCGTTCATCCGTATCGCCGTGACTGAGCAACAAACAAACATCACAACTTGCGTATTTATATATTAGTTAGAAATTAGATGAGATAGATTTCATACGACACACGGCTTACCGTGTACTACTAACTACTTTGGCTACTTATAGCTGTGTGTGGTCCTCTTATACCACTGAATTTATAAAATATTGCTAGAATTTAAGCAACAATGTTTAATGCAATTTAAGTTTAAATTTTTCAGTGAACGATGTCAGGAGTGAATAAGTTCTAAGACTAATATCCGCTCAGGGGCTCTATTTTTTAATTCAAGCGCTCGATTTCTACTAATTTTCGTTCGAGAGTCGCATTTTTGAAACGCTTGACTGCAGCGAGTGGTCATCCACTAACTAGCATCCGCTAGCGCTAGGGGCGGCCTAAAGGATAAATGTCAAATATGTGTCAATGTGTCATTTCAATATTATCAGATGTATTAAAATAATCAATAAATGAATATAGAAAAGTATTTAATGCATTAGAGATATTTATGCAGTGTGGATGTAAACGAATAAAATACCTTTCAAATTATTTTGTCAACGCCGGAGACGAATAATTTAAAAATGTAGATATCAGCGATGTGGATATCGACTGTGACTTAACACACGACGCTGTGAAACACATAATACCCGTCGGTTTTCGTCATGGGTTAAATACATGACTAAAGACTTTTTTTAAGACTTTGGCCTATGAGAAACATAACTGAAGACTTGGCCTTTGGCCTTAAGAGAGACACAATGAGGTTCGAAAAAATAAATAAATAATAAATAAGACGAAAATAGAATAGCAGAAAGAAAATCAATATAGAATACTTGGCTTCTAGCCTGAGAAAAATATACTAGTAAGACTAAAGAAGACTAGGCTGTATGGGTTTGATCCCTTTGCCTTCCAACATTGTTGGAGAATAAACCAAAAAAAAAATGGGTTAAATAATTGAGCTCCAGTGAAGTGAACTGTTTCCCGCGCTCCAAGGTGTGACCAGTCGGGCGGGATGTTTAGTATTTCGGTACTACAGGCACTAAAATGACACTTTAACACTACTTTAATGAACACCAGAGTCAGAAAACTAAAATCTAGCCTTCTGAACGACGCGCACCGCCATTCCATTTTATTACGAATATTATCTATGGAAAAGTGGTGCTTGTTTAGATTTTTACAGGCCTGAATACTGGTCCTTTTAAGCCACATTTTAATATTCCTCTTTATTGCGCTGTCTTCAAAATACCCATTCGAATCTATACACCGAATAGTAGGGTGAAAATTTCCAAACTTGAGGAATCCTCCCGGAATCTCAAGCTGAATGCAAAAGCTTGTCCAGGAAGTTTTGGGATGATTATTTGTCTATTCTAAAGTTGGAGTGGATTGGTGAAACTGAATATTTTATTTGCAGTTTCACGAGGTACATACGTACGATCTGGCGAGCGACTTAGGTAATACATGACATGTTACGACTTAATACATAACATGTTACGACTAAGTACCTGATATGTTACATCTTATATGTATCTCTGTTTCTGAAGCTATTTAATTTTAAATATGATTAAAATAATATCTTGTTTGACAGCTGAATAGCTATTATTCAGCCCTTTAACTAAATGATTTAATGGAAATCCTATATCCGAGAACGATAAAGTCACGAGTAATGGTACCAACTATCCAGGCTGAAAGAATTTTCCAGTAATTTACGTCTTAGGGAATAAAGTGCTCACAAAATGCCTCATTTACTCAATCTGGAGCGTTTTCTGTAGCAATGCGTCGTCGGGCGGTCTGACAGACTCAGATGAGGTCAACGACCCTTTTTAATAAATGACTCACTATAAAATCGTTAGCTACTGTACTTCTCGCACATATCGGGTTGCCAACTAAATGAGAAGGCTTTAAAGGTTAAACAGTAGTGACCAGTTTTCATACAAACCGTAATCAACCACACGTTAAAAATTAAGCACTATTTGCAGTATTCTTTATTGCACGAGAAATACAAACAGATTACAGTTACAAAGAGATCTCTTCCAGGCAACCCTACTGGAGGTTAGAAACGTTACACGGGAGGGGGAACAAATAAACAGAAATTTAATAATGAAAGAAATCAATAAACCAATTAAAATGAAACTTGACATGCATAGTCGGATAGATAAGCTTATAACATACTGTATTCAGTAAAAATCATATGTATCTATTACAGTTACAAGCGTTTACGAGTTAGAATGGTTTTTACTTCTTTTCATCAACATCGAATTAACTTGTAATGATTGGGTATCATGTTTTATGTATTCTCTGAAAGCGGGGAACAAAAATTGGTGTAAATATCGCATTCCTTGATCTCTAGAAAATTTTGGAAGAAACCTCAAGTAACAAATCTAAAGTAAACGGAAATTCCGACTTAGCTAGCAACATTGGCATGTAGTGCGCAGTGTTCCCTTTTCCTGCCAGAATTAGACGGGAGATGTTGGCATTGTCTATGTTCATCGCGTGCCGTGCTCGATTTACCCCAGGGAGCATAACAAAAGGCTAAAGAAGTTTCCTTGCTACAGTCACGATAAGCTAGTCTAGTTTTCAGAGATAGCTGAACGCTGTAATAAGTCATTTAAGGGCTAATGTATACGTTTTTTAATTTCAGATTAAAAACGACGTCTGTTATGTGTTTGACAGCATTGTGTCCGATTTGAGAACGGCTTTTTTATGTTAAAGTCCTAACAAGATTACAGGTTTTTGATGAAAATCGGTTAAGTCGCTTCTAAATATCTTCATTTAGCTTTCAACACAGTTTTTGGTGTATTTCTATCATATTCTTTCGAGGGTTTAATAAATTTGTATTTTTTTATATTTAAGATTAAGATACTCGGAGAAATGTTAGCCATGTTTGACGGAAATCTGTTAAGCCGTTTTAAAGTAATAATAAATATCTTTGCACATACACACAACGCCATCTAATTCCACACCAACCAACTAGGCTTGTATTATGGATACCAGATGGCTGATAAATTACACAAATACATTTTTTTGTAAATAAATACATATAATGAAAAACATCCATAACTCGGGAACACATGTCGGTATTCATCATACAAACATATTATTCGAACCCGCGACCTTTCGGTAAGGCAGTCCGACTTTTTAACCGCTACACCAAATATCTGTTTGGTTTATCTGGATGGATGATTCATCCTATGTTACGTCGAACCATAAATTGTAATCCAAAAACACTTAAACAGAGCATTTCTCAGGGGAGAAGACCTAAAGACATATTAGGTCCTTTACCTATGAAATTGGCGTTTTGTATGAAGAATTTCTTACGGCTGTTTTCTCCATACAAACATTTTTGAAATTTCCTTGAGAACGGCAAATCCAAATTTAACTAAATTTTGTGCGTATTATCGGATAACATTAAGTTAAGTATAGGCAGTGTTAATTTTTAAAAGTAACCGTTTCATAAAAGTTTCAGCGAATCTAAGAAATAATATGGGAACCACATGAAAAGGGCTGTGTTTAAGTTTTTTTTTATTATGTGATTTAGCCCAGACATAAAAAAATATTTCATGTGAGTGAAATCTCGAAATTATATTCTATTTTCCAAATAAAAAACAAATTTGGAAATAGCTATAGAATCGTAAGAGTTGGTACATATACGAAGAAAAAATCTCCAATTTCATAGGTAAATACCCAATACTACGTTGTGACGCGTTACCTGCTTATGAACATTATCACGTTTTTCTAGGCTACTAGGCCCACTGCTGGCCTATGGCCCCATACCCATGGAAGGACACTGTGCTTCCAGCAATCAAAGCGTAAGGCTTGTCGATGTTGATCAGACTTGCCTATCATTCTGTATTCTAGGGGACATAAAATACAAATACAAATACAAAATACAAAAATTTTTTATTTGCAAATAAACAATTTTACATAAACGGCATTGCACGTTGATAACCGCATTAGTCATAAGACTGAGTCGCAGGTATCAGCGCCCAAACAAGGATCAGTTGCTACAAATAATGAAATGAATTTAAATCTATGTAGGAATGTGTGTGCGTGAAAATGAGTGAGTGAGTGTGTTTGAGTACGTGTATGTGTTAGTGTGAATGTGAAGTGTGAATGCGTACGCAGTGAGCGTGTTAACAATATAATAATTTAAATTTCAAATTTAAGTTCAAATAATTTAAATTCTGATCAATTACAAATTAATTAATTTTTCAACGTCATCGTAAGTAAGAGTGTGAAGCCATACTGTCAGTTTAAGTTTGCATTCTTGGTATGACAAGGGATATATGTTGATTTCTTTGCAAATTCTATTATAGACACGTGGACTAAGATAGTCAAAATGCCGACCAAGTAAAGCCAATCTAAATCGTTTTACTTCACAAACCCCGTCCATTCTCCTTTTGTTTTTGAATAAAAACGGATCATATGGTGTTTCTAAATGTTTAAAAATACCAACACAGTAGTAGTATTCGCAGCATGTATCTCATTATAGCGGGTCTATTGTCCACTCGGCTGTCTCTAAGGAATGCTACAATATCGGAGCCCCCGCAGTGCGTCTGTCTGTTTGTTGAAAGTGGATGCAAGGGGAAATCGAGAATTTACGTTCCGTAAGTCGGAAGTTTGTTTCTTTTACCCGACAGCCCCAAAAAGGAGAGTAATGTTTTTCGAGTGTATGTATGCATGTATGGACTCCTAACAATAATAATGTATGAATGTATGTAGATTTCTATGTTACCTTAAAGGGCTCGACCGATTTTGAAGTGTAAGGTGTCATTCGATTGGTCTTGATCCTTAGAGTATCATAGCATCATTTAGGAAAAATAGTGATAAACATGATGTCAATACAAGAAGTAAAGATAAACTTGCAGGTCACATAAGTCGCCTCCGCAAAGTCATTCATTCAAAGAGTTATGTATACGCTTTTTCAAGAAGGTTCCTGTTGATATACAAAATCTTCCTTTCAATAAATTTAAAGATACTATAAAACAGAAACTTATTAAGAAAGCATATTATAAAATATAAGATTATTTAGATGATAAACATTCATGGACATAACCAGCCCGTTCGCATAACCAATCTATTTCACAATTAATAATGAAATATTATAATATAAAATAATAATTAATAATTTTGTAATATAAAAACTTTTTTTTTAAAGAGCAACCTCGCTAATTTCTTACTTGTTCTTCTTTTTTTTTTATGATTGACTGGATTCGCGTTTGCCACAATCTCACCTGATGGAAAGTGACGATGTGGTCGGAGATGAAGCACGCGATCTCAGTAAATGCCTATTCACTCTGCTCTTGAAGATCCCAAGGTTGTAGGATTCAGGAAAAATTCTCAGGGGAAAATTGCCTTTTGAACAAGCAGTAGCTTTAAAAATGTATAATCTGACTATTTTAAGTGAATCCTGTGTACCTACAAAATAAAGCATTTTTGATTTGATTATAGGATAGATTTCATGGTAAAAAATCCAACATGGCGCCCGCAAAATACAAAATATGCTGTCGGGTTGTTTGGTTTTTTAAATACTCATAAGTAGTTATTATATCTAATTAATGACACCCCACTAATAAGCACTAGTAGAATCGCTCGTAGCGCATTCGCTATTTCGATTTGCGAAGTTAAGCAATGTCTGCTGTGGTCAATCCTTGGATGGGTGGGTGACACTAATGGCATTGTAATACGAGTGTTTCCGCTGTTTTCAATTGTGTGATACAGGGGACAAAAATCCACCAATCTGCAATCGGCCTACTGCGTGCTTAATTATTATGACCCATAACTTCTCTCAGTGAGAGGAGGATGTATCCAACAGTGGGGGCTTGTAAGGATGATGATGAATACAAATTGTGCAAATATATAGAAGCCGTAATGAATAACTAAACTAATATATAACTAATAAACAGGCCTGGATCTTAACGCTGCCTATAATGTTATACGATAATACACACAAAGTTTAGCAAAATTTGATTTGCCGTTCCCAAAAAAAAAACAAAAATGTTTTTATGGAGAAAACAGTCTTAATGAAATTCTTCATACAAAACGCCAATTTCACAGGTAAGGACCTAATATAATGTATTGATTCGTGCTAATAAAGGCAGTATATTCGTAACCTTTGACCGGCTTTCATTTCGATCAACACCCAACCTCATAAAATAATAAACTTCGTGAACGATGATATTTGTACATATACTTTGTTTGTGTCGTAATAAACATTTTATAAAAAAAAATTTTGGTATTTTAAACGTAGATCCGGGGCTGCTAATAAACATATCACGTCCGTCACGGTATAGACACTGAAAGTAGAGCAACACGTGGACCGCATACATTATAATATGAACATGTAATTAGTTTGCAGGCATACAATTCCTTTGGGTGAATAGTTACGGAATAACTGGGTTTAATACGTTACTAAGGGGTCCCCTATGAAAAAAAAAAAATAAAATCGACGAGTAAATAATATACCGGATAAGTTTTTTACCGTAAGGAAAAAAATAGTACCTAAGTGAAATAGAAGGTATCTTTATATCTTTGCACATACACACAGCGTCATCTACATCCACACTAAGCAACTAGGCTTGCATTATGGATACCAGATGGTTGATAAACTACACAAATACATTTTTTTTGTAAATAAATACATAAATAAATGAAAAACATCCATAACTCGGGAACACATGTCTGTATTCATCATACAAACATATGCCCCTAGCGGGATTCGAACCCGCGACCTTTTGGTATAGCAGCCAGAGTTTCTAACCACTATACACCAAACAAAAAACAAAGGTATTGGCATAGTTTATTTTTTAAAACCATCATCGAATAGAGCGTTAATTGTGTCATTTGAAGGTCGCGTTTGTAGCCTATTTCACATAATTACATCATTAAATTTAATAAATCAAGAAAATTTGGAGAAAATATGTGTTTAAAATTTTCGCATGATAGAAAGCCTATGAATCCCGCCAGTCGCATATCAACATCCGGCCGGCGCGAACGCCTTTGAAAATAAAAATTCAACTACCTATGCCAATAACTTCTATTTCACTTACCTAATATGCCCTATTTTTTTACTTGCGGTAAAAAAAAACTCATCCGGTATATGTCATAAACAAAGCCCTAACAGGGAAATACCAGAATGTCAAGCGTAGTTAGTTAAGCTTCCGATATTTTCAAGTACTGCAAATAGGTTTGTATTGCTCAAATTAACCACAATCACTAAAACGGATCACGGTGACCAACGAAAATCGTTTCAAGGAAACACACCCAGCCATAGTTTAAATACCTCGGGCATGGACCCTACTTGTTCTTTGTACCGAACTTGACCCCTTTTTGCTGGGATGATAAAAACAATGAAAACGGTGAAATGTTTTGCTACACGCAACAACGACGTATAGTTTGTGCTGAAAAACCCACTCAAATCGTACAAAGTGCAACCACTTAGAAAGTAACGGATATGGCATAATATCCTTAATACGTATTATCATTTCTCTATTTTTTGACGACCTGTTTGGTATAGTAACTCTGACCACTATACCAAAAGGTTGCGGGCTCGAATCCCGTTAGGGGCAAATGTATGTGTGATGAATACGGACATGTGTACCCGAGTTATGGATGTTTTCATTTATAATAAGTATTTATTTCCAAAAAAAATGTATCAACCATCTGGTATCCACAACACAAGCCTAGAGTTGCTTACTGTGGGACTAGATGACGCTGTGTGTATGTCAAGGATATTTATTTATTATTTATCATTTCTCTATAACAACGAGATCAAGACATAATTTAATGTTATCTCTTAAAAACGACGGATATTACGTGTTTGACGGCGTTGTGTGTGAATGTGTGTAGGTACATACCTACACACATACACATGTGGGTGTGTGTTTTTGTGTGTGCTGTGTCCAGTCTTTGTCCGCACTTATCTATGTCAGTAATGCGTGGTCCAATTTGAGTGCGGTTATTTATATTAATAACAATTTAAGTATTTAAAAACCCAAAAACCCGAGAGCATATTTTGTATTTTATGGACGCCATGTGGGATTTGTTACCATAAAATGTATCCCATGACACTCCATTTGGTCCCCACCAATCGTGTTATTTTACAACGGTTTTATCGTTCGAACGGAACGTTTTTGGTTTAGCTTTAGTTTAGCTGAAGTAAAAAAGTTTTGTGAACGATTATATCGTTGACGCTACCAAAGTAAAACCCAAATAAAAAAAAAACTAGTTTAATTTCCGTTCAAATGATTAGCGCGATACGAAATGTGCTTAACGTAACGTTTTTGATTTAGCTTTGGTAATACCGGTCCGACTTAACGCGATCGGCCCCCAAGTATCAAGGCGAATCTAACGCCAACGTGCATTTCGAAATTGATCAAGCCATTTGGACTACATGATGCGGCAAAGGAACGAACATACATACATACATTCGAAAAGCATACCCTCCTTTGAGCAGTCGGGTCAATTATTTAACATTTATTTATTACACTCGAAACGACTTCGTATTTTTATAGTTGATTAGCTATACCACAGAATACATAATAGTAAGTAGCTAGCATATATGTAGAAATTCATAATGTTGTTTAGTAAAGCCAGCGTGCCGATTTAAATGACACCCTCGCACGTCATGCGGTCCGTGTACTAAGTAACGGCTAAAAGCTAGCTCTCTAAAATGGTAGGACCACAGAACTAATAGTAGGCATTTAGAAAAAGAATAACATTTTTTTCGGCTACATTTCCATAATTAACTCATGGTAATAAGTTGTAAATTGTACCTTAATAGCCGTTGAAATTACTTCACCACATGAATGCTAGGGGAGGCGAAGGCGAAATTACCAGGTGAATTCGATGAATGTCTTTCATGTCTCTATAAAAACGCTCTACAATTCTGTGGCGACGTTAAAAACATAGCCAATTTCTAGATAATCGTAATCTTTCGCTCAAAGTATTAAAAATCCATCGGAAAATTACACACTATAAACTCGTATGTCCACTAGCGAATTCGGCAAGTGAACAAAGTATTCTTTAAAAACTCAAATGTTAAAAGCTTTTCTTTTGCACTACGGGTTCGTACTTGACCTCAATCACACCTGATGTTAAGTGAAGATGAGGTCGAAGGTGGAAGCGTACTAACCCGAAAACCCCAACACATTTGGGGGACTGGCTATCTTATCTCTGACAACCGGAACACAACAATGTTATTAACATTGCTGCTTGGCGGCAGAGTTAGATAAGATGGTGGTAGCTAACGTTAAACGTAAGGACGAAAACGTCATCAAGACCTCCCGTCTGGGGCATGGACCCTAACACACTTGCTGCGTTACCTCGCTCAAGAGCTAGATTAGGGCCATTAATAAACCGTTCTCAAGATTGAGATGACCTTAAGTTGACGGTTGAGAATTTGTTGCATAAAACAACATCAAAAAAATAGTATTGCGACTGAGATGCGATCTCAAGATCGATTTATTAACACTGCCCTAAGACATTGAGCGAGGTATGGACCAGCCCGTAGATCACACAAGGCCAGAACCTCAAATGGATGATTTTGTCATATGGAATCAATGACCATAAAAACGGAATCCTGATTTTTTTTTAAATAACTTGGGCAATTTTTTTATGCACAACGGGATGGTACCTGATGTTAAGTGAAGATGAGGTCGAAGGTGGAAGCGTACTGACCCGGAAACCCCAACACATTTGGGGGACTGGCTATCTTATCTCTGACAACTGGAACACAACCACGCTATTAACATTGTTGCTTGGCAGCAGATTTAGATAAGATGGTGTTAGCTAGCCAGGCGGACATTTAAAATGCCCTACCACCAACCAAACAGAGTATTTAAACATATACCCCGCTGGGGATCGAACCCGCGACCTCCGAATCCTAAACCCAACGTTGTTTACATTGAGCCACGGAGGCTACTAAACTGGACTTATTTAAATATATCTGAGAAAAATCCGTGAGGTAGTTTCTACATGATGCGCGTTCAAACAAATTGCCTTTACGATTTTATTATATAGATGGAAAAATCGTGGCTGCATAATGGAAGCCGAGCTAGGCTCCGCTTTGCGCGTTAAAACGTCAGTGATACGGCACGTTTGGCTCGGAAAATGTGGGTTTAATCCTCGGTGCCCTGGGAAATACTGCGCGGGTGGACAAGGGAGATGACGTCATGAAATATGGAAACTAGGGAACAAGAGTAAAACGTATGTACGTTAGTATTTAGGATAGTATATATCTTTCTTGCTCATATTTTTGAACTAGCAAACCGCCCTGGATTTTCACGGGTGCAATTACTTGCAATAAATATAATATGAATTATATATTCGGAGTTATTTTCCGACTTTGTTTAAAACTATTTAGAGAGTAGATAGTAGTAGATATTATAGAGAAGAGGTCCAGTTTTCTTTTAAAGGGTATGTTCTTTCTATTGACTGGATCTTCTATCTTTGGACTGGACTTGGACTTTCTATCGCTCTTAGTGATAAGGCCGTCTAATTGTAATACTCTTTTCAGTATTGTGCTTTGTAAAATGTATGTTCTCCTTTTGTGCAATAAAGTGTATTTTTATTGTATTGTTTTGATGTGGTCTAACGTACTCCATTTGAAATTTAAACTGTTTAACTTCTGAACGTAAGGCTGATAGGATAGAAAAACGGTTAAACATGCCATTGGTGGTTAGGTACCAACCAATTGCTTAACTTCGCCAATCGAAAACAAATAGAGAATGCGACTGTGTAATGAGTGGTTTGACACTTTACCTACCTATGTGTACCTATACGTTTTACGAAGCAGGTACTACATAAGAGCCGTTGACCCAAAAGGTCGAAAAAAACATATCGAAGCGATGCGGCGTCACAAAACTAGCAATGTAAAAGTATAGCAATAAGTCGATGGAACCCAAAAGGGTTGCATTTTTCATTGCAGAGTACCTTTGCAACTCCATCATCATCAGAGTAGCTGAATGATACCATAACAATATTGCATTGCATCCGACTGACATTCATACGTATGCAATTTCATAATATGGGACTTGTGAAATTTGATTACAGACACCGGGAAACTTGCAATAGCCGTAAACTGAGAAGCCTCAACTTGATTTAGATAAAGAAATCAGTGTCGTATGGTTTCGGCACATAAAAAGAATAGAACCAACCCATCCCTTCCCGTGGGTGTCGTAAAAGGCGACTCAGGGACTTTCAGCCCGTTTTCGAGCTACGGCCATGGGCACCTCACGCTTCGCCGCAACTTCTGAACGCATCGTTAGTTTGTGCACTGCGATTTCGCATCGCTTTCATGTGTATCAGTTCAAAAAGAAAATCGATCCTAAACCACTCACCCACTATGTGAACGCAATGCTGAAACACTCGAACTCAATAAATAAAATGCCACAAACCACAAAAAATACTGTAAAATTTCCATTCACAATTTCTCATAAAACTGGAAGTGGTTATCGCTCGCTCGTTCATTCACTCACTGGTTCGTTCAAACAATACCAACGAGCGATGTTAATTTGCGGCAACTCGAGTTCCATTGTAAGGGCTAATTGGAGTCCCGTTAATAAAAGAGAATACAGACCTACTTTAAGTTTCACAAAATAAGTCTTTTTTCATGTACGAAAATTGTAATAGGAGATAAGATAGCCGGTCCCCCAAATAAGATGGGGTTTCAGGGTCAGTACGCTACCACCTTCGACCTCATCTTCACTTAACATCAGGTATGATTGAGGTCATGTGCTAACCCGTTGCGCATTAAAAAAAAACAGATTTGATAAGATGAGTTAGTAGTGTTCTCAACATTTTTCAGAGCAAAATGGTGGCACTACGGCAACTGTGTTGTAACTATGGTCACAAATATTTAACTACGGTAGCGTGTCTAACTATTTATTGTTTACTGAGACTAGTTGGATACTTGATTATCATTTACGAGTGCGGCTTAGTGTTACTGGCTACGGCTTCGCCTGCGTGGAATAGCTTTATCGCGGATGTTTAATTTGTTTATCCCGCGGGAACTACTCACTTTATCAGGATAAAAAGTATCCCATATCCTAGTCCAGGGTATATTCTGACTACATACCAAATTTTATCTAAACCCATTGATCAGTTTCTCCGTGATTGAGCAAGCAAACAAACATTCTTCCATCACATTTATAATATTATAGTTAGAAGGGAGATTCTACACTGAAAAAAAAGGTTATTTAAATGTAACTGAACTTTCGTCTACCTGTAACTTAAAAAAAGTGACGAGCTAACTACGGCAATACCTAACCAAAATCAGATGGGTTAATTTTCTACCAAACAATTTGTGTTGTATATTGCTACACACTATTAGCTATGTCTAATGAAAACGTTTGTTTATGGCTTACCACAAATTTTAAAATATTCTATTGAAATAGAAATACTGTTTTGTTGAGTATAGATTTACTATTTGTTTCAACCTTACAATATTTGCAATTTACTTTAGTCTAATGATCTCTTTATACTTAAACAAAATAAATCATTACATATAACCAATTTTAATAATCTTTTATTCAATTTGTTTGATTCCCTTTAAACAAAATGCTTTGACTGTAAGTAGTCAAACTATTAAGCTATATGGTTAAATCACCTTGTTTATGTACAGCAAAACTTACTTACGTTACTTATAACCAAAGTTGTTGTTAAATAGAGTTCACATACCTATACGGGATCGAGTAGGTCTCATCGTCACCTTTTTTATCCCAAAAAACACCACATCGTATGACCAAGTTTGATTTTGACAGAGTCATGAATTTGAGACACATGGAACTTGGATAAAAAAGGTGAAGGTGAGACTTACTGGATCTAGTATAGGTGTGTGAGCCCTACTAACGATTACTCAAGAAAGGGGTCATTAAAGAAAAAATATTGTTCATGTTATAATCTTTATTTCTTTAAATCAATCACATAGTAGAGAAAAAATATTTTCTATTTTTCCTACTTTCGATACTTAATCATTTGGAATTTTTAAATTTGCAATAGTGTAATTTGGATATTCTGTCCGATAAATAATCCTAACTTTACTATTGAGCCGCAGCCCGTTGAGTTACATAATATTTACCGTTTGACATAATATTAATATGGCAAAGAGCGTACGAAATCAAAGTGTCCTGAAAAGTATATATAATGCACTCGGTCTCAGGTTTTTCTACTTCAAAACATTGGACATGATCATCAAAACTAATCGTATTCAATACACAACATTCAAAAATAATCTTAGTACTATCATAAACAAACACATTTTTAATAACCATAAAAGAAATATCTGCAAGGTCTGTCATATCACGTATGAGAATCCTTCCAGATTTATATAAAGTACCGTTTAGTTTAACCCAAGAGACGAGATTGGGTGAACTACCAAAATTTAAGTTTAATCTATATATTATCTCATCATACTTGCATTTTGAAATTCTTTTTGATAAACCTACGGAAAACGTTGTATCAAGCGACCCTTTGGTAAATATTTCGTTTAGTTGAAGCTGATGCTTGATTGCCAGCGATTTCGTAAGATTCCGACTATTAAAAGTGGCTCGGGCAGCCATTTTAGATAGTCTGTGCTTAGCTTCAAATCGCATTGACCAAATTTTATTTAGAGGCCAAATTTAATCAACATAGAGTGATAATGAATTAAAAAATGAAATTTTGGTTTTAAGGTATCTCCTGTTAGTTCTAGGTACATTTCGTTCAGTTCTGAGACTAAAAATTTTAACAACTGGCAACTAGCAATATTGATTACAGTGGACATTAACAGGTCAATAATTTTTCTTAATACAATATATAATTGCCAATAATCATCGTCTCTTGGAACAAAATCACCGATCATGAGACCGAAATATCTCAAAAACGATAACATTTCAGAAGCTGAAAGTCGAATATTTCCTTTGGCAATATATTCCATACTTAATGCACATGGCTTACTGGAGCTATTATTTATTAAAGTTTTCTATTCTGTGATTTAAAATTGGTAAAGTAAAGTATTTT